>CM054945.1:6459655-6516178 GCA_029168755.2 Tillandsia fasciculata
TTCCATTTTATGGGGAAAACATTCCAATAAGCCTAGTGGGTAGTCAAAATAGAGGAGTACACCACGTCACCCACCTCGATCGCTAATCCAAGTCCAAAATGCCTTCCCGCCCAAACTGCGGTCTACAAGTCGCGATAACTGCGAGAATAAGCACAAAGGGTCCAAATTACAACACAATAATACCATTTAACCGCTGTCCCACACAAACAGAAACAGTCCCATAACTGTGCTATTTTCACCTGCGAAATGGGCTCAGAAAATTTCCACAAAAATATCACTGCGTTCATCGCGACGAGACGATCAAAATGAGTACCTGCACGCCCAAATCCGAGTTCTGTAGATCAAGTTACAAATTCGGCAAGGTGACCCACTCAAAAGAATTCTGTACCAAAAACTGTAGCACTGATTACAGGGAAAAGGGATTTTTCACCTCCAATAAAAACTCAGAAAAATCCAAGAAAAATACGAGCATGTTCCTTGTGATGTGTAGATGAAAAACTTGTACAGGCACGCTTCAATCCGATGCTCGTGCGCGAAGATATCGCCAAAATACTCCAGTGCTGTCCCAAAAACCACACAGAAAAAGGGGTCACAAAGGCACCTCGGGAACCGTGCCAAAAACTCAAAACGGGAGTGCGCGATCAACACGAAAGATGAAGCCCTACCTCTCAGGAGTATGTCGGCGCAAGAATCGTCGAAATCGGAGGTCGGGGTGGGCCAGGGGAGTCCTCACACTGCACTGCGACGAAGAAGATCACCGGAGATAAAACGTCGCGCCGCGCCGTAAAATCCGAAACCTCGGGATGCGTGCCACCAAAAATCCTGGAACTCCTCCAGTAAGTACAGCACTCGAAGTAGAACAAAAGTCTAGAAGGGAGCTCGGGGAGGGGAGGCCTGGAAGAGGAAGAAAAAGCCCTCAAAAGACAGCTCGGGCCCCTTTTTATAGGCTGAGGGGACAAATCCGAAAATTCCGGATTTGTCCCCGGTTTCGGGGGCCCGGCCCGGGTTTTCGGGCGCACACAGTGCGGCCCACAGGCCCGGCCCGCCTGTTTCGGGCGCGCACAGTGCGGCCCAAAGTCCGACCCACCCAGCACACGGGATCCCGCCGCCGTCCGACCCGCCCCGGGGCTTGACACGTGTCCCCCGAACACGGGACAGCCGTGCAAGCCCCGCCAGGGGCTGCCACGTGTCCCCGCCTGCGGTCAGCGCGGTGGGTGGCGCTCGCGAATCAGCGGGCGCCACGTGGCGCTGCCCACCTGCCCGCGGTACGGCCAACTGCCCCCGCTTGCCCCCCGCGCTGCGTGGACCGCGCGCCCGTGGACCCGCCAACCCGGGGCTGCCACGTGGCGCGCCTCGGTCCACGGCTCCCCCGCACGCTCCCGTGGACCGAGCGGGCGTGGGCCGACCAATCCTGCGCCGCCACGTGGACCCCCGCCGGTCCACGCCTCCAGCCGTGCACCCCGGGCCTCTCCCAGCAGTTCCGTGGACCGGGCCGCGTGCGCCGACCAACCAGCGGCTACCACGTGGCACCCCCGCCGGTCCACGGCTCCCCCATGCACCGAAAATCCAGTAAAACTTTCGGGAGTCCGTTTTTGGGCATCCGGACTCAGAATTAAACAAGCAAATAGCCGTTTTCAAGCGTTTTTTCGCGCTGAATCCATATCCAATCTCCGTTTGGCCCAAAACCCCCTCTAAAATTCGGCAAAAGCAGCCGAAGGCCAAAGTAGCTGTAAATACCACACTGGGTCCATCTGTAGCATCCCTTTGATGCACTGTGGCCCCGATACACCAATAATAGGTGTTTCACACTGTGGATTCACGGGAAAAACTGTACGGAAACCTGGATCACTACAGAACGGTTACCTCGCTCCAAGGTTGCACTGCTTGCCTAGTCAAGGCGTCCACGACCATAGTGTCCTCGCCGAGATAATACTATAAGCTCAAATCATACCTCTTCAATAACTCTATCCACCGGCAATCATCCATGACGGTGCTGATATCATCCTCAGCTTCAACTCCTCGAAGGTCTGCTGGCACTACTCAGTCCAAAGTTAACACGAAACCTTCCGAAGTCAAAATGCGCACTTTTTAACTTGTCATACAACTTCTTCTCTCTCAGAAGTTACAGCACTATCCTCAAGTGCTCCTCATACTCTATGTCATTTCGGGAAAAAATCCAAATATCCAGGAAGAGTATCGCTACCAACCCGTCCAAGTATAGCTGGAACACACAATTCCTCAAATCCTAAAGGCGGCAGGGCATTAGTCAATCCAATTGACCTCACTGTAAACTCATAATGCCCCTACCGTGTCCTGAACGCTGTCTGGGCGGCTGTGTGGTTCCATATAGATACCTGCCTCACGAAAGAGCAACTGCCGGAATATAACCCAATCCTGTCTGTGCTCGAACCACAATAAAACCCTCACCGTTGTGTATCAACAACGTAGCGTCACTACTGTGTATCAACGGCATGGCATCACCACCGCATATCAACGGCATCACCACCGTGTATCAACGGCGTGGAATCATACCCAAGTATTGATCTCTCGGATCCTCACCGTCTTATATCAACGACGTGGCACTGGGTCATACAGGCCTCTCGATCCGTCAGACCCTGCAACTGCTCTACAGCTCTCTCAGCTTTACTGGTGACACCCAATGAGGTGCTGTCGAGGTTGGCGCGGTTCCCAGAACCACGTCAATCGCAAACTCAATCTCCCTAACCGGCGGCATCAACATCAGCTCAGGGGAACTCACACCCGGGATCTCACGGGCGATAGGGATATCCTTGAATCCCGGTGCCGCCGCAGGCACCTCCTCTGCAGTCGATAGAGAAGCGATAGAACTACGAATCAACACCTGTCGTGCTCTGGCATCCTCTGTAAACATACTCCTCCTGACCAGGTCCACGGAGGGTCATCGTCCTCTCTCGACAATCCATGGTAGCATACTACTGGGATAACCAATCCATGTCCAATCACCATACCCAAAATCTTGGAGCTACTGTAGAACCAACCAATCAATAGACCAAATCCAAGGTCCTCACTGTATTGGGCAGGACCGACAATACTCTCCAACGTGCAACACGTGATATGAAATCTGAACCTCACATGCACAAGCTAACGGTCCTATCTCTAGCCCATGCAAAGATGCAAATGCTCTACTGAAACATGCATAAAAGATGTCGGTATCAAACATGCTCTAACTCAGATGACTATAAAAAAAATTGTACCTGGTAAGACGCGATCCGCTATCTTGGCGCCCTCCAACCGGCTGCACAATCTCATCCGCTCAATGCTGGTGGTCGATGCTCTGTCTGTCCCAACATCGTGGGCCTTATCTGCCATCTGCCTGGTGGTAAATCGGAGGAGCTCCTTCATCCTGAAGAGGTAGTGAGGGTGCCATCGCAAGCGGTAATACCATAAGCACTCCTCGGGGGCATGCTGCCTGGAAATGCCCTGGCTGTCCACATGAAAAGCATCGCCCCAGTCCGTGGTCACACTATGGTGGTGAATGCGGCCCACCGCAAATGACGCACTCATCCTGACACTGCTGCTGGTGCCTCGACTGTCGAGAACCTCCCGGTCTCTGTCTCCTCTGAGACCCATGACCCTGAGACTGGAATCGTGGCGGCCTTGGGGGTCTCAATCTACTCGACTGTCCAAAATCAGGCGACACTGGACGTCTCTCTCCGGAGCTGGTCCCTGGCGCTCTGTCCCTCTTAGACATGATCACCGATCCTCGGTCAACCCACCGAGCATGCTCAATCGCTGTATCCAAAGTTGGCGCTCGCTGAGAATGCACGAAGTGATAGATATCCTGAGGCAGTCCCCTCTCAAATAGATCAACCTTCTGGGCCTCATCCTGGGCAACGTGGGGCACACTATTCAGCAACCGCAGAAACTAGCGAATATACACCTGAAGAGGTCGACTCCCCTGCTGCAGGCGTCTCAGATCCCCTTCCAGTTTCTGCTTTACACTGTCGGGAAAGAAGACCTCGAGCAGCAAAGCACGAAACTCGCTCCAGGTCATCAACTGCGCTCCCGGTGGTCCAACAGGACAAACTCGATGCCACCAAATCTCGGCGTCCTTCTCCAAAAAGTGCGTGGCCAAATGCACCTGATGCTTCTCCTGGATGAACAAATTCTCAAACAGCTTCTCCATAGCAGCAATCCAGTTCTCGGCCTCCCAAGGCTCCAAACTCTGCCCTGAAAACTGCGCGGGATGGAACTGGCTGATGTACAATAACCGTTCAGTAAGCTCTCGCTGCTCCTGCACTGTCAGCGGTGCGATCTGGGTCGAAGTCGACGATGTCGCGGTCGGAGGTACTACTGGCGATACCACAGGAGATGCTCTCTGCTTAAGCATGCGCATCATACGCTCCATAATCTCTTCCTGGCGTTTAGCCGTCTCCTCCTGGCGTCGTCACGCCTCTGATACCTGGGCTACCTGGGCCCGCAACTCTCGGACCTCACTCTGCTCTGTTAGTTAAGCCTCCCTGTCACGCTCCAGGGTCGAAACTGCGACCCGGGCTCGCCAACAGATCCGCCACCTACGCCAAACCCCGCATAGGCGAAGCGTCCTACCTGTAAGAAAAGTACTACAGCTAACAGATATCAGAGCTATAAATGAAAATCTGCTATATAACTAGAATCAATCACTGTACAACTGGAAATAATACAACAAGTCCGTCTCCCAAAAAAATAATAATACAATATCCTCATATACAAGCTCTAAACTCAACCGGGAGGTATCTCCAATAAATACATCAGTGCACAGTCTCTCGATACATAATATATCCTCACTACAACAGTCTCTCAAAAGAGGAAAATAAAATAACTAATCTAAAGAAGATTTCCTCTGAAGGGGGGGGTACCGCTACTCTCCAACGACGGGTAAGGATCTAGCTCGCGACTCTCGCCTCGATCAACAACCGCAGAATCAGCAACATTCACTAAGACTCTGCAAAACAAAGGAGAGGAAGGAAAAGGAGGGGGAAAACCCCCAGAGGGTGTGAGAACTACGCCAAAAAGGGAGTTCTCAGTGGGTATCACCGCCAGACCCGACGGTCTGCCCACTAAGTCCTCAAGAGACAAAAACTAACAAAGCCGTAAAGACTGAAATAAGGAAGCTGGAGACTCTCAACAGCTATCAAGCCTCTATCTAAATGCCCAAAAGGGGAGAACCAAAGAGTGGTGTGCAACCACCAGCACATGAAGTGCACAATCGACCCAATCGATAGACCAGTAATCACTGGCACTGCCTGCTAGGCCTGCTACGCCTGCCATGCCTGCCATGCCTGCTATGCCTCCTATGCCTCCTATGCCTGCCATGCCTGCCATGCCTGTTATGCCTCCTATGCCTCCTATGCCTCCTATGCCTGCTATGCCTCTCGTACAACGGTCAACATCTCACAATGACCTTGGGACAACCGTCGATCCCCAAACGGTTCCCAACAACACCAGCACTGGTCTAAACACGGCTACTAGACTCCACTCGGTCCCCCTGACCCGAGTGTAACAGTAAAATAAACATCTGTAATAAACCCAATCTAGTGACGCCAGAAATACTGGTACTGCCTGCCATGCTTGCCAAATCGGGTATGCCAGCCTACGCATAACACCGATAGGGGATAGGAGTTTCGAGGACTTAAAGTCTGTATATCGCACACTCCGGAGTGGCACTCGAGGGGAGCGACCCACACGAGTAAAGTGCCTGAGTAATAAGTAACCAAAAGCAGGACTGGATCATGACTCTGATCAAAGTGGGAAACTCCGTCCACTAAAGAAATCAGATACCCAATCTGGTGCATAAATAAATATCCGGTCAACCGCCCAATATCCGCGGTTGCCGCAAAGCCCCACAACTAATCCAACCAGTCCTAGACACCAAGTCCCGACTACACTACCCAGAACCCCTGCTCGAACCCGAGTAACACAGACCACCTGACTAACAAAGAAGGAGAAAAGGATAACATGGTTTCTCCTAAGTCAAGTTCCAAAAGTGGTGCAGCAGTAAAAGATGGCCTAACTACATGTCCATGCAAGCATGCTTTGTCCTCAGAAACAATAAAAGTGGGTGAAACATATATTAGTAAAGCATGCTAAAATATTCCTACTATGGTATACCAATCTCACCCAAGTAGGTCATTCCTTGCTTACCTCTCGCTCATATCGGTTGTACAACAATATGCCTGTTATCAATCATAGAGGGGTGATATCCCCATATGTGCACTTACATTCCATGATATAAAAACCTTATACAGTTACCAAATTAAGCTTACCCACCTGAAGTGCTCAATCCAAGGCAAACCTGGGGTCGGCGAAGAGCGCAGACGCTCACAGTCCAAATTCTGCCGAAACTGCATCCTCGGTACATGTCGCGAAAGCCTCGGCTCCAAACAGCTGAAAGTACCCCGAAATCAGAGTCTTCAGATCCAACGGGTCCAGCAACACTTGCAAACACCCCTGGGTACAACAATAAGGTTCAACGTCACACTTGTATTCCAAAATATCCAAGTACATACAATTCTATTGGAACAGTCCCAAAGATGTGGATTTTTCACCTGCAGCAAGAACTCAGAAAAATCCAACAAAAATACTATCGCGTTCCTCGCGTCGATACCTTCGAAACGAGTACCTGCACGTCAAATTCCGAGCCCCGTAGGCCGAGTTACAAATTCCACAACACAGGGCGCTCACAAACACACAACCATACATCTGTATTTCCATGCACAGATAAAGGGAGAAAAATCTACCTCCGGGAAAGCCTCAGAAAAATCCAATAAAAATACGGCGATAATCCTCGCGTCGAGTAGATGAAAAAAGTGTATAGGCACGTCTCCATCCGATGCCCGGTTGCGGAGATAAAAATCCGGCAAGGTGTC
This sequence comes from Tillandsia fasciculata, assembly GCA_029168755.2. Classification (NCBI taxonomy): domain Eukaryota; kingdom Viridiplantae; phylum Streptophyta; class Magnoliopsida; order Poales; family Bromeliaceae; genus Tillandsia; species Tillandsia fasciculata. The sequence goes on from CM054945.1 coordinate 6,466,543, forward strand.
GCTGTCCAGAAATTCCATTAGGAAATGGGGTCCCAGTAAGCATGGAAAAACTCCTCGAAAAGCGCGAAACTAGGGGAAGCAGAAAATACCAAGATCGTAGCTCTGTCTGTCGTGGATCCAACGGCGCAAGAATCGCCTGAAACGAAGGTCGGAGTAGGCCGGGGGAGCTCGCGCACCGAAACGCGACGAAGGGGAACACAAATGGACGAGCGTCGCGCCGCGCCGTAAAAATGGAAACCTCGATAAGCGTGCCACCAAAAATCCTAGAAATCCTCCAGAGGGTGCGCAACACATAGGTGAGCAACTTTGCTGAAGACACCTTGGCGAGGGGAGGCTCGGAAATGGCAGAAAAAAGGAGAAGAAGGAGGCTCGGGTCGCTTAAATAGGCCCCAGAAAACAAATCACGAAATACCAATTTTGTCCTCAAAATCGGGCGCCCGGAAAATCCGGGCTGCTACATTGTTGGGCCCGGCCCAACACTGTGCAGGGCCGAATCCCCCACGGGCCTCCACGTAGCCTGCCAAACAGCGGACAGGCAATTCCACCGCTAGCCTCGCGCCACGTGGCCCGCCGAGGTGCCGACGCGTGGTGCGCCCGAGCGCGGGAGAAACCGACAACGCGCCATGTGCGCGCCTGCGCCGCCGCCCTGCCATCTCTGCACGCACGCGCCCCGAGGCCGAGCGCACACATTCCGTGAGCCGGGTCCACAGCACCGCCCAATTCTGTCACGCCACGCGCTTGCCCGCGCTCGCGCCCGCGCGCCTGCCAGCGGTCGCCCGCCGCCTGCCCGAGGCTGCGCCGCCGCGCGCCGCCGCCGCCCGCCGCCGCCGGAACAGTGCCCCCTTGCCTCGAAATCCGTGCCGGGTCATCCGGGCTCCGAAAAATACAAGTGAATAGTCCATTTTAATCGTTTTCGCGCGCTGAATCCAAATCCAAAGTCTGTTTTGCCCAATTCCACTTCTAAAATTTGCCGAAGGGATCCGGAAAGGTGTTCTAAACCCCAAACTTCGCACTGAGCCCAATTTTAATATCCATTACGCGCAAAACCACTTCTAAGCACTCGGCGGGGTCATCTGACAACTCTCGTGATCCAGTAAACACTCTGAGTCCATCACTAGTGTCTAATTGGTGCACAAACACCACCGACGCGCCATATAGGCCTCCAGAAGCTGCTGGTCAACCAGTAATCACATCGTGGGGATCCAGGTCCTCACACTCCCGCTGCTCGGGCTTCTCATCTAAGGCCGAACGCGCCTTCGCCGCTGCACGACGTCTCGGAGGCATCGAAGACAACTGCAACAAACCAAACATCAGGACCACGAAATCTCTCAACCCGATCAAGCGAAAGTCTAAAACATGTTACCCATTCTAAAGCATTATGTTATTTGCAGCCAGCATAACCACTTTAGAGAATAAACATGTAAGGTCACTCGCCCAATCCCCTGGGGGAGGTACAGACTCAATCAGGACTCTTGCTAAAGTCACATCTCTCACGACAGTCATCCTACTGTCCAACCAATAGCCTAGGGTCACTTAGTCCTCAACGACCTATATACCTAGGCTTTGATACCACCCTAATCTGTCACGCCCTGCGGTTGAAACTGCGATCCAGGCCCGCCAACAGATCCGCCATCTGCACGGGAATCCCCGCACAGACGAAGCGACTAACCTGCAAGTAAGATCTATAGCTAAACATGTATCAGAGATGAAATAAAACTAGTAGCTACAGAAAGAAACACTGAACATCTGAATAAAAATAAAATCCTCATTACATAGTCTCTTCCGCTATGTAAATAAATATAAATACAGATCTCTCAGACTGTCCAGTACAAAAGTGGAATTAGAAAAAATACAGGGTACATCTACCTCTGACTCTCAAGTAAATAGGGTAAGGAGCTACTCGGCCATGCCCTCACCTCGATCAGCTGTCTCCGCACGAACACAAGCCGGAACAGCAACTTCTGGAAAACCTGTCACCGCAGCGGGTGTGAGAACTATTGCAAAAGGTAGTTCCCAGTGGGTACCGTCACCAATATCCACGGTATGCCCACTAAGTCTACTGGAGACAAAACAAACAGGTATGCAGATAGATAATATGAAAGCTGGAATGAAACTACAGCTAATATGCCTCAAATATCATACTCAAAGGAAAAACTCAACTAAGAACATGCTATGCATCCACTCGCTCACGAGGTGCTTACATAACCCAATCTCAGTGACTGCCACATCGGGTCCAGTCAAGCCTACGCCTCCTAGTGAATCAACCAGGGCGTCCCATCGGACTATCTCAGTATCACGCAAAGCGACCTCTAGTGTATCAACTAGACGCATCATCATCGCATCCGGAGCGTAACTCGAGGGGAGCGACCCCACCGAGCTCAAGCGTGTCTCATCTGTCATAAAAAGCGGCATCTGCAGGCTACAATTCACGATCAAACAGATTGGAAACTCGAATACCCAAATAACCATAACTCAGTCAGAGAACCCTCCACGACTCAATCTAACAATGCCCAAATAAGATAGCTAAGTCGAAGAACCCTCCACGACTCAATTTGATAAAGCTCAAATAAACATAGCTAAGTCGGAGAACCCTCCACGACTAAATCTGCTAATGCCCAACCCATGATCTAGAGCAAACCAATCAACTTCCATGAAGGGCCGAATATTCCGAAAGACTGACACCTACAACCCAAATCAAACAAAAACAGGCTGTAGGCACAGCCGCCCGTAGCTTCCGACCCAACAATAGAATTAGTCCTCAATCTCTCACATAAAAGGCCCGAAAATTCCGAAAGACTGATGCCTACAACCCAAATCAAACAAGAACAGGCTGCAGGCACAGCTGCCCGTAGCTTTCGCCCCAATAATAAAACAAATGCTCAATCTCTCATGACACTAGAAACTCATCCCACGGAGCTCTAAAAATCCGCTCGGCCCTCTGGCACGAGGATACATGCATCCCGAACTACCTGGACCATCCATAATACTCTCATTAATTTAAAATCAGTTAAAATCCGAGTTTTTAATCTAAACCAGTTACAGAAATGTTATGAATGTCCAGATGCATCCCGAATGTCAAGAAAATATGCAGTCTAGTGTCAAATCATCTCTAGATCATGCTAAAAATATCTGGCGCTCAGGATTGTCTTTCTGTAATTTTCTAGACAACTATCAGATTTACCAGCTACAATAACAGATAAGCTAGACATGCTATACATGCATACAATAGCATTAGAAGGCATTCCATACATCTTGAAGAATTTCCAACCCACATGGATCTCTTTCCACAGGCAACGCTGAAATCAGTGAAGCGCGAACTCGCTCTCAGTCAAAATCCGCCGAAAACAGCACCCTCGGCGCCTCGACGCGCGCAACTCTGCCTAACGTCCCAAAAACTCACTGAAGCTCTCGGCACACTCCAACTGCCCCTGGTGGTCCTCCTAGGCTCAGGTCACTCCACAGGCCGCTCCTCCAAACTCACAGCATGCGCACACACCCTCAGGCGGCTCCGCGCAATGAACAAGATAACTCCAAGGTCCAATAGCCTACAACAGCACCAAGCTGCTCCTCACATCAAAGGAAGAAAATAGAGATGGAAAGAAGAAAATCCATTACAAACTCAAAATCCATCTCAGCCCAACATCCAAAAACCTGCGGAAAACCGAAATCTCTTAACAACACAATATTACCTTGCTGCTGCTTCCGTGCGTGCAAGCTCCCAACCGAGCTCTCCCTGCTGCTGCTGCTGCTACTGAGGAGGAGGAAGAAGGGATGGAGATGATGGAGTGGATGTCTCCGAGGGATTATATAGACCGACCCTCGACCACCTCACTCAAAACAGTGAAGTTACCACACTGCCCCCAGCTCTCGGAGGCATTGAGTACCGGTACTCGGGCATTGAGTACCGGTACCCGGGCTACAGTACTGGTACCCAAGCTCCAGTATCGGTACCAAATGGCCCAAAATCCACAATCAAGCTGGGGCTTCCAAAATTGACGCCGCCAACTCACTTTTTGATCCGGAGGCTCTCAGGTCGATCCGAAACATCCCGAACTCAACTGCAATCATATTCTGAACTTGCTGCGGGCGATTTCACCGCACCACGCCATCTTGCGAAGTCGGTGCACTACACGAAGCCCCGGTACTCTACACCACGTACTTTCCTGACAGCAAGAAAGTAAAGCTAGAGGAAGAGTTGAAGCAGGGTGATCGATCGGTACAGGAGTATGTGGAGGAGTTCACCCGACTTCTTCACTGTGTTCCTTTTGTGGCCTGTGACGAGAAGCATAAAGTATATCTTTTCTAGAAGGCTTTAAACCAGACATCTTCCCTCTGGTGCAGGCTCAGCACCTTCAGACACTGGATGAGTCGATTGAGATGGCGTTGTGGGTGGAGAGCGGAGCTTTTACTATGCAAGAGCAGGCGAGTGAAGTTGAAGTTATTGAGAAAGGGAAAGAGAAAAAGAGAACAGCAGAAGACCAGCTAGAACAGTCTAGCTCGAGGAGGCCGCCGAGGTACCCACGACCTCGTTTCCAGGGACGTAGCTCTTTAGGTGGTAGGAGATTTAGGGGTTCTCGACAGCAGCAACAGTCTCAGCAGCCACGTCAGGATTCGTGATCTGCGGGGGACCGCATCTACCTCGAGCCTGTGCCCAGAAAGAGGGTCGTTGTTTCCGCTGTAGTCAGCCGGGGCATATTCGAGCCACATTTCCTTTAGGTTCTTTCAAGCACCTTCATCAGCCTCTGCTCCACGTCAGCCATCTGGAGTTCTGACTATGTACTGTCCTACTGATCGAGCATCAGCTCCGCGCTTGATAGACAGACAGACACGGCGCCTAGCGGACGAGTATATGCAGCGCAGTTGGAGGATACATCCGCAGCGAACCGGGTTGTGGCATGTATTGTTTTGATTTCAGGCATTCGAGTTAGAGCATTATTTGATACTGGTGCATCACATTCCTTTGTGAGTAGAGCATTTACATCCTTACATGGACTAGAGGTAGAGATACTATCCTAGATTCGTGAGGTTTTGATACCTGATTATAGTTTGCATGCTAGAGAGTGTTGTGTCTTATGTTCTGTACAGTTGGATAGTTGGATCATGCCTGCAGATCTATTGGTTTTAGGGCAGTTGCAGGATTTTGATGTTGTCTTTGGGATGGACTGGCTGGCTCGGTACTATGCGACTATTGACTATGTAGAGAGAATAGTCGTGTTTCATAAGCCAGGCCAGGAGGAGTTTGTTTATAGGGGTTGTAGGAGTACTCTATTCGCCACGACTATCTCTACATCGAGGGCGAGATAGATAGATAATGAGTGGTTGTGTACCTTATTTGGCTTTAGTGGAGGAGGTATCTGCAGTGGCATCGAGACTCGAGGATATTTCTGTAGTCCGCGAGTTTCCTGACGTATTTCCTACTGAGTTATCTAGTATGCCACCAGATCGAGAGATTGAGCTTGTGATTGATATAGTCCCAGGAACTATACTAATCTCAAAGACACCTTACCGCATGGCTCCAACTGAATTGTGTGAGTTGAAAGCGCAATTACAAGATTTATTGGATAAAGGGTTTGTGAGGCCAAGTGTTTCGCCTTGGGGAGCACCGGTATTATTTGTGAAAAAGAAAGATGGATCACTAAGATTGTGCATTGATTGTAGGGAATTGAATAAGGTGACCATCAAGAATAAATACCTACTACCGCGCATTGATGATCTATTTGATTAGCTACAAGGGGCTTGTGTATTTTTTAAGATTGACTTGCAGTATGGATACCACCAGTTAAAGGTTAAAGCTAAGGATGTTCCTAGGACAGCTTTCAGGACAAGGTACGGGCATTACGAGCTTACTGTTATGCCTTTTGGACTGATGAATGCTCCTGCTACCTTTATGGATTTGATGAACATAGTGTTCAAGCAATATTTGGATAAATTTGTGGTGGTGTTCATTGATGACATTTTGATCTACTCCCGCAGTGACGCTGAGCATGAAGAACAGTTGAGACTTGTGTTGCAGATGCTCGGAGAAAAGCAATTGTTTGCCGAGCTCAAGAAATGTGAATTCAGGTTACGGGAGATTGCATTTTTAGGCCATGTGATTTCAGCATCAGGCGTTGCTGTGGACCCGAAGAAAATTGAAGCGATTCGGGACTGGCCTAGACTGACGACGATGATTGAGGTCGGGAGTTTTCTAAGATTAGCTGGCTACTATCGTAGGTTTGTGGAAGGTGTTGCGAAACTTTCTACACCTCTCACTCGATTAACTCGTAAAGGAATTAAATTTGTGTGGAATGATGAGTGCCAGAGGAGCTTTGATGGAATAAGGAGTCGTTTGATATCAGCTCCTATCCTTTCCTTCTAGTTATGGGGGAAGGATATGTGATTTACAGTGATGCGTCGCCTAGTGGACATGGTTGTGTGCTGATGCAGCAGGGTAGGGTAATTGCCTATGCCTCCAGACAATTAAAAGAATATGAAAAGAACTACCCTACACATGATTTGGAGTTGGCTGCAGTAGTGTTCGCACTAAAATTGTGGCGCCATTACTTATATGGAGAGCACTGTGAAATCTATACGGATCACCAAAGTTTGAAATATTTGTTCACCCAGAAGGAGCTGAATCTAAGGCAACGCTGGTGGTTGGAATTGATAAGGGATTATGATCTGACAATCCTTTATCATCCCGGCAAGACAAATGTGGTGGCAGATGCATTGAGCCGCAAAGCAGTAAAAAATTTAAGCACGATGATCACCACTAAGACACCTTTGTTGGAGGACATGCGGAGATTTGTACTTGAGGTCGTTTCTCTTGGAGTGACCCCAAGACTTATGTCTTTAGTCTTGCGGCCTACTTTATTAGAATTTCAAGGAAAAGCAAAGTTTGGATCCACACTTGATCAGAGTTAGAGTAGAGATCGCGAGTTGTCAAGCTGGAGATTTCAGTATTGATACCACTGGGATTCTGAGATTTAGAGACCGCCTTTGTGTGCCGATGGATCAGGAGTTGCGAGAAGAGCTCTTGAGAGAGGCTCATAGTTCACCTTATACCGTACATCCTAGAGGGACGAAAATGTATAAGGACTTAAAAGCACATTATTGGTGGATTGGAATGAAAAGAGATATTGAAAGATTTGTAGCACAATGTTTGATTTGTCAGCAAGTAAAAGGCGAACATCGTGTACCAGCTGGCAAACTTCAGAGTCTTCCTATTCCAGTGTGGAAGTGGGACATTGCTACTATGGATTTTGTTGTTGGGCTTCCGCGATTGCAGGGTGGTTATGATGCTATATGGGTAGTGGTGGATAGATTAACCAAATCTGCCCACTTTATACCAGTACAGATGACTTGGTCCTTGGATAGACTTGCTCAGGAGTATATTGCTGAAATTGTGAGACTACATGGAGTTCCTACCTCTATTGTATCAGATAGAGACCCGAGGTTCACTTCGCACTTTTGGAGGAGTTTGCAGACTGCCTTGGGGACTCAATTGCAGTTTAGTACAGCTTTTCACCCACAGACTGACTGTCAGTCAGAGAGAACGATTCAGATTCTTGAGGATATGTTGAGAGCTTGCGTCCTTGAGTTTGGTGGCGGTTGGTTTCAACACTTGCCTATTGTGGAATTTGCTTATAATAACAGTTACCAAGCGAGTATTAAGATAGCACAATTTGAGGCTTTGTGTGGAAGAAAGCGTCAATCACCTTTGTACTGGGTTGAAGCGGGTGAAAGAAAGACTCTGGGTCCAGATATTTTGATGGAAACAGAAGAAAAGGTCAGGATTGCTCATCAACAGCTAGTGACTGCCCAGAGCAGGCAGAAGAGTTATAATGATACACGGCGACGAGATGTAACACCCCAATAGTCCCACATCGGTTGGGAATAGGGTTGTGATTGGGTTTATAAGAGACATGGACACTAGTAATAATAACTTGGCTTAAGCATTTTGGGCTGTGGTTTGGGCCTAACGAGTTATTATTACTAGTGGGCAGGGTCATTATATTTGGTATAAGAGCCAACCACCAGCAGGAAGTGTGTGACGAGTCTCGGATGAGGCAAGGTCTGAAAGACAAGGTGGTGGGCTATGTCAGGGGTCTAAATGACCAGACTAGTGAGACAAGCCTCACATCGCCTGGTGATCTTGGGCTGTGTGTGTGTTTGGGTTGACGAGGACGTCAGGCCTAAACGGGATGAGTCTGTAACACTCCAATAGTCCCACATCGGTTGGGAATGGAGTTGTGATTGGGTTTATAAGAGACATGGACATTAGTAATAATAATGGGGCTTAAGCATTTTGGGCTGTAGTTTGGGCCCAACGAGTTATTATTACCAGTGGGCCGGGTCGTTACACGAGATCTTGAGTTTCGGGTTGGAGACCATGTTTTCCTGAAAGTCTCGCCGACTAGAGGAATTAAGAGGTTTGGAATGCGTGGAAAGTTTAGTCCACGATTTATTGGACTTTTTGAGGTATTAGAGCGAGTTGGACCAGTGGCATATCGGATCGCCTTACTACCGCAATTAGCTGGAGTTCACGATGTTTTTCATGTTTCCGTCCTGAGGAAATATATCTCCGATCCTTCACATGTTATCGTCTATACTTCGTTAGAGGTTTGCGAGGATTTGTCGTATGAGGAACGACTAGTGCGGATCTTGGCTCGTGAGCAGCGGACATTGAGGACCGGGTCATTCCTTATGCGAAGATTCTTTGGAGAAACCAAGATGAGAGAGAAGCTACTTGGGAGCACGAAGAATCGATGCTACAAACTTATCATTTCTTATTCGAGGCCTGAGTTGAGGTATATACTTATTTTGAGTTTCAAGGACAAAACTCTTTGTAGGAGGGGAGGATGTAGTGAATTGGACCTTCGCAAATGGCTAGGGTTGCAATGTGGAATTTTGGTAATTTATTGGTAGAGTGCAGGATGGAACTAAATAATTTTGGCTCCAAATAGGCACACTAACCGCACTTTAACTATTGTTAGATTGATGCCTGGTTGAGATTGGGCTCCTCAAGTTGATCACTAAGCTTTTAAATAATTAATTGTGGTTGGTTGCTTTATGATGAGTTAAATTAGAGTTTTATAGGGAATTGGACCTTGACCAGGATAGCCCAAGGTTGACTCAGCAGCTAAGCAGGTGTAGTGGGTAGCCAACAAGCTGCTGTGTAAGCAGCCACATTGGGTGAGCCGAATGTGTTTCTTTTTTATCCACTGCACCGCTTAGACTTTTTCCTCACACTTCATGCTTCGCTCCACGCTTTTCAGAGAGGAAGTAAGAGGGAGAGCAAGCTCTGAATTTGGACGAAGAGTAGAGGTGCTCAGGGATCTTTCTGCAAAGCTATTTCTTCAAGCGGTGCGACGACGACCTATATACGAGAGGACTGAGATGCAGCTTCATTCCGGCTTCTTTTCTTCTTCAGCTGAAGCTTGGGAAAATTTCAGGCGGGTTTCAGTGTTCAAATAAGATGGAATTCCCTTTAGGTCATCATGATATTTGAAATTTTTAGAAACCTGTCATGCGTGAGGAATTGGGTGTTCTGAATTCTGTGCTTGATGGACTATTGAGGAATGGGTTTTCTTTCATACATACTCATAAAGCTTGCTGTGTTGACCCAATAGTCCGGAAGTTAATGTTAAGGTTGTAAGCTTAATTAAGTTAGCTATCGGTCAGCAAATTGCTCCCTTAATTTTACATAATCTGGAGCATTGCTTGAAGCTTCAATCTAATTTCTATATAAGCGTATGTACTGCATGTATGTTCCTGAAATGGTAATTGATGGTAGCTTAATTAATTATATACTTTGAAAGAGCCAGCTATTCAACTAAGATATCCAATTATATCTTCTTCATATACCCTTGTGACATATCACGAGGCATTGTAGTTACTATGCTCTGCTCTATGTATTATAGTTGGATGGGTATATTGGAGGAAGTCTGGGATGGTATGTAGCTTAATTAATTAAGTTTGAATAGTATGCGAAATATATAATTAATTGATTAAGCAATAACTAGGTACTACAATTACAGACTTGCTGGGACTTGCCACAAAGTTATGTTGACCTTGAGAATAATTATTATTACGTTAATATATTGCTTTGTTCCCTGTGATTGAATATAGGAGGCATTGATAAACCTACACTACGCAGAATTATGAGTTGATTAGACGGTAGGTTAATACTTTTAATGGGAGTATGAATAGTACAACTGTATGCTTGGATTATCACCATGAGTTGATCGACATCGGGATGCCATGTCGAGTCTTGTTTTACCCGTTGACAGATTATACCTACGGCTAGATGTCGTATTGGACTTTAGCCTGCGTGAGCCCTTGTGGTTCCTAGTGATGTGTACTTCCTCGGTAGGGTCGTTCCTCTCAAGTGCCGCTCCGGAGTTTGGCCATTAACACTCATTTGCGCGTGCGGCTGAGCCCTAGATCCGGGTAGTCGGGCACGTAGTGCCGCAGGTTGGACTAGACTTTAGTCTGTTCATATGATTGGGTTCTGTCGGTATTTTAGCTTTGGATATTAAGTTATATATGAGTCAGCCTTCAGTTTTTAGTAGCATAGTAGAGACATCATAGTGGTAGGTTTATTGTAGTTTACTTTACAGTTCTTTCTTTCAGTTTGTACAGTTTCTCCTATTTTGCCTCTAGTTGACCTAGTGGGAAAGTCGTCGTGGTTGGCTGTTGTTACCCACTGAGGACTATTGTTTACATAGTTCTCATGCCCTTTTTTGTTGCTCTTTTTCAGAGTCTTCAGCTACCGCTGTTGAGCGAGATAAGGAGACCGCGGGATAGATACGTCTCCTACCAAAGTACCTGAACTAAAGGACTCCCCGACAATTTATTTTACTATATCAATGTACCTACTGCTGTTGGAGCAGTCTTTTTGGTTACTGATGTATTATGTTATATTAGTACCTATGTTGTATCTTCATGTTTTATAGTTGTACAATGATGATGTTGGTTTAGTATTTTATACTCTGATACCTGTTCTCACTACTTAGTTGTAGCCTTCTAGGATCATTGCTTCTAGTTGTGGACTCCTAGGACTATTATTGTCGTTATTATTATTTCGTCTTTTGCTGAGACAGGTTCCTGTTAGGGATCGCTTCGCATGTGCAAAAAAGTCTTGTACATGCGGCGGGGCTGTTGTCGTTCCGAAGGAACTTCCGCTGTAATTCAGGGCGTGACACCCTCCCTCCTTCACCTCTACTCATCCCCTCTCCTTCTACTTGAGCTCTCCGCATCTCTCCAAGCTCCAATTCTATCCCCAAATCGCCCTCCATTTCTTCCAATTCACTATGTTCGACCTCGCTTTCGCCTCCAACCTTCGATCACGACATTTGGTCGATCACGACATTTGGTTCTCGAACCTCGTCGACATCGACCTCCTCGGCCCTGCGAGGGCAATATTCGACCTAGCGATCTGATCCGAGTGCCCTCTCTATCTCTCTGGATTGTTCTATGACCGTACACGATAGAGTGCTCACCATGTGTTTGTTGATTTGACTCTATAGTGATTTTTTTTTCCTTTTTTTTTTTTTTTTTTTTTTTTTTTTTTTTTTTTTTTTTGAGAAATAGGAAGCATGCTACCCGTTTCATTCATAGGAATCATGAACTAAGCAACAAGTAGCAATTAGGCCTCGGAGGACCAAACAGGAAAAGAAACATGATGCAGAAGATGGAAAGTAAATCTTAGTAACTAAATATATGCAATTTAACGTAGTTTTCTTGAAGACTATGGATTTGGGTAATGTCTATAAATGTGATTTGATTCAAGATAGAAGTCTATTGTGATCATGGTAGGTAAAATTCATGATCACAATAGACTAATTATTACTCATCTTGAAAATTGATGCGATGCCAATATGTATTATCTATGAAACTTAAACACCTTTGAGTTGGAATTCTACAAGAAATGTTATTACAAGTGTTTGCTTTGTACTGCAATCTCACTTATTAGCTTTTAAAATTTATAACTGCTGGTTAGTTTGGATTTTAATTTGTAGTTGGCATGTAACATTAAGATAACAATTATTTAATAAACTAGGATTTTTGAATATAGATTTGAATTCTTTACAATGTTTGACTGAGAAGGTCTATTTTGGGCCTGTAACATTGAAAAAGTATTCCTCTTTAGTTTCTTATAAGATTTTCATAATATTATATTATATAATAATGTAAACTTTAGACCTTTGATTTCACTATGTTTACTAGATCTATTTTTTTAAATCAGATATCGACTTCTAGATTGTGTTGTTTTTGTATATTTTTCTTTGCCTAGGAAAGAGTTATTTAGGAGTGAAAATGGAAGAGATTGAGGTGTAGGAGGTTTTATTTATTTATTTATTTATTTATTTATTTATTTATTTATCTTTTTTATAGAGATTCTTGATTAAGACATTTTACAAAAATAATATTTCTTCAAAAGATTACTTTAGCTTCTCTCAATAGGTAAAAGCTTAAGACTTGTCATAATTTTTTATTACATAATTTTGCTTCACATAATTTTGTTTCGAAATAGACAATATCTTGGCATGGCAATCTAAGATTGGAGGCATAAGAAGTCGGAATAACACATCACTTAGACTCTGACTTGATAACATCATATATTCTCTGTTGTGCATATTCCATATATCCCAAAAGGATATTAGAAAAAAAAAAACTCCACAAAAAACAAAGATGCGATTAATTAATTAAAGATTCATTAAACAAAATGGCATGCAGTTAAGCAGTCTTAATACATTTTGCTTTTCTATTTTTTTTTTTAACTTGAGGTCATCATCTTGTTCTTGATGTGATATTCTTTTATGTGCTACAATAAAATTCTTTTGTTATAAATCTTACGCGAAGTAACTCGTATGTATAGAGTTTCTATTAGTTATTAAGTAGGTGTCTCTGATATCACTAATTAGTATATTAAGAAATATTGTTGGTACAAATAAAGAACGGATCTTCCTTTTGGATTAGGAGACGAGTGAGATTGACACACAATGTGTTTTTGAGCTCTAGCATTCCCTATTGTGCCCACTGGGTACCGTACCTGGCCTAATTTGCTGAACACTAGTTTTAGGGATTGAACTTAAATAGAAGGTGAGTTGGATTGAAACTTTAGAAAAACTCACAGGGATAAAAATGATTTGGACAGTTGTTTGTTTGAACATCTGCCTAATTGGTTTAATTTATCGAGTTCACCTTTTGGGTTGCTTGTCATCTTTGCAGTTCATTTTTTATGCCTTTCCATGCCATTTGTTCTCTTTCTCTTTGTAGTGTTTCCTACTATTTATTTTGATTGTTATGATAACGGTTGTGATCTAATATTTGAAATACTGGATGTTAAAATAAGAGGGAACATCAGCTTTCTAAACAGATTAATTTTACCAGAACTGGACTCAGAAACTTGATAAATGATACACGAGACTTGATTTAAGATATTTGGGTTATTGATTATGTGACATAATTATGATCAGTTCATGTCCCTCGAATGTTAAGGTATAATAATGTTGTCTCTGAAGATTATGCGCTTCTAAAACATCTTGTATTCACATTTCCATGTCTCTATTGAAGGATCAGTTCTTTCTGATAGATTTGCTTTGTTTTTCACTTTGGATTTTGATTTTTTTCCTTGCTTGAATCAGAAGAGGATGCTAACAGAGGAGGAGCAACTAATATTATTGTTGGAGAAGCAGTATCCTGGTGATGTTGTTGTCATATCGGCATTTTTCTTTAACTATGTGAAGCTTAGCCCTGGGGAAGCACTCTATATTGCAGCAAATGAACCACATGCTTATTTATCTGGTGAATGCATCGAATGTATGGCCACTTCGGACAATGTTGTGCGAGCTGGTCTGACTCCTAAATTCAGGGATGTGCAAACTCTTTGTTCCATGCTGACATATAAACAGGTTTGTATATTCTTTTGATTTTCTATTCAATTTTTTTTTTTTTTTTGTTTTCAATTCTATTGAACTTTAATTTACTTTATCATTTATCTGTGTTTTGACTGTATATATAGCATGTGGCCCGCATCTTTTTTCTTAATCTGCTTACAACTATGAAATCTTCTTTTGTAGTAACTTGTTATCATCGCTGACTGACTGTAGAAGCGTGACACTCCAAAAGGCTAAAACTGGTATCTTCAGGAAATTTGTAAATGTTCAATTTAGAAAGGCTCAAACATCTATACAATAGGATAGCATTTGCCAAACAACCATGATATATTAACTGACAAATATTTAATGCTAAGTAACTTCAACCTTATTGACATATGTAAATAGTAGGAAGTATTGAAGGTCAATATTGTAAAATAAATCTTGGATCTCAAGTGCCTAATTGAGAAAGATTTGGTTCTTGGAGAAATCTTTTACCTTCTAACTCAAGTGGTCAAATTTTGATAATATTATTCGCCCAGGAATTTCTAAATTGCTTGAATCTTTTGTATTTTAATTGTATTGCAAATTATAGATTAATATTAATAGATCCTACTGCCATTAACACAACTATACTGTATATTTGGCATGCTTGTAACTGATTTTATTCATTTTTACTGGCTATGCTTTTTGTGCCCTTTAAAGTAATAATTAGTACCTCATCCTCATTCTACCTACAGGCTAACAACTTCATTTCTCAATCCAAATTAATTTATTAGTTTGATAGCATTGGAAGTCTAACTGTACGCTTTGCTATGAAGCAACTTGATGGCATGTAGTTGTGTAGTAAATGTGGTGTAATTGGCTTAAGGGTGGTTATATCATGATCTCACCCCCTTATTGAACCTTGCACATTGGAGTCTTTTTTCCTCTCTTTCTATTTTCCCTTTTCTAGATGCTTTTAGTTTCTAGTTTAGAGAGCAGAAATAGCAGTCTAATCTGTGTGCCAATGTTTAGAGTTTAACTTATGCATGTATCCCTTTATAGTCTGGTCAACTAGTTTAACTGATTATACTATTCCCTGTGGTTTTCTTTATAGTTTTCAAATACTTCATTCTAATGCTAATAGCATGCTTCTCATTTTTCCTTCTTTTCCAACACTTATTTCTTGTGCTTTGAGCATATCTGCCATAGACAAGACTGCGGATCAGCTTTTGCTTTGTGGGAATTTCCTTCCAGTTGCACCGCACCCTTTTTTGTTGAACATGCTCTCCCCACCTGTAGTACTTCGATACGTGCTTTAATTGCACTTTGTTGTCTGCTTTTAATCTAGTGTGTGAATCTTCTTTTTGGCTTTATGCATGTTTGTCATGTTGGGATACGGATATCTAGATTAACGAATGCTACAAGATTTATTGGTCTATTTCAATTGGATCTATTGAATGATAGAAATTTGCTAGCAATAGATCTTACTTCAACATTCAGTCATGGTATTTCCATTCCTCAATTTTCTTGTATCTGTCTACTTGTTCTTTTCTTTTACACTACTAATTTTTAAGTCAAAATTAGTTTTCCTCTATGAATTTCTGGTGTTCACCTGAGAAAGTAGATCTACTTATGATTTGGTAATGATGCAATATATATATGCAAACACTGGCAATGGCTAAACATTCCGTCCTACCACCAAGGGCACTGTATTCTTACTAACTTCTATTTATATTTTTATTATTATTATTTTTTTATGACTATATACTCTCTCATGGCAAAATGAATGCGCAATTTCCACAAAGTTTTCCCGAAATCTTGCGAGTCACCTTAAACCCCTTTGTATCATGGTACACTCATCCATTTGACGAGTTCAAAGTCGACCACTGCTTGCTCCCCCCACAAGAGTCGGTGGTTTTCTCTATATTTCCAGGCCCATCTATTTTCGTCATAGTGTCCGGGGAAGGGAGAATCACCGTGGATTCTCCTGCCGACGAAGAAGAGATGGTGGTAGAAGGCGACGTATTCTTCTTGCCCGCGCATAGTGAAATTATGGTTACTGCTTCTTCAGCAGCTTCTGGGCTGTTGTAGATTTATAGAGCCTGGGTAAACAGCAAGATTCTTTGATTAGTTTTTCGCTTCAACTGCAGTTTATTAATAACAGTTTAAGTACATCTGAATACGAGCTGTGTTAAGTTATGAGGTTTAAATTATATCTTATACTCGTGTTAGTTATTAGATACTAGTCCATAGTGTATAGCTAAATGAAGAAATAAATTTGTTTATTCAATAGTTTTTAAATGTTTTTTCTCTTCAAATACATACAGGTTGGAATTTTACATTGTATTCATTTACTCAAATTCTTACAGTTGGTTAATTCCTTTGCAATTTTTTTTTTTTTTTTTTTTTTTTTTTTTTATGCTGGTAAATTTCTACATTTGTTCACAGATTGGGATGAGCACAATCCAACTGCAAGCGTGCTTTCCTATTGAACGAAAGTGTTTTGAAGCGGATTGTGCTTTATGCGTTAATGTTTTGAAATGGACTGAACGAAAAGAAGTAAAATTATTCTATTTGGTTGCTAGAATTTTTAATACTTATTACTAAATTTTTGTCTAAGTTAATGTTGGTTTTGATCGTTGAATTAACTATTTGTGCTCATGTTTATTTTTATCTGCCGATGGATATTTTGTCACTCACAATATATATACATTACAAGAGGCACAGCTAAATTGAAAGCAATATATACGCTAGAAAATTGATGCATTTGAAGATTTTACTAATTCATCCTGAATAAATAAAAAAGTGAGGAAATTATTTTTTTTATTCCTATTATTTCGAGTGCTTATGCAATAGTAAAACTTTTTATATTTCTTGATTGGGATTAGTATTGTTGATTGAACTTTACTGATGTTAAAATGCTTAAAATTTTTGTTCATTACTGCAAAGTTTTCGCATTGGCATATTTATTTATTATTTCATAATTTACCGTTATTTTGAAGTATCGGCAATTGTTAATTAATGAATTTTTTTTTTTGAGTCAGCGATTATTTAAATTAACGACTGTTTTTAGAATCGGCAAATATTTAAATTAACGATTTTTTTAGAATCGGTAACTGTTTAAACTAACTAAAAACTCTTTTTAGAGTCAGCAACTAATATATTACTGTCCCTTTTAAGAGTCGAAAAAAAACTTTCGGCATTATATTAAAGTGTCGATATATTTATCCTGATATGGATATTTAACAATTATTTGTCGGATCGTTGGCGCTAACCATTAATTTCAAAAGCTCGAGCCGTTAGAAATACGTAACTAATTCACTTAAAGCGTACAGACACAGTGCCCACGGGTCTCGATCGGACTCAACCCACCTGGACGTTGGGTCTATTGTTGGGCCTCTTGCCGTTAGGTCTATTGTGGACCACAACCCCACTCAACTTATTGGGCTCACCCAACTCAACTTATTAATCTTCTGGGCCTATTGTTACGGGCAGGAAGTTGGACCTATTTTTAACCCATAAATAAATAGCCAACATTATTTACTCGACGCTTTTAAAAGTACCAAATTATTTTTGCCAGGTTTTAAAGGGTAGCTAATTATTATTTGAAGGGTCCTTGAGACAAGAATTGTTGTAGTATATAGTGCAACCTAGTTAAAATTATGTAACATACTATCAAATCTTTCAATATTATGTCAAATAGCGCAATATTTCTTTTCAAATGTTGTGGCAATTTTTTTCTCTAATAAAAGTTTAAAATTTTTATTAAATAGTGAAGTATATTTTTAAATAGTGCAATATAATTTAATGTTTAAAAAATATATTAAAGAAGATCAAAATGTTAGATAGATAGAATAAAAGTAACAAACTTATAATCTCATAACAACCTATTTACAACAAACCCTATTCTTATCTATTTACAACAACTCGGTTGTTATTCTATGTAAATCTGGGTTGTTATTCTATGTAAATCTTGGCGCACTTTGTTGCCCTATATTAACATGTAGGTAGCACACAAAGATTTGTGTGACTGCTTCCACCAAACTACTCTGCTTCTTTAATATCTTTCATGGTATCAGAGCTACTAGGATAGGTATAATCTACATCAACATGGCCGGCACCTCTTCCTTCGCTCCTGGTCTTGCTTCCATGATCTCTCATCCCGTACAAGAGAAGCTCGCCAAGAATAATCATGCTACCTGGAAAGCCCAGGTCCTCGCCACAATTCGTGGTGCTCGTCTCGAAGGATATCTCACCGGCAAGGCTGTTAAGCCTCCCGTGCAGACCGATGGCAAAGACGGTGACAAGACCATCAAGGTGGACAACGCCCTGTATGAAGATTGGCTGGCGGCTGATCAGCAGGTTCTCAGCTACCTGCTCGCCTCCGTGTGCAAGGAAGTTCTGGCTCAAGTTGCCGCAAAACAATCTGCGGCCGAAGTCTGGATGGCAATTGAAGTAATGTTTGCGTCCAAAACGCGAGCTCGTGCAGTGAATACGCGCCTTGCCCTAGCCACCACTCAAAAAGAAAACATGACGGTGACTGAGTACGTTGGGAAGATGCGTGCGCTTGGGGACGAGATGGCTGCAGCAGGGCGGCCACTTGAAGATGATGAGCTGGTTGAGTACGTCCTCACCGGCCTTGATGAAGAATATGACCCGATCGTGTCCTCCGTGATTGGCCGGTCAGATGCAATCTCAGTTAGCGAGCTATATTCTCAGATACTTGCATTTGAGACTCGACTGAGCCTTCGCAACTCCGGTGGGCACTCCTCTGGATCCTCCGCCAACGTTGCCAATCGGCGTGGGCGAAGGGGGTTCGGGCGCTCCGGCCGTGGAGGTCGTGGTGGCCGCTTCAATAATGCTCCGGCAAATAGGGGTGGTCATGGACCTAACCCCAACAACCCTCATCCAGGAGGGAATGGCGCCCACAACAGCAACAACTCCTCCGATGATCGCCCGCAATGTCAAGTGTGTCGCAAGTTTGGGCACACGGCGGACAGGTGCTGGCACAGGTACGATGAAAATTTTGTTCCAGATCAAAGATATGCTGGTACTGCTGCCTTAGGTGTCGACACAAACTGGTACACTGATACCGGTGCCACCGACCACATCACTGGTGAGTTAGAAAAGCTCTCGCTCAGGGAGAAATACAATGGCGGCGACCAGATTAACACAGCGAGTGGAACAGGTATGAATATTAGTCATACTGGTATTACCAAAATTCACACCCAGCATCGAGATCTATGTCTAAATCACGTCTTACATGTCCCACAAGCCACTAAAAACCTTGTGTCTGTTCATCGTCTGGCCTCAGACAATAATGTTTTTCTTGAATTTCACCCCAATTTCTTTTTGATTAAGGATCGGGACACGAGGAGCACACTGCTTAAAGGGAGATGCCACAAAGGCCTTTATCCCCTGCCATCCATCCCTGGAAAACAAGCTCTTGGAGTCACCACCAAACCATCCTTTGACAGGTGGCATAATCGCCTTGGTCATCCTGCGGCCCCCATAGTTCAGCGAGTTATTAGTAGTTTCAATCTCCCGTGTCATGTTGAGTCCAATAAACAGGTTGTTTGTGATGCTTGCCAACAGGCAAAGAGCCATCAGCTACCTTATCCTAAGTCGCCTCATGTATCGAGTCATTCTTTAGAACTAGTCTTTTCAGATGTATGGGGGCCTGCACCCAACTCTATTAACAAGTACAAGTACTATGTGAGTTTCATTGATGATTATAGCAAATTTACTTGGATTTATCTATTAAAATTCAAGTCTGAAGTGTTTCAAAAGTTTCATGATTTTCAAGCCATGGTTGAACGCCTTTTTGATCGCAAAATCATCACAATGCAAACTGATTGGGGTGGTGAATATGAGAAGCTCCATTCTTTTTTTACTAAAATAGGCATCTCCCATCATGTTTCTTGTCCTCATACACACCAACAAAATGGATCTGCCGAGCGTAAACATAGACATATTGTAGAGGTTGGGCTATCTCTCCTTGCTCAGGCTCGAATGCCTCTCAAATTTTGGGATGAAGCTTTTCTAGCCGCCACTTTTCTCATAAATCGTACACCAAGCAAAGTAATCTCCTATGCTACACCTCTTGAGTGTCTATATAAAGTCAAACCTGATTATTCCTCTCTACGAATTTTTGGGTGTGCATGTTGGCCACATCTCCGACCTTACAATCATCATAAGCTTCAGTTCCGATCCAAGGAATGTGTATTTCTTGGGTACAGCAACATGCACAAAGGGTTTAAATGTCTTGACCCTGCTTCTGGCCGTGTTTATATCTCTCGTGATGTTATATTTGATGAAAATGTCTTTCCTTTCTCCAAATTACATCCCAATGCAGGAGCCACACTACGGTCTGAAATCCTGCTCCTTCCTACACAGCTTATTCCACATAGTCCAACCTCGGCTGGGTCTGAATCTGTTGGGAATCCAGTGACTAATATTTTGCCTGCTAATGATTTTTCTGGAGAAATATTTGGTATACAGGAAGGCGCTCAGGCCACAGAGGATCCGGTCTCACCTACCGAAGCTGCTCTCCCGACCGACTCCTCCCCGGGATCGCCACCTCGTACGGCAGCAGGCTCTCCCATACAGGACCTGGGTGCGCCGGCTCCGCCCCTACACGACGACGACACGTACCCTGCTGCGGTCGCTCCTGTCTCGGCTGACGGGGGCACTGATGCAGCAGCCGACGACATTCCTGCGCCGTCGATAATCACGCCTGGATCTTCTGCGTCGCCGCCATTGTCTGTGGAACCGGCGCCAGTGTTCACCGAAGCAGTACAACAAGAAACTCAGCCGCGACCTCGCACCAGACTTCAAGCTGGAATCAGAAAACCTAAGGTATATAGAGATGGCACTATTCGCTATGGTCTCTTTACTGCAACGGGTGAACCCCAGAGTCTTGAAGAAGCACTAGTAAATAAAAATTGGAAATCTGCAATGGATGACGAATACAATGCTTTGATGCAAAATAAAACATGGCACTTAGTGCCATCTCAAAAAGGTCGTAACATAATAGATTGTAAGTGGGTCTATAAAGTCAAACGTAAAGCTGATGGCAGTTTGGATAGATATAAGGCCAGACTTGTTGCAAAAGGTTTTAAGCAAAGATATGGTATAGATTATGAGGACACATTCAGTCCTGTTATCAAGGCAGTCACTATTAGAGTGATTTTATCTATAGCAGTATCTAGAGGGTGGAGTCTTCGACAACTTGATGTTAAGAATGCTTTTCTGCATGGTCTGTTGGAACAAGAGGTCTATATGAAACAACCACCAGGCTATGAAGATAAAACCAGGGTTAATTATGTGTGTAAGCTAGATAAGGCTCTATATGGGCTAAAGCAGGCTCCAAGGGCATGGTATTCAAGGTTAAGTGAGAAATTACAAAGTCTTGGTTTTACTTCTTCAAAGGCCGACACTTCTCTGTTCTTCTTTAATAAAGGGGGTGTTATCATGTTTGTGCTAGTATATGTTGATGACATCATAGTAGCCAGCTCAACGCAGAAGGCAACAGATTTGTTACTAAAGCAACTTGGTCAAGAATTTGCCCTTAAAGATTTGGGAACACTTAATTATTTCTTGGGGATAGAAGTAAATCCAGTACATGGTAGTATAGTTCTGACACAAGAAAAATATGCATCAGATCTGCTAAAAAGAGTTGGCATGTCAAAATGCAAGGGTGCACCTACACCCCTACCAGCCAATGAAAAATTATCTTCGGTCAAAGGATCTCCTTTGGGGTCTAATGATGCAACTAATTACAGAAGTATAGTTGGTGCTCTCCAATATTTGACACTAACAAGGCCAGACATTGCATTCTCTGTTAACAAGGTATGTCAGTTTCTACACAGTCCTACTGTTGATCATTGGGCAGCAGTCAAAAGAATTTTGAGATACTTAAAACAGTCCATCAAGGTAGGGCTGAAAATTAGGAAGTGCAGTTCATTGTTAATCAGTGCCTTCTCGGATGCTGATTGGGCCGGATATATTGATGATAGGAGATCTACAGGAGGTTTTGCTGTATTTCTGGGATCAAACTTAGTGTCATGGAGTGCACGGAAACAGCCTACTGTGTCAAGATCGAGCACTGAAGCTGAATATAAGGCAGTAGCTAATGCAACGGCAGAAGTAATGTGGATACAGACGCTGTTACAGGAAATTGGTGTTAATGCACCACAAGCTGCTAAGCTCTGGTGTGACAATATTGGGGCAAAGTACCTTTCTGAAAATCCTGTGTTTCATGCAAGAACTAAGCATATTGAAGTTGATTACCACTTCGTGCGAGAACGTGTTACAAGGAAGCTTCTTGACATTGACTTTGTTCCATCAGGAGATCAGGTGGCAGATGGTTTTACAAAGGCCCTTCCTATACAGAAGTTAGAAAATTTCAAACGCAATCTCAACCTAGTCCGGTTGTGATTGAGGGAGGGTGTTAGATAGATAGAATAAAAGTAACAAACTTATAATCTCATAACAACCTATTTACAACAAACCCTATTCTTATCTATTTACAACAATCCGGTTGTTATTCTATGTAAATCTGGGTTGTTATTCTATGTAAATCTTGGCGCACTTTGTTGCCCTATATTAACATGTAGGTAGCACACAAAGATTTGTGTGACTGCTTCCACCAAACTACTCTGCTTCTTTAATATCTTTCACAAAATGTTTTTAATATAATTTGTACAATTTGAACATAATATTATACAATTTTGAAATTTAAAATTTCAATTAAACCTAGCATTAAATAGAGTTTTTTTAAAAGATACAACTGACAAATCATAATTATATATATATTTTTCGAAAGACGAAAAATCTCGTCTAACAACTAATTAAAAAATAAATATGATTAGCGAAGAAAAATTAAACAATACGGCGTAAAATTATATAATATATATTTAAATCTCGTAACATTCTATTAAATAGTGTAATATATTTCTTTCTTCACATAAAGTCCTCGATCAGCGTAGCCTATCTATTTTTATATAAAAAAATATTTGGATTGAATCTACCAAAAACAAAAGCATAATTTATTTTTGTAAATTATAAAATTAATAAATTTTTAATACAAAAGTGTCAAAATATTTTATCAAAAAATAAAAAATAATAGGGAACATAACATACTAGGTCGTAGGATAAAAATTAAATAGTAAAATTAAAATTTTGAAAGTTAGAGGACCTAGTTGAAAATTTAAGGGATCCATTTTGTATGTTTGCGGCCAGGCCTGAACTCGATCTCTTGTAAGAGAAATTATTACGTGCACGTCATGTAATATATACACAGTGAATATTTAACAATTAATTTAAATTATAAAAATATATAATGAAGAGAATAAGTACTTTTTTTTTTTAAAAAAAAATATTAGCTTGATTTGTAAATAATTATTGTTTAAAATTTATTACTTTAAATATTATAAAACACACATCTAACTAATTAAATTTTAAATTTAAGATATTTTATCATACGATATTAATAATAAAATTAATTACACACGAAATTTTAAAAACATATCAAATAATAAATAAATTTCTACAAAATTCGACTTTTTATATTTATTTCTTAAAAAATTTTAAAATATTTATATATATCTCTCTGATTTATTATCATTTATATTTTAATAAAATATAAATAAAATATATATTTTGTTCTTATAAATATATATTCTAAAAGTTATTGTTAATATTATAAAAAAGAGATAATTAAAATTAAATATTTAATCTATAATTAAATAAATTTTTTTAATATAGATAAACGACAGAAATATATATAAATAATATTAAATTTTAAAAACATAAATATAAAAAAAAATTTATAAAATTATATTTACTATTCCAAATATTTTTAGAGGTAGGTAATTAACCCTTAATAATAGGGGGATATTAGGTGTACATTCCTTTAGGGATGTACATTCTACACCCAGGTATTTTTTACTTGTCACATTGAGTGACGAGTGAAATTCACCCCACCGCAGGATGGGGTGGAGTGTAAGATATACATTTTTAAAGAGATGTATATTAAGTGACGAGTAAAATTCATCCCACCTTAGAATAAAATGAGATGTAAGATATTCACTCTTAAAGAGATGTATACTTATATATACCCTAATAATATATGGTGAATAAATGGTACGTGCTGCCATTAACGCTACCGCGAGCGGGAGGTGCATGCTCGGTGCGGCCATATCCCGTGCGGGTTTCATTCACTGACGTCTGCAGGTGTCGCTATCAGGAGGGTCCCACAAATCATTGCGTCTTATTCCGAACAACACACCCTCAATATTCTTTGGAACTTCGAGAGTACCCTTTTCCATGCGAGAGTAGTAACAATTTCTTTATTAAGGCAACATTTGAATTGGGAATAAATCATAATGAGTTATACCAGATATAAGTATAAAATAAAGAATAAGTTAGGTATAATATAAAATTATATTTAGTTGGGAATGAGATTTAAACCTGATATAAGGAAAAAAGTATTTGGATTGAGGTTGAAGAATAAGGAGGAATAGTGAGTTGACTTTTATATTAAATGACGATTTTACCC
Organism: Tillandsia fasciculata; assembly: GCA_029168755.2. Classification (NCBI taxonomy): domain Eukaryota; kingdom Viridiplantae; phylum Streptophyta; class Magnoliopsida; order Poales; family Bromeliaceae; genus Tillandsia; species Tillandsia fasciculata. The sequence continues at coordinate 6,490,951 of CM054945.1, forward strand.
TTATTTTTATGTATATATTAAATTTGATAATTAAAGATTGTATTATAAAAATTTTAAGTGAGAAAAAAAAAATAATTTTTAAATTTTAAGAGGGAGTAAAAATTGTAATTTTAAAATTTATATAAATTTTAAAAAAATTATAAAAAAATAATATAAATTTTACAATTTTAAAATTAATATTATTTTTTAAAAAATAAAAATAAAAATTTATACTTATGATTTATTAAAATATAAAATATAAAAAATTAAAATTTATAAAATTATAAATTTATAATTTAAATATTTTTTAAAATTTAAATATTCTAATTAAAAAAAATTCAAAAGAAATATAAAAGAAAGGAAAAAAAAAATAAAAAAATAATAATAAAAAAAAACAAAACAAATACCCCTTCCCAAGACTCTGACAGTGCCTTGGGAAGGGGTTATCCCCATGTGGGGAGGATATCCCATTCCGTTTGGGTACAAAAGAGGATATCCCCCTTTGTATCTTTTCCAAACGGTAGCTAAATGTGTAATAACTTCCGGGGTTTTTTAATGGCATAATTTCAAACTCTTTGTTTTATAAGCTTAGCAAATAGTTATTTCAAAATTTTAAAATAAATTATATATAAAAAAAATTATTATATTTTATTTTATAGTGTGTCATAATATAATTATAAGTAATTTTTTTACCAGCATAGAAATGACATGCGGGACAATTAGCAGCGTATCGTATCGTGTTCGGCACAATTTTTAAAAAGGGTGCGCAAACTGAGTTCAGTATTAATTATCAATAATTTAAATTTCATTTCTAAACTTTTTAAAATACAAATAAATTAATTTAATTTATTTAAAAATTATAAAATTAATTCAAACTAGAGAGCTTGAACTATATATTCAATTCTATACCACTCTATTGCCAAAACACACTTATATATAAATACCTTAAAATATTTAATATATATATAATTAGATTGGAATACTATCGAGAGTATCAAGTCATTGGTGCTATCAATTTTATAATTATTGGATTAAGAAATTAATGTGCCTAGAGTTTAGTGGGCGGTTGGTTGAATAGTAAAATCTCTAGGGAACGACTATAATTCCAACCGCATATCCTTTCATCCAAGGGCTAAAAACTTGGTAGCACCAATTGCTTGGTACTATCGATAGTATTCCAGCCGGACTCTCTCTCTCTCTCTCTCTCCTCTCTCTCTCTCTCTCTCTCTCTCTCTCTCTCTCTCTCTCTATATCTATATCTATTATATATATATATATATATATATATATATATAATATATATATATAAAGAGAGAGAGAGAGAGAGAGAGAGTTGAGTTTTTATGCTTTTAAAAGTATTAAGTCATCAGTACTTGTAGGGTTTTAGCCCTTGGATGAAAAGATGTGTGGTTAGGATGATAGTGGGCTCCTTGGCTTAAGTGAGTGGTTAGTGGAATAGAATAATTTGAGGAATGAAATTAGTCAAAGAGGTAGATCTAAAGGTAGAAAGCTTACAAGCACCAATTATTTGGTACTTGTACAAGCATAGTAACCGAACTATATATATATATATATATATATATATGTACAATTATACTTTTTTCTCTCTCTTCTTAGATGCCTCTATAATAACATGAATCCCAATACAAATTCAATGATAAAAAATTTACAAATATAGTTGGATTTATGCCTTTGAAAATATATAAACTCTACTATATATATATATATATATATATATATATATATATATATATATATATTACAATTATATATATAATATAGATTTTTATTATTTAATTTTTATTCTAACTTAAATATAAAATCTAACTTCATTATAACGAGACCAAATTATAAAAAAACTCATTTATTTATGTTGAGTTAGAATGTTTTTAAAAATATTTAAAATATTTAATCATTGAAATAGACTTTTTAGTCATTGGATCAAAAGTCAACAATAATGATAATTTGTAAACCATTGTGTATGATTCAAAAAATTATTAGAATTAATTCAACGGTTAAAAATATTATAGTACCAACACTTTAATACTTTCAAAAATACATTGACGAACTATATATATATATATATATATATATATATATATATATATATTAGAAATGTTCTTATAAATTTTACTATTTAGATTTTAACCAACCTAATATAAAAAAAAAAATTTAATTTTTTATAAATTTTAATTATTAGATTAAGATTTTAATTTTTAAATTTTCTTTCAACTTTATGGCTGGTAGCGGAAATGAAAATCTAACTTGTTGTTCGCGAGCCAATTCGTGTTTGGCTCGTTAATAAACGAGCCGAACATGAGCCGAAATTTTTAACTTGATATTTAAACAAGCCAGCTCGTGTTCGGCTTGTTTATTAAATGAGCCGAACACGAGCCGTTCCCAGCTCGCTCATGTTCGGCTCGTTGACACCACTATGCTATACTTTACCTCCTAAATATAAAAAATATGGATTTAATGTTGGATTTAATTTTTCTTATATATATGGGCTAACATATAAATTTGTAATTATATTATGGACTATCTAATTTAATAGGGCCATTAAGTGATTTAATATGGGCTCTGGAAATATCTATTGGGTATGGACTATTAATGTGTAGAAACCCAATACAAGTCTAATTAGGGTTTATGTGACTCTAATTAAACGTAGTATATAAGGAATATAAAAGGGTTGTGGTCCCGAGTCGGATTCCTGCCGTCATTTTGTCCTGCCCCATTCAAAGCAGAATTAATTAGACGACGAATCTAGACTTGGAACTACTCAATCCAGCCGATTTTATTGTCGGTGTTTGAGAAATGATAAGATCTGATAACGTGCTTCATCAAGCATGGATTACAGTAACCGTTTATAATGTTTTCAATTAGATGAACGATTATCTAATAATTTACATGTGTTTCTTGGGTTATTTCGCATTAATTTGCATATGGATCTAACAAGTGGTATCGGAGCCTCACATGTTTAAATCGTTAGATGTTGTTTTTTTTATTTGTAACCTTTTTTCTACCATAAAGATTATCTATGGTAAAAATTAAGTTTATTTTTTAAAAAAATTATCATGAATTTTTCTTTCCGCATTATAGTTTGATTTGTGATATTTCGAATTCCGAATTTCGATTGTATAACGATTTTGGATCATAAAGTAAAGTTTTTTGGTTTTCTTTATGCAAAACATAATTTTGAAATTAAATTCAAATTTTGGTATTTTCCTATTTTTGGAATGTCTAATTTTTAAAGATAGACTAATTGAAGCAACGTGTTACCAAAGTAACATCTTTTGTGTACATTAGTTTATTTGAAATAATTAGATTTATGTATTTGTTGTTTATGCGAATGGTGACCGGCCCAAAAGAAGGTAACTATTTGGCCAAACTTTATATACAATTGTGGTAATAAATATGTGACAATTATCAAGTGTACCGTGTAAATAATAAGTCTATCCAAAGAAAGATTTATTATTTGACAGGATTAATTGTTAGTATTTGATTACTACGTTGAGAGTACCACTTACAATTGATATTTCTGTCCAAAGACTGAATGTCAATGTTATTCTAGGTATCTTGTTTTGGGGCTCACTATTATTTGAATTTATTTATTATATTTTTGTTATGGATAAAATTGTGAGCTTAATGGTTGTTATTTTATTCTCTATCCAGCTAATATTTCTGTTTCTTCAATATCTGCAAATATCAATTCAATCCCAGTGCTGAATGGCATAAATTTCAAGGATTGGAAATAAAACGTTATGATTGTTCTCGGTTGCATGGATCTGGACTTTGGGCTACGGACAGAACAACCCCCTTCTCTTACAGATAAAAGTTCCGCTGAAAATAAAAGGGACTTTGAGAAGTGGGAATGTTCTAATCGCATGAGTCTCATGATTATGAAACGTGCAATTCCAGAAACTTTCAGGGGCGTTATATCTGATGAGAATGATGCCAAGAAGTTTCTTGAGGAACTGGAAAAGCGCTTTGCCAAGAGCATGAAACAAGTACATTATTATCTAAACTTGTTTCAATGAGGTATAAAGGAAAGGGCAACATAAGGGAGTATATCATGGAGATGTCTCATGTTGCTTCAAAATTAAAGGCACTAAAGTTAGAGATGTCTGAGGACTTGCTCGTGCATCTGGTTCTCATTCTCTTCCTGCACAATATAGCCAATTTAAGGTGAGTTACAATACTCAAAAGGAGAAATGGTCTCTTAACGAGCTTATTTCTCATTGTGTGCGAGAAGAAGAAAGACTACGGGAAGATCAACCAGAAAGTGCTCACTTGGCAACCTCTCTAAAGATAAAAAGAGAAAAAGAAGAATGGAAGCTGCGGTTGGGACACCACAAAAGAAATGGCAAACGAAACATGATTCGGAATTCACTTGTTACTTTTGCAAGAAGGGTGGACATATGAAGAAAGAATGTCCTAAATACGCCGTTTGGCATGTTAAGAAAGGTAAACTTCTCACTTTGGTTTGTTCTGAAGTTAATTTGACTTCTATACCTAGACACACTTGGTGGATAGATTCTGGTGCTACTACTCATATAAGTGTGTCTATGTAGGGCTGTCTGACGAGCCAACAACCAAATGATGCTGAAAGATTCATCTTTGTGGGCGACGACAAATCAGTTGCGGTTGAAGCCATAGGGACTTTTAGGTTGTTATTAAAAACTGATTTTTATTTGGATTTAGAAGAGACATTTATTGTACCGTCGTTTAGACGAAATTTGGTTTCTATTTCTATTTTGGACAAATCTCGTTACTCTTGTTCATTTGGAAATAATAAATTTAGTTTGTTTCAAAATTCAAATCTGGTTGGAATTGGTTCTTTATCTGTGAATGACAACTTATATTTGTTGGATACAATCGCTTCATATAATAAATCCCTATATACTAGTTCTCGTGGTACAAAGTGAAAATTAACTAATGAGAATTCCGCTATGTTATGGCACAAGCACATGGGTCATATTTCTAAACAGAGAATTGAGAAACTTGTGTCAAGTGGAATTCTTGATCCCCTTGATTTAATAGACTTTCAAGTCTGTGTTGAGTGCATTAAGGGGAAGCTAACAAATATTAGAAATTTAAATGCCAATAGAAGTTCTGACGTCTTATAACTAATTCATACTGATATTTGTGGACCATTCCCTACGGCTTCCTGGAATGGTCAATAGTACTTTATTACGTTCATAGATGACTATTCCCGTTATGGCTATTTATATTTGATTCAGGAGAAGTCTCAATCATTGAACATTTTTAAGGTCTTCAAAGCTAAAGTTGAGAACCAACTTGGCAAAAGAATTAAAGCTGTTAAATCTGATCGTGGTGGCGAGTACTATGGCAGATATAACGGATTAGGTGAACAACGTCTAGGGCCTTTTGCTAAATTCCTAGAGGAATGCAGAATTGTCCCACAATACATGATGCCAGGAAAACCTAGCATGAATGGTGTTGCTGAGAGACGTAACAGAACGCTTAAGGATATGGTAAGGAGTATGATTAGTCACTCTACCTTACCAGAATCCCTATGGGGAGAAGCGCTAAAAACTGCAGCTTACATTCTCAACAGGGTTCCAAGCAAAGCAGTAGCTAAAACTGTAAGGATTCGGATACCGCGGGGAGTTTTCTGGTTGTTTGCCAGCTTTCGAAGGTTTGCGGGGCGTGTTGGTGGTGTTTGTGCGCAATTTGGACACCCGTGGTGGACTTTGGGCTTAAGTATGGATCGCGGGAGATTTTGGGGACCCGTCGGGTGTTTGGAAGTGGTTTCGCGCGTTGCAGATGTCAAAATTGGACTCCGGGCGAAGTTTGGATAAAAGTTTACCTCTCCGGTCGCCTTCGGGAATTTTTTTAGAGTTGAATTTGGCAAATCGGACTTCAGATTTGGAATCGGCGTGGGAATCGGATCAAGTGGGCTATCGGGGGCATTCGGCAAATTTTTGGACGAGAATTTGGAGAAACGGACATCGTTTTTGGTTTCAGCGCGCGAAATCGCTAAGAATGGACTATTTACTTGTCTGTTTTGAAGCCCGGTTGAATTGCGCATTTTTCGAGGCATCGCGGCACGTTTTTCGAGGAAAAGGGGGGCTACGCATGCGGCGCGCTTGGGGGTCCACGTACGGCGCGAGGGAGCGGGGGCCGCCACGTGGCGGGCCCCCACTCGCGCGCGCGGGCGCGTGTGACACGCGCCTGCGGGCGCGCTGCGTGTCCGCAGGCGCGGTGTAACGCGGCGTGTGGCGCGCGGGAGGCCGCGCCACACGCGACGTGCCACGTGGGCAGGGGCGCGCGCCTGCGCCTGGCGCACGCGCCCCTGTGCCGTGGACGGCCGGCAGGGGCCGGTGCACCGTGGACCCGGTGCACCGGGAGTCCCCCTCCTCTCACTTCTTCTCTTCTTCTTTCTTTTCTCCTCGCGCACCATTTCTTTTTCCCTTTCGTTTCTTCTTCTTCAACCGAGTGAGAGAGGGAGTGAGGGAAGAGACTTTGTGTGGGTGCGACGATGCGCCATGGACCTCGCGGAGCGTGCAAGATTTTCCAGCTGGACGGATGCGCAGCGCGACGCTCGTCTTTTTGTGTTCTCCTTCGTCGCGTTTCGGTGCACGAGCTCTCCCGGCCTACTCCGACCTCAGTTTCTGACGATTTTTGCACCGTTGGATCCGCGACTGACAAATTAGAGTGGTATCAGAGCCTAGGTTGTAGGTCATTGTGGACTTAGAAACCCTAGGCTTGTGGTTGGACATTAGGATGACTGCGTGAGAGTCGTGACTGTTAGCGAGAAGTCCTGATTGAGTCTTATACCTCTCCCACGAGACGGGATGAGTGATTGGCATGTTTATTCTCCTAAGCGATTATGTTGGCTGCAGACAATATAATGCTATGGAATGGATGACATGTCTTAGACTTTCGCTGGATTGGGTCGAGTGTTGTTTGGTACTGTCCTGATGTTTGCTTGTGTGTTGTAGGTGGGCACGATGCCTCCCCGACGCAGAGTACAAACGCGTTCTCAGCCTTCTTCCTCGGTGCCTGAGCAGGAGGACTCGGGACCGGGACATCAGGATGAGGTACGGGAGCTCCGAGCCCAGATGGCACAGATGTCAGAGGTTGTTCAGCGTCAGGAGGAGACCTTGCGCCGTCAGGAGGGAGGCTTCTCGCCGTCAGGAGGAGACCTTGGGCCGGATGATGGCTTTGTTGGAGCAGAGGGTACGGCCAGTTGTAGCACCCCAGGGAGTTTCCCCGCACCTTCGTCGCCAGTGTGGCACCCCCAGTTGTACCAGCAGTGCAGGCAGCCCTATTGCACCAGATACCGTAGACAGCCGTTCGGGACGGCAGGACAGTTGACCCGCGCAGAGCAGCGAGAGGTGGTTGATATGTTGACGAGATTCCATCAGTATGATCCACATCGTTTTTCGGGGCGGAGTTCAGAGCGCGGAGGGCGGTGACGGCTGAGGCAGCTCCAACTCCCGCAGGGATTTCGAGGGCGAAGCGCCAGCGTGGGATGTTGAGGGACAGACGAGTCAGCAAGGACCTCCGCGACCTTCACGATCTCGTCCTCAGGGTCGTAGGTTTCGGAGGCGCCAGGGATCAGGTGGACCCCGCAGCAGCCGCGGTATCAAGCAGCACCAGCAGCGACAGCAGTCTCAGCAGCAAGTACCCCGACAGCAGCGGTTTCGCAGCAGCGGCAGGAGCGGGTGTGTCATCTGTGGCGGGCCTCATCCACCGTCGCAGTGTGAGCAGAGACAGGGGCGGTGTTTCCTTTGTGGAGAGTTGGGACATTTCCGCGCAGCTTGCCCCCAGGCCATTTTGTCAGTGCGGTCGATTGCGACAGCACCCCCCTTGCCTATCCATGCAGCGGAAGCCTCTCCGGCACACCGTCAGACAGAGTGGGCCACGACGTCGGGACAGACGGGACGACGATCTGCGGCACCCAGTGGACGAGTTTATGCAGCCCTGGTGGAGGACACCCCGGTAGCAGATCGTGTCGCGGCAGGTATGATTTTATTTTGTTAACTGAGATGACCATTTCGATACCGCTGCATCCTTTTGCACTATTAGTTGAGCATCTGCATCGGCATCCTTGCATGGGTATGGGTTAGGAATTTGACTACCTGTTTTAGCGATTGGATTCTTCCCAGTATCCTACGAGTAGAGGAGGATCGCGGTGTATGATCGTACAGTTGAGACTTGGGACTTCACCCGCTGATGTGACGATACAAGGACAGCTCCAGGACTTGGATTGAGCACTCAGGTTGGATTAGTTGGTGCGGTGCCGTGCTACGACTGATAATGGAATGAGACCCTCTGTCTCACTCACTGGCTGGAACACAACACAGCCGAGACCCTCTGTCTCTCAGACAGTAATCAAAAGACACTCTGATCAATAACCCACTATCTGACTCCACTCGGTCCCCCGACACGAGTGTGAATGCACCCCACTAATAACCCGACCCCTCGGCCCCCTATCTAGGCGAGGACGACACTAAGTCCAGATGAAATTGTGATGATAGTGGAAGTGTCTAAAGCAATAAAGTAACCTAGCCCAAGTTGGAGTTTTCTATTAGTCTGGTTGAACATGCTGCATATGACAGTGGTGCTAGGTCAAGTCCAAAGATAGCAATAAATAAGGATGTGGGGGAAAAATAATAAGCAACACATGCTAAACTGAATAGCCAAAGAATCCCAACTCATGCTCTCTAACATGCTATACCGGAGGTAAAACAATACATGTATATCCCTATACAGCTAGAATTAGTGTACAGGTCGTAAATCCTGAAAGCGAGGCCACCCATCTGATCAGTCGAACTGTCAGAAGTCCTGCAGCCGATAATACCAAAAATAGCAGCTACACAGAGTCCAACGGGTCCAGCGCAGTCCACACTGCTGAAAGTCCTCGAAAAATTCCAAATAAAATATCCCTGCGATCTACGCGTCGCTAGCTTCGAAACGAATACCTGCACGTCCAATTCCGAGTTTCCTTCGAAGCAAATTCAGGAAATTCTGAGAAAAATCCAGGAGATTCCTCGCGAGAAGTAGATGAAGTTTGCCTTTTGAATCACCTCGATTCGATATCGGTGCACAAAGTTACAGCTAAAACTTTGCAGTGCTGTCCAAAACTGAAATCTGCACCATGGGCTCCAAAGATGATGAAATTTACCTAACTCGAAGCAAGATTTAGCCTTCGTCTTCAATATGAAAGATGTAGGTCTCTGAGTCCTAACTTAGAGTCCAAATTGGAAATTCCACAAAATACGAAAATTGGATCCCTGTAAGTCCTGGAAATTTTCCCACAAAAACCAACTTAAAATTCCATTTGTACATTCCAGGGGAGTAAAAACACTAACCTCTGCTCGAAATCCTCCATAGAAAATAAGTGTCTCAAAGATGGCTAAATTTACCTAGTTTAGAGCTCCAATTAGGTTCCACCTTCAATACCAAAGTTGTAGATCTTGAAGTTGTGAAGAGAACCCCGCAAGAATCATCCCAAAATTCCATTTCTACACTCTTGGAGACCTTCCGGAAGAAAATGTGACGAAGTGGAACCAAAACCAGTAAACCTCAAGCTCCAACAATGGTGGCTTCCTTGATGAAGAAGGAGAAGATGGAGGCTGCTACAAGGGCTCCTTAGCAGCAAAGGGGGTGTAGATTAACCAGAAAAGAAACCCTAGCTCATAATCTCCCTTAGATAAACTAAACAACTCAAACAAAGGGGCTTAAGGTGTAATAAACTCCAAACCAACTCCCCCTCTCACTCAAATCCCCCCTTGCACCGGATCGGGTAGGCGCAGCCATGGACGCCCTACGTAAGGCCTCTCCTCCGTGGACGTCAGGCAGTAGGTAGGCGCAGGTTTGACTGGACCCGATGTGGCAGTCAGTATAGATTGGGTGATTTGAGTTGAGAGATAGTAGTGGTACCAGTTTTCTTTCTGTTTCACCCTTGAGCATCTAGTTAGAGGCATAGTAGCTGTTGAGTTAGTTTACCAGCTTTTCTTTCCAGTATTGCATCTATTACTCTATGCCTCTAGTAGACTTAGTGGGCAGACCGTCGGGCTTGTTGGCGGCACCCACTGAGAACTACTTGGGATGTAGTTCTCACACCCGTCGTGGTGTCTTTTTCCCCAGGGACCTCTACTTCTGTTCTTACTGCACGGTTGCTGATCCAGCTGATCGAGGTAAAGGAGTCGCAAGTTAGATCCCTACCAGATGTCGTCCTGAGAGTAGCTGTACCCCTCACATTTTGAGAGTTCATATTGAGTGATCTTGTAGTGAGGATATTTGTGTTTTGAGAGCTGGTACTGATGTATTTATTGGAGATATCTCCCTTTTGGGTTTTATATATTAGAGGACTTTTATACGATCGTATTTGGGAGTTGGTTATTATATTATCTTCAGTTGTACAGTTTTTGGATTTCAGCTTTTCAGTAGTTTTACTTTCAGCTCTGATATCTGTTTAGCTGTAGTTGATTCTTTTTGCAGGTTAGACGCTTCGTCTGTGCGGCAGTTTCTGTACAGATGGCGGATCTGTTAGCGAGCCCGGGTCGCAGTTTCGACCCCGGGGCGTGACAGATTACTCTAATCTGTCACGCCCCGGGGTCGAAACTGCGACCCGGGCTCCCTAACAAAAACCCCTTATGAACTCTGGACAGGAAAGAAGCCTAGTATTAGGCACTTACATATTTGGGGTTGTCCAACTGAGGCAAGGCCATACAGGCCAAATGAAAAGAAACTGGACTAAAAAACTATTAGCTGCTATTTCGTTGGATACTCTGAACGATCAAGGGGTTACAAGTTTTATGATCCCACGACTCGGTCATTTTTTGAGACGGGAAATGTCAATTTTTTTGAGGAAGTTGAGTTTGGGGGGGAAGATAAGATAAGGAACATTATTTTTGAAGAGGAATTCGTTTCTCTTCCTACAGTTGCTATTGACAATGATCAAGTTTCTATCACTGACATTATTCAAGAAGCAAATTCGGACAATCAAGACAATGATAATGAATTTCCCGTTCAAAATCAAGAAATTGCTCATGAAGAGCAAACTCAACAACCTCAAGAGCAGATGCAATTAAGAAGATCCACTAGAGAAAGAAGAAATGCCATTTCAGATGATTATATCATCTTTCTTCAAGAACATGAGGAAAACATAGGACTGAAAGAAGATGATCCAATTAACTTTCGCCAAGTCATACAGAGTTCTAATTCTCAAAAATGGATTGATGCCATGAATGATGAGATAAAGTCCATGAACGATAATAATGTTTGGGATCTCGTCAAATTGCCTGAAGGTGTGAAACTATTGGTTGTAAATGGATATTTAAAACTAAAAAGGATTCAAAAGGCAATGTCGAGAGATATAAGGCTCGTCTTGTTGCGAAGGGTTTTACTCAAAAGGAAGGTATTGATTATAAAGAGACTTTCTCTCCGGTTTCATCGAAATACTCTTTCAGGATTATAATGGCACTTGTGACTCATTTTGACCTTGAGCTACATCAGATGGATGTAAAGACTGCGTTTCTCAATGGTGACATTGACGAGACAATTTATATGGTGCAACCAAAAAATTTTGTGTCAGGCGATCTAAAGAAAATGGTTTGCAAAATGAAGAAATCTATCTATGGGCTCAAGTAAGCTTCCCGTCAATGGTATCATAAATTTCATCAAGTAATTATCTCGTTTGGATTTGAGATAAATGCAGTTGATGATTGTGCATACCATAAGTTCAGTGGGAGTAAATTTATTTTCTTGGTACTATATGTTGATGACATATTACTTGCTAGTAGCGATATAGGCTTATTGCACGAAACTAAGAGATTCTGACAAAGAATTTTGAAATGAAAGATCTTAGTGACGTCTCTTTTGTATTAGGTATACAGATACACCGAGATCGCTCTCGGGGTATCCTTGGGTTATCACAAAAGAGCTATATCGATAAGGTTCTTAGCAGATTTGGAATGAAAGAATGCAAACCAGGAGATACCCCTATTGCTAAAGGAGATAAATTCAGTCTCAGTCAATGCCCCAAGAATGAGTTTGAGGTGAATGAGATGCAAAAGATTCCTTATGTGTCGGCAGTAGGGAGTCTAATGTATGCTCAAGTGTGTACGCGTCCGGATATAGCGTACATTGTTGGGATATTAGGCAGATATTTGAGTAACCCTGGAATGGATCATTAGAGAGCAGCCAAATGGGTTATGCGTTATTTACAGAGAACAAAAGACTACATGCTCACATATAGGAGATCAGAACATTTGGAGATCATCGGGTATTCTGATTCAGATTTTGCGGGATACCAAGACAGTAGAAGATCCACATCGGGCTATGTTTATCTTTTAGCTGGAGGAGCTATTTCCTGGAAAAGTGCTAAGCAGACACTTATAGCTTCTTCCACTATGGCAGCTGAGTTCATAGCCTGTTATGAGGCATCCAATCATGAGATATGGCTGTGAAATTTTGTCACTGGGCTGCGAATTTTGAATGGCATTCAGAGGCCATTAAAGATATTCTGTGACAATAAATCGGCTGTACTATATTTCAATAACAACAGGAGCTCATCAAAGTCAAAGCACATTGACATTAAGTTTCTTGTTGTTAAAGAGAGAGTTCAGAATGGTTATATGTGCATAGAACATATTGGAACAAACTCTATGGTTGCGGATCCACTCACCAAAGGTTTACTATCCAAAGTGTTTTATGAGCATACTGCTCATATGGGCGTTAAATTGTTTGATGATGTGCAGTTTTAGTGGGAGTTTGTATTTTGATGTTCTTTAATTTCAGGCACACTTTCTATTCATTTTCTGCAGAATAAAGTATTTAGTTTATTTCATATTCTGAATGTGTTTTGTTTGTTATGACTTAATATGTGATGACCCGGATCTCCGCAGAGCTGCTACAGTGCTTTGGGGTGGCTGTTGGAGGCCTACATGGTGTGTTGGAGGTGTTCGTGGCATAACTGGACAGAAGTGTTGGACATCGGACTTATATGGACCCTGTGAGTGATCAGAGGACCCCGTGGAGGGTTTAGAAGTGGTTTCGCGCGAATCGGATATTAAATTGGGCTCCGCACGAAATTTGGACTAAGAACGCATTTCCGGGTGCCTTCGGCAATTTTTAGAGTTGGAATTTGGCGAAACGGACGTCAAATTCGGATTCAGCGCGCGAAAACGGTCAAAATGGACTACCCACTTGATGTTTTTGGGCTCGGGTTACTGTTCACCGCCGGAACAGTAATTCCGGCGATCGCCGGCGGCGGCGGCGGCGGGCAGCGGCGGAGAGCGGCGGCGCGGCCTCGGGCAGGCGGCAGCGCGGCGGCGGGCAGGCGCGGGCAGCGCGCAGCGCGCGGGCAGGGGCGCGGGCAGGCGCGCGGTCCACGCGCCGGCGTGCACCAGAGCGGGGTGCCACGTGGCGGCTTCCCATTGGATGGTTCACGGTCGCGGTCCACGGAACTGTGTGGTGTACGGTGGACTGGGCGGGAAGACACGTGGCAGGATGTCATTGGTTCGGTTCATGAATTCGGGTGCACCGGGTGCAGCGTGTGAGAGGGTTGACACGTGGCGCGCGGGGATTGGGCGCGCCACTGTGCGTGGCAGGCGCAGACGGTGCGCGGTGCACGGTGGACCGGGGTGCGCCACGTGGCGGCCTCGTATTGGTTCGGTGTTTGAGGTTGTTGTGCACCGGGTTCAGCGAAATTACGGCTTGGACACGTGGCGAGCGAGGATTGGGCAAGCTACTGTGCGCGTACGGGCGGCAGGCGGCGGGGCAGGCGCGCAGGCGGCAGGCGGCGGTGCCGGCGGGCGTGGCGGCCACGGCGCCGACGTGGCGCACGCGTGCGCCACGTGGCGGCCGCCCATTGGCCAGCGCCAACTGCCGTGTTGACCGGGGCTGGCCACGTGGCGTGTGGGGAGCGGCCGGATCCGATGTGTGGTGTTCGGGGACACGTGTCGGCGCGAGGAGCGGGTCGGACGGTCGTGCGGTCCGACCGGATCGCGTGTGCGGAGTGGGCCGGGCCGGGCCGGGTTACTGTGCGCGCCCGAAAGTGCGGGCCGGGCCGCACTGTTTGCGCCCGAAAGATTTCGGGCGCCCGAAACCGGGACCCATTGGTCATTTTGGAATTGTTTGGTGGGCCTATATAAGGCAGCCCACTCCCTCTTCTCCTTTCTTTTCCGAGCTGTAGAGAGGGAATGAGAGGGAGAGTTGTTATGAAAGTTGTTCCCCTTGGTGCCCTTGATCTCCTGGTGGATTCTCAGAATGTCTGGAAGCTCGGCAACGGCGATAACATTTTTACAGTTCGCCTCGGTTTTCCCCCATTTCGGCCCATTACCGTCGCAGATTATTCAAAAATTCACTGTGAGCAAACCAGGAGGAGTTTTTGGACGATTTCTTCGACAGCGTGTTCCTAAGAGGTAAGGCTTCGATTTTCGTGTTGATCGCTTCGCTCCGTTTCGCACTTTTGGCACGTTTCCCGAGGCATCTTTGACCCCCATTTTTCTGTGGTGGATTTTGGACAGCACCAACTTGCCGATTTTATATCTCAGCCTAGGAACATCGGATCGAGGCGATTCAAGAGTCGATTTTGATCTACTCGTCGCGAGGAACACAGTGGTGATTTTTCTGGGATTTTAGGAAATTGTCTCGAAGGTGAAAATTACTGTTTTCTCAGTGTACAGTGTGCAGTTTTTCTTTACAGTTTGATGTTTGGATTACTACCTTGCCGAATTTATAACTTGACTTACCGAACTCGGATTTGGGCGTGCAAGGTACCGTTTCGAAGCTATCGATGCGAGGATCGCCGTGATATTTTTTTTGGAATTTTCTGGGCACTTTCTGCAGGTGATAATTTAACAGTTTCAGGACTGTTGTTGTATGGATTAATTAGAGCAATATTTGGGAGCCTAAGTGTATTTAGTGGACTTTGTGTTGTGCCAGGAGTGTTTCGGGTGTACTGTTCTTGTTGGAGCGCAGGATTGGAGTTTTTGGTATTTTCAGCTGTACGGACCCGGACAGTTAGCGCTTCAGGTGGGTGGTTGTTGCATGCCTCTACACCTGACTTACTCACTAAGTTTATTAGAAAACCCCACTTTTGAGCATATTGATTGATTATTATGCATGATTGCCTGATATAAATGTGAGCCTATCATCTGAGATTAATTTTGTGAATATAGCATGTTGGGGACATTATGGGAATAATATTTCTGTTGGAACATGATCATTGGAATAATTTATAGTGATGATTAACATGCTACATTAGCACCTAGATTTTATGAAAGTGGATTAAATGATTAATTGTCAGGACATAATGACACATCAATGTGCGGGTGCCACTTTGAGATTTATTATGGATCAGGGATTATTTACATGTGTAGTTGACTGATGATTTTAGCATGATGGACATATTTATGTGGATTTATTATTTGTTACACATGTAAAACTGTTATTTGATATTATTCTCCCTTTTACATTGCATGAGGACTTTTGCATGCTTATTTGGACATCTAGATAGGCCACTATTTTATTGCTACACTATCATATTGGGATTTGACTTAGGAGAAACCATGATTGCTTTCTTTCTCCTTTTTATTTAGACTTTTGAGTCATGTTGCTCGGGTTCGAGCAGAGGTTTGGGATAGTGTAGCCGGGACCTGAGGGTCAGTGACAGGGTGTACTTGATGTTGGATTGTGGGTTATTGCGGCAACCGCGGACAGTAGGCGGTTGACCGGATCTTGATTATTTTACCCAATTGTGGGTTGGGGTTATTGCGGTGACCGCGGACTTTGGGCGGTTGACCGGATGTTTACTATTGCATCAGATTGGGTATCAGATTTCTCTAGTGGATGGTATTTCCCACTTTTGAGTATTATTGCATCAGATCGGGGTTTCATTAGTGGACGGAGTTTCCCACTTTGATCATAGTCATGATCCAGTCCTGCTATTGTGAGACATTGGTTACAGAGATGCTTGATACAATGATACTTTACTCGTGTGGGTCACTCCCCTCGAGTGCCACTCCGGAGTAGGCTTTAGACCGTGTTGGGTTCCGGTCAGTTGGTGAGTTGTGAGTGATGGCAGAGCAGGCAGTACCAGTTTACTGGTGGCACTAGATTGGGTCTATTTAGCCAGATGTTGTTTCCTGGTGCATTCATACCGTCATTTCCTTCGGTATTGCATTTAGAGGCATACTTGTTGTGGTTTTCCCCTTTTATTCAGTAGTTCTGTTTACAGCTTCACTACCTGCCCTTTTCTTGCCTCTAATAGACTTAGTGGGTACGCCGGAGCTTGAGGCTTTACCCACAGGGGGAGGCTACTGGTTTACTAGTGGTTCTCACCCCCACTGTTGTTTCCTCTTCTTTTCTCCCCCCTGTTTTGCAGAGTCCTCATTGGAGTTGCTGATCTTCGGTCGTTGTTCGGGGCGAGGGAGTCACGAGCTAGATCGTTACCACCCGAGGAGTGTAGCTGTATCCCCTGGTTGGAGATTCCTCGTAGCTGTTGGCTGGCTTTTACTGTTTATCTGGAGGAGAGAGATCTTTTGTATTTGGAGAGACTGATGTACTATAGTTTTAGTTTATCTCCTTTTATAGTCGAGAGATGCTGTACTGAGGACATTGTATGATGATTATCTGTATTTGAGGGAATGGATATTGTACTCTATTTCATGATGTATAGTAATTGGATTTTATTTTACAGCATTTTATTTCAGCTCTGATATTTGTGTAGCTATAGTACTATCTTTTGCAGGTTAGACGCTTCGCCTATGCGGGTTTTGGCATAGGTGGCGGATCTGTTGGCGAGCCCGGGTCGCAGTTTCGACCCCGGGGCGTGACAGATTAAGTTGGTATCAGAGCTTAGGGATAGGTCAATTGGGACTGTAGAAACCCTAGGCTTATGGTTGGACCCTAGGATGACTTCGTGAGAGTCGTGAGTTTTGCGAGAGTCCTGATTGAGTTTTATACCTCTCCCGAGTGATGGGATGGGTGATTGGCATGTTTATTCTCCTAAGCAATTATGTTGGCTGCAGACAACATAATGCGGCGGAACGGTTGACATGCTCTAGACTCTCGCCGGATTGGGTCGAGTTTTGTTTTGTGCTGTGGTGCAGTTGGTCGTGGTGAGCGGTGTCTCCCCGACGCGTTGTGCGGATTGGTGTGCACTCGTCGCAGCGGTGGAGCTTGAGCGGATTGTTTTGGGGCCGGATATCCGGATTGAGGTTAGAGAGCTTCAGGCCCCGATGGCAGGATTGTCTGAGGTATATCAGCGGCAGAGTGAGCCGCTGGTCTGGGTGACACAGTTGTCGGAGCAGTGGGCAGCCCGACAGTGTTTTTCTCCTGAGACCACCTGGTTACAGTATCCTCAGCGGCAGTGATTTCTGAGGCGCCGATGGAGCGAGTGGCCCCTCCGTGCCAATGTTTAGTGTTGAGGCACCGAGGTGGGGTGGATAGTTGACAGTGATGAGTTGTGGGACATCATTGATCGATGGAGCCAGTTTTGGCAGATGAACCACCCCGATTCATGGATTTGAGTTGGAGCCTTGGAGGCAAAATCGTGGTTGGTGGTGATGGAGTGATCAATTGAGGGTCTCCCTGTGCTAGAGAGTTTAGGCAGTTGTTGAACTGTACGCTCCAGGTTTCGAGGGACGAAGCGCGTAGGATGCGTGCGACTGGCAGTGGATTGCGCCAGGAATACCCTTTTAGTTTATCTGATCCCTCTGTCTTGGATTTTGGATTTTAGATGCCTCGATGGAGTAGGCATTGTGTATGGAGCGTACTGTTGCAGTTCCTTTGGATAAGGATCTGCCGCCAGAGGCGAGTTCTGGATAGAGGCGCTTGGCGCTAAGTGTTGGGGGACAGATCGGTTGGCTGTGGCACTTTCGTTTTCCTTTCCTGGATGGTGGACATCCTTGTGGACGGATTATGTAAAGCTTACCCAAAGGAAGGTTACCCTTTGTGATTATTAACCTGCATGTTTGGGGTACAATGGATGTGTTTGAGGGGTGAGCTGAGTAAGGATAATTGAATGAGGAATTGCAGGAATTAATTGTGTTTTGTCATATGACGATTGCAATAATGGATTTTCTGAGATGTCAGAGGTCAGGTGGACCCCGGTGGCAGCATCAGCATCGTATCAGAGTGGCGCAGCGGTAGCGTGGATTGTTGTCTGCGAAGACCGTATTCCTTGCCTCAGTGTGAGCAAAGGCGGAGAATTGTGCTCCTTTTTGTGGATAGCCTTGATTTTCAGGCAGATTAAGTGACGACCACCTACATTGAGCGGTTGAGACTGTGCTGCCTGGGTGGAGGGCACCAAGGCAGTGGATCGGGTCGTCGCAGGTGTGATTTCATCACAGCAGTCGAAGTTAGAGCATGTTGCATTCCTGCATGGACTAGAGGTAGATTTGTTACCACATGCACTAGAGGTACAGGTTCCTGTTGGGGTGGTGCATGTGGGGGAGGCTTGTGGATCATGTCCAGTGCAGTTGAGACCTCGAGTGGTATCGGCAGACTTATTGGTAGTTGTACCTGGTCAGTGTTTGACCCAGTGCGTGGGATTGGTTGGCACAGTGCCACATGGTGTATGACTGCGGAGAGAGAAGGTTATGATCTTCTGCAAGCAGACATTAGAGACTTGTTCTTTGAGACAGTCAGAGCACACAAGTTGTAGCGACAATGCGAGAGGTGCCAACGGCGGCACCGGGACGCGAGGATATTCCTGTTGTCGTGAGATCCCGGTGTGATTCCACCGGAGCTGATAATGATGCCGTCGATTAGGGAGATTGAGATTGCGGTTGACGTGGTTCAGGGAACCACGCCAACCCCGATAGCACCTCATTGGATATCACCTGTAGAGCTGACAGAGCTGATGGCGCAGTCGCAGGATCTGATGGATCGAGGGTCTGTTCGATCTAGTGTCACGTCGTGGACACACGACAGTGAGGGTCCTTGTATGGTGTGACCGCAGGCAAGTTTGGATATTGTTTAGGACCTTTTGATGGAGTTATACTCCGGCAGTTGTTGCTGATAATGCATGTATCTTTTTGGGATCATACAGCTGAGTGTTTAGCCAAGATGGTGTTCAGGACCCGGTAGGGGCATTATGAGTACAGTGAGGATAAATGGAATGACTAATGCCCTGTCGTCTTATGATTTGAGGAATTGTGTGTTCCAGCTGCACTTGGAAGAATTATTGGAGATATTCTTCTGGGATATTTTGATTTTACCCCATCTCTGTATGGTTTAGAGCTGGTGGAGTACTTGTAGATGGTGTAACAAGGTCTGTGAGGAAGAAGCTGTATGCCAAGTTGTTGTGGTACAAGTTTTAGCTTCGAGAGCATATCTTCTTGGATCACTTAGTCTAGCCATAAGAGGCGGTGGTGGAAATCCGGCCAAAATGGATGCTATGCGAGAATGGCTGAGACCGGCAGTTATTTGTTGAGGTGAGGAGCTTGTGAGCCGGATAGTGCCAGCAGAGCTTGACGAATTGGTGATGAGATTGATACCAGCCCTGATTTCAGCATCGCCAGTGTTGGGAGATGGATTTGTGTATACTGTGATGCCTCCCATAGTAGCTACGGAGTAACAGTTGGAATTGTGGCAAGCATCCTTTATCACCCTGATAGGGCCACTGTGGTGGCGGAAACCTAGAGCAGGAAAGCTGTCAGAGGTCGAGCTTGTTGATGCCACAGCTGGCGCTGTGTGGACTGTCGAGGCAGATGTGACGTATGATGGTGTCACTGAGGAATCTTTGGATGATAGACCGTGGCTGAATGGTTCGCTCGGTTGGTCAAGATTTGGGAGCGACCGGGCGAGGACCCCCTCCTGGATAGGGCTCTTTTCTTTTGGAATTGCCTTGCATGTTACGGGGTTGGAAGCTGAGGACGCAACTCCCGGAATTTGATGAAGTGATCATTCGGGCAGGTACCCTTTTCCGAGCCTGGAGGATTGGATTTACCATCTGCAAGGGTACTGGATCTTCTCGAAGATTGATTTGCGATCTGGTTCTCTCCAACTGCTTATAGTTGTGTGCTGATGCCCGAGAGTTGGGGAGGTGATTCTACACCCAGATGGTTTTTGGATTAGAGATCAGAGTTTACGTGATCAGTTGGAGGACCTTTATCGAATGCCCGGGAGTACAGAGGTACTTGGATCGAGCTTGTTGTGCCGATGAACTCGTGGTTGGATCATCTGAGGCCCTGGGAAGAGCGGAGGCTTGTACCGATGCAGATTACTTGATAACTCGAGCAGTTAGCCCAGCTGTACTTGGTTGAGTTGGTACGGTTTTTCTGGAATGCCCGCCTTTATCTTGTTCTGGATGGAGACCCGAGGACCGCATCGCGCCTTTGGAGGAGGTACTTGTCAGCCTTGGGAGCTTGAGTGGTGGATGATTGGATGTTTACCCCCCTTTATTTGGTTGAGATTCCGTGTTGAGAAACGACTTTAGTTTCGAGGACGAAACTTTCTTTTAGTGGGGGAGGATGTGATGACCCGGATCTCCGCAGAGCTGCTACAGTGCTTTGGGGTGGCTGTTGGAGGCCTACATGGTGTGTTGGAGGTGTTTGGGGCATAATTGGACATAAGTGTTGGACTTCGGACTTATATGGACCATGTGAGTGATCGGAGGACCCCGTGGAGGGTTTAGAAGTGGTTTCGCGCGAATCGGATATTTAAATTGGGCTCCGCACGAAGTTTGGACTAAGAACGCATTTTCGGGTGCCTTCGGCAATTTTTAGAGTTGGAATTTGGCGAAACGGACGTCAAATTCGGATTCAGCGCGCGAAAACGGTCAAAATGGACTACCCACTTGATGTTTTTGGGCTCGGGTTACTGTTCACCGCCGGAACAGTGATTCCGGCGATCGCCGGCGGCGGCGGCGGCGGCGGGCAGCGGCGGAGAGCGGCGGCGCGGCCTCGGGCAGGCGGCAGCGCGGCGGCGGGCAGGCGCGGGCAGCGCGCAGCGCGCGGGCAGGGGCGCGGGCAGGCGCGCGGTCCACGCGCCGGCGTGCACCAAAGCGGGGTGCCACGTGGCGGCTTCCCATTGGATGGTTCACGGGTCGCGGTCCACGGAACTGTGTGGTGTTTGGGGATTGCGCGGGAAGACACGTGGCAGGATGTCATTGGTTCGGTTCATGAATTCGGGTGCACCGGGTGCAGCGTGTGAGAGGGTTGACACGTGGCGCGCGGGGATTGGGGCGCCACTGTGCGTGGCAGGCGCAGACGGTGCGCGGTGCACGGTGGACCGGGGTGCGCCACGTGGCGGCCTCGTATTGGTTCGGTGTTTGAGGTTGTTGTGCACCGGGTTCAGCGAAATTACGGCTTGGACACGTGGCGAGCGAGGATTGGGCGAGCTACTGTGCGCGTACGGGCGGCAGGCGGCGGGGCAGGCGCGGCAGGCGGCAGGCGGCAGGCGGCGGTGCCGGCGGGCGTGGCGGCCACGGCGCCGACGTGGCGCACGCGTGCGCCACGTGGCGGCCGCCCATTGGCCAGCGCCAACTGCCGTGTTGACCGGGGTGGCCACGCGGCGTGTGGGGGAGCGGCCGGATCCGCTGTGTGGTGTTCGGGGACACGTGTCGGCGCGAGGAGCGGGTCGGACGGTCGTGCGGTCCGACCGGATCGCGTGTGCGGAGTGGGCCGGGCCGGGCCGGGTTACTGTGCGCGCCCGAAAGCGCGGGCCGGGCCGCACTGTTTGCGCCCGAAATATTTCGGGCGCCCGGGAAAAAGGACCCATTGGTCATTTTGGGAATTGTTTGGTGGGCCTATATAAGGCAGCCCACTCCCCTCTTCTCCTTTCTTTTTTTTCCGAGCTGTAGAGAGGGAATGAGAGGGAGAGTTGTTTATGAAAGTTGTTCCCCTTGGTGCCCTTGATCTCCTGGTGGATTCTCAGAATGTCTGGAAGCTCGGCAACGGCGATAACATTTTTACAGTTCGCCTCGGTTTTCTCCCATTTCGGCCCATTACCGTCGCAGATTATTCAAAAATTTACTGTGAGCAAACCAGGAGGAGTTTTTGGACGATTTCTTCGACAGCGTGTTCCTAAGAGGTAAGGCTTCGATTTTCGTGTTGATCGCTTCGCTCCGTTTCGCACTTTTGGCACGTTTCCCGAGGCATCTTTGACCCCCATTTTTCTGTGGTGGATTTTGGACAGCACCAACTTGCCGATTTTATATCTCAGCCTAGGAACATCGGATCGAGGCGATTCAAGAGTCGATTTTGAGCTACTCGTCGCGAGGAACACAGTGGTGATTTTTCTGGGATTTTAGAAAATTGTTTCAAAGGTGAAAATTACTGTTTTCTCAGTGTACAGTGTGCAGTTTTCTTTACAGTTTGATGTTTGGATTACCACCTTGCCGAATTTATAACTTGACTTACCGAACTCGGATTTGGGCGTGCAAGGTACCGTTTCGAAGCTATCGATGCGAGGATCGCCGTGATATTTTTCTTGGAATTTTCTGGGCATTTCCTGCAGGTGATAATTTAACAGTTTCAGGACTGTTGTTGTATGGATTAATTAGAGCATTATTTGGGAATTTGAGTGAGTTTTGTGGACTTTGTGTTGTGCCAGGAGTGTTTCGGGTGTACTGTTCTTGTTGGAGCGCAGGATTGGAGATTTTGGTATTTTCAGCTGTACGGACCCGGACAGTTGCGCTTCAGGTGGGTGGTTGTTGCATGCCTCTACACCTGGCTTACTTACTAAGTTTATTAGAAAACCCCACTTTTGAGCATGTTGGTTGAATATTATGCATGATTGCCTGATATAAATGTGAGCCTATCATCTGAGATTAATTTTGTGAATATAGCATGTGGGGGACATTATGGGAATAATATTTCTGTCAGAACATGATCATTGAATTAATTTGATAGCGATAATTAACATGCTATATTAGCACCCATATTTTATGAAAGTGGATTAAATGATTAATTGTCAGGACATAATGACACATCCATGTGCGGGTGCCACTTTGAGATTTATTATGGATCAGGGATTATTTACATGTGTAGTTGACCGATGATGTTAGTATGATGGACATAGTTAGGTGGATTTATTATTTGTTACACATGTGAAACTGTTACTTGATATTATTCTCCCTTTTACATTACATGAGGACTTTTGCATGCTTATTTGGACATCTAGATAGGCCACTATTGTATTGCTACACTATCATATTGGGATTTGACTTAGGAGAAACCATGATTGCTTTCTTTCTCCTTTTTATTTAGACTTTTGAGTCATATTGCTCGGGTTCGAGCAGAGGTTTGGGATAGTGTAGCTGGGACCTGAGGGTCAGAGATAGGGAGTACTTGATATTGGATTGTGGGGCATTGCGGCAACCGCGGATAGTAGGCGGTTGACCGGATCTTGTATTATTTACCCAATTGTGGGTTGGGGGTTATTGCGGTGACCGCGGATCGTGGGCGGTTGACCGGATGTTTACTATTGCATCAGATTGGGTATCAGATTTCTCTAGTGGATGGTATTTCCCACTTTTTGAGTATTATTGCATCAGATCGGGTTTCATTAGTGGACGGAGTTTCCCACTTTGATCATTGTCATGATCCAGTCCTGCTATTGTGAGACATTGGTTACAGAGATGCTTGATACAGTGATACTTTACTCGTGTGGGTCGCTCCCCTCGAGTGCCACTCCGGAGTAGGCTTTAGACCGTGTTGGGTTCCGGTCAGTTGGTGAGTTGTGAGTGATGGCAGAGCAGGCAGTACCAGTTTACTGGTGGCACTAGATTGGGTCTATTTAGCCAGATGTTGTTTCCTGGTGCATTCATACCGTCATTTCCTTCGGTATTGCATTTAGAGGCATACTTGTGTGGTTTCCCCTTTTATTCAGTAGTTCTGTTTACAGCTTCACTACCTGCCCTTTTCTTGCCTCTAGTAGACTTAGTGGGTACGCCGGAGCTTGAGGCTTTACCCACAGGGGGAGGCTACTGGTTTACTAGTGGTTCTCACCCCCACTGTTGTTTCCTCTTCTTTTCTCCCCCCTGTTTTGCAGAGTCCTCATTGGAGTTGCTGATCTTCGGTCGTTGTTCGGGGCGAGGGAGTCACGAGCTAGATCGATACCACCCGAGGAGTGTAGCTGTATCCCCCGGTTGGAGATTCCTCGTAGCTGTTGGCTGGCTTTTACTGTTTATCTGGAGGAGAGAGATCTTCTGTATTTGGAGAGACTGATGTACTATAGTTTTAGTTTATATCCTTTTATAGTCGAGAGATGCTGTACTGAGGACATTGTATGATGATTATCTGTATTTGAGGGAATGGATATTGTACTCTATTTCATGTTGTATAGTAATTGGATTTTTATTCTACAGCATTTTATTTCAGCTCTGATATTTGTGTAGCTATAGTACTATCTTTTGCAGGTTAGACGCTTCGCCTATGCAGGTTTTGGCATAGGTGGCGGATCTGTTGGCGAGCCCGGGTCGCAGTTTCGACCCCGGGGCGTGGACATAATATGATCTCATTCAAGAATAAATTATGACCAGTTGGAAATAGGCATGTTAAGATCACATTGCATGTAATTTTCATGCTACACATCCATACTCGATCTATGTCATTGAATATGTTGGTATGATGACCATTGATAGGTCGAGTTATGAATTTGTATAACAAAGACCGCTTTGATCTCATACTAATATAGTAGATGGACCAGATTGTAATTAAGGAGATGTTTTAGAAAAAGATAGCTATTCTGGTGCGCACATATCATAATATAATTGTTTCAAGATATAATGTGTAGCCAAGAAGAGTGTGAGATTGTTGGATTATTTTTCCTATATATATGGGCTAAATATAAATTTGTATTATATTATGGGCTATGTAATTTAATAGGGTCATTAAGTGATTTAATATGGGTTCTGGAAATATCTATTGGGTACAGGCTATTAATGTGTAGAAACCCAATACAAGTCTAATTAGGGTTTATGAGACTCTAATTAAACGTAGTATATAAGAAATATAAAAAGGTTTGGTCCCGAGTCGGATTCCTGCCGTCATTTTATCCTGTCCCATTCAGAGCAAAAAATTAATTAGACAACGATCTAGACTTGGAAGAACTCAATCCAGCCGATTTTATTGTCGGTGTTTGAGAAACGATAAGATCTGAGCAACGTGTTTTTTCGAGCATGGATTCCGTAAGCGTTTATAATATTGTCCAATTAGATGAACGATTATCTATAATTTACATGTATTTTTTGAATAATTTCGTATTAGTTTGCATCTAACATTTAATCATTCTCAGGAAGATTAAAACTTCTTATCAAATT
>CM054945.1:6516278-6633662 GCA_029168755.2 Tillandsia fasciculata
CGGAAAAGTTTATCTGGACGGACAAATGTCAGAGAGCTTCGAGGAGCTCAAGGATAGATTGACGCGAGCCCCGATTCTCGCCCTGCCAGAACCAGGGGAGGATTATGAAGTGTATTGCGATGCGTCGCGAAATGGACTGGGTGGAGTACTCATGCAACGGGGAAAGGTTATAGCCTATGCGTCAAGGCAGCTCAAGGAGTACGAGCGGAATTACCCCGTGCACGATTTGGAACTCGCAGCGGTGGTGTTTGTCCTCAAGCTTTGGAGACACTACCTGTATGGGGCGCACTGCGATGTGTACTCGGATCATAAAAGTCTTAAGTACCTTTTCAGCCAAAGGGAGTTAAATTTACGACAAAGACGGTGGCTCGAGCTACTGAAGGATTACGATTTAACGATCCACTACCACCCGGGAAAGGCAAACGTGGTGGCCGACGCCCTGAGTCGCAAGGGGCAGGCCGAGGAGGCAGGTGTAAGCGCCATCACCCAGCAAGATAGTCTAATTGCGAAATTTTTGCGATTGAGACTAGAAGTAGTACCGACAGGTACAGTCACACGACTTCTGACACTGGTGGTCAGACCTACCATGCTGGACAGAATTCTCGAAGGACAATCGACTGATGATCAACTCCAGCTGGTGCGAAGTAGGATAACCGCCGATCGGGAAGGTGATTTTGCCGTTAACTCCGACGGCACGATACGATTTCGGGGACGAATCTGCGTGCCGGATCTACCGGAACTCAAAGAGGAAATCCTGCGGGAGGCGCATACTGCCCCATATGCAGCGCATCCCGGGGGAACGAAGATGTACAAGGACGTCAAACAGACCTTCTGGTGGCCCAAAATGAAGGGAGACGTGACTCGATTTGTGGCACACTGCCTGGTGTGCCAACAGGTGAAGGCCGAGCATCAGCGCCCGGCAGGAAAATTGCAACCTTTACCAGTGCCCGAGTGGAAGTGGGACATGATTACCATGGATTTTGTGACCGGTTTCCCGAAGTCGCCACAGGGACACGATGCAATATGGGTGATTGTGGACCGTTTGACGAAATCGGCCCACTTTCTGCCCATACACACGACGTGGACGCGGGAACGACTGGCACAAACTACATCAACGAGATAGTAAGGTTGCATGGGGTACCGACATCTATCACGTCGGACAGGGACACGCGATTTGTGTCAAACTTTTGGCGTAGCCTGCAGCGAGCAATGGGAACCAAGTTGCACTTCAGTACGGCTTTTCACCCGCAAACCGATGGACAATCAGAACGGGTGATACAGATTGTGGAGGACATGCTTCGAGCATGCGTTTTGGACTTGGGCGAAGGGTGGGCACGGTGTTTGCCCCTAGTGGAATTTGCCTACAATAACAGTTACCAGGCCAGCATTCAGATGGCACCGTACGAGGCCCTGTACGGGCGCCGCTGTCGGTCTCCAATATGCTGGGACGACTTGGGTGAGCGTAAGTTTCTGGGCCGAATTTGGTGGAGGAGACCGAAGCAAAGGTGCGATTGATTAGGCAAAGGCTACTGACCGCCCAGAGCAGACAGAAAAGCTACGCGGACAACAGACGCCGAGACTTAGAGTTCATGGTGGGTGAGCATGTGTTACTCCGAGTTTCGCCCTCCAAGGGGAACCGACGTTTCGGCATAAAGGGAAAGCTAAGCCCGAGGTACGTGGGACCGTTCGAAATCCTGGAACGCGTAGGACCGGTGGCGTACCGTTTAGCCTTACCACCGAACCTCGAACGAGTCCACAACGTGTTCCATGTCTCAATGCTCCGGAAGTACCTCGCTGACCCCTCTCATGCCTTGGATACCTCCACCATCGAGTTGCGAGAGGATTTAAGCGTCGAGGAGACGCCGGTGCGGATTTTGGCAAGAGAGGACAAGAAGTTGCGAAATCGAACTATCCCCTATGTGAAGGTCCAGTGGAGCAACCACGAAGAGCGTGAGGCGACGTGGGAACTGGAATCGAAAATGAGGGAATGTTTTCCGAATTGTTTAAGTAAGGGTTGTACTTAAGTTTCGGGATGAAACTTTTTATAAAGTGTGAGTGGTGTAGTGACCCGACCCTTCAGGGTATTTTTAACTCACATGTAATTACTTAGGCCTTAAGTGAAATAAAATTATTTAATTTCTAAAAGTGGCCGGTGGGTGGTGCTGGTATTTTTCTGCGATAGGGCGCGGAAAATGATGACCGACGGTGCGATCGGATCTGAAATCCGATGTCGGGATCTCCCGGAACGGGATCCTTAGTGACGCGGTGATTAGTCATGCATCGGAATCCGTGCAAAATATCTTGCACCCGTTGGAGATAAGGTGGGTTATCTCGTAGGGGATAATTAATTAATTAATAATTAATTATCCGATGACGAAAATTAGAATTCTCTTACGTACGAATTAAAGAGGAAATTAATAAAAAATTAAATAATAGGGATTATATAAGTAATCCCGGTTATCGGAGAAAAACCCTAATTTAAATTACCGCCTCCTCAACCCTCCTCTTTCGTGCGTGCCGAAAACCAAACGAAACCCTAGTTAGAAAAGAAAGAGGAAAACCCTAACCGGAAGAGAAACGAGGAAAAGAAGGGGAAGCGGAGGAACCCGATCGCCCCGATTCACGTGCCGGAGATCGGAGAACGAGACGCCATCGTCTACGGGAAGCGGATCCGGGTCTCCAACGCCGAAAGGAAACAAGATCGGTTCTTTAATTCCGATAAATCAAGGTTAGTGAACACCGTTGCGGTTGTTAAATTAATCGGAGGTTTTTCGTGTCCTTGTAAGGTGATTTTAATCGGAACATCGATCGCGGATTTTCGTCAGGTTTTGACCCATGTTTATTCTCGTTCTTGACCGGGTGTGATCGAGGATTTTTTATCGGATTTTAATTGGTGGTCTTTTAATCGGTTTCTTGTTATCGGACCTCCGATCGACGTTTTGGTTGTTCGTCGATCGTTGGTTTAGTCATTAGAATTATCGTGTAATTTTTTGGGAATTTTTGGGGATGTTTCGTTGGAACATAGTGGGTTAACGGGAGGCCGCCGCCGCCGTTGTTAAACGGGAGGCCGCCGCCGTCGTTACCATGGTCGCGGGGTCTTCGCCGGAGTCGCACGGGAGCGAAAACGGAGAAGAAATCGCGAAACGGGAGCGAAAACGACGACGAAGAAAACCGCGAAATTAGGGTTTACTGTGCTTGTCCGTACAGCGCGGTCCACGGGGTCCAGGCGTGCACCGGTGCACGCCCGCAGCGTCGGAAGCACCAGACCCGGTGCACGGTTTCGTGCACTGGCCCTGTAGTGTCCCAGTTTTTCCCCTATGTTTTTTTCCCCTATTTCGGGGTGTGTAACACCTAGTGTTGGTGTGTTGGGCCCCAACATGTCAAAGTGATGTGTTGTT
Organism: Tillandsia fasciculata; assembly: GCA_029168755.2. Lineage (NCBI taxonomy): Eukaryota > Viridiplantae > Streptophyta > Magnoliopsida > Poales > Bromeliaceae > Tillandsia > Tillandsia fasciculata. Next base: position 6,519,677 of record CM054945.1, read on the forward strand.
TGGACTTAGGGTGGTTTTGGAAGCGAGCCTGACCTTCGGCTGACTTTGCCGAATTTTGGAATGGAATCAGGCCAAACGGAGGCCGTATTTGGATTCAGCGCGGAAAAACGCTTGAAAACGGCTATTTACTTATTTAATTTGGAGTCCGGATGCCCAAAAACGGACCCCCGGAAGTTTTCTGCGCAAAATGGTGCACGGGGGGTCTGTGGACCGGCCGGGACACGTGGCGCCTTATTATTGGGCCGGCGCACGGCTCTCGGTCCACGGAGCGGACCGCCGGTGCACGGTGCACCGGCGGGCCACGTGGCAGGCGCCGTTGGTCCGGTCCAGGGCGCGCGGCGCACGGGAGGGTGCGCGGGCAGCGCGGGCAGGCCGGGCAGGCGCTGGGTCAGGCGCGGTGCACGGTGGACCGGGGCGCGCCACGTGGCGGCCCCGGATTGGCCGGCTCATGTGTGCGCGGCGCACGCAAACCGCGCGTGGGCGGCCGTACGCGCACGCGGGCGGCGCGTTGACGGACCGGCGCCCGTGTCGGGCGGGCGGCGCCGCCCCACGTGGCGCCACGCCATTGGCGGGCGCCGCACGCGGGCTGACCCGGGGAGGGGGGCACGTGGCGCTCCCCCACTGGGCCCGCACGGCTGCCGCCTGTTTGGCGGACACGTGTCGGGCCCAGGAGCGGGTCGGACGGGCGGTGGCGTGCGGCCGGATCCGGTGCGCGTGCTGGGCCGGGCCGGGCCGCACTGTGCGCGCCCGGAATCTGGCGGGCCGGGCCGCACTGTAGCAGCCCGAAATCCCCACTGCGCCCGAAAGTGGGGACACAGTGGGATTTCCCATTTGTTTTGTTGGGCCTATTAAAGGCCCTCCCCTCTCTTTGTTGGGCTTTTTCCGAGAGAAAGAGAGAGATCCAGGGAGAGAGGTGAGAAGAGAAGTTTTTCCTCTCACATTTTTCTACCTCGTGGTGCGTTCCCAGATTTTCGGGAAGATCGACAGCGGCGTCCGGATTTTACAGTGTGCCTCGGTTTTCCCCCATTTCGGCCCGTTATCGTCGCATTTCAGTCCGAGGAGTCCCCTGCGCAGTACAGGAGTCCGATTTCGACGATTTCTTCGCCAGTGTGTTCCTAAGAGGTAGGGCTTCGTTTTTCGTGTTGATGGTTTCTCCAGATTCCGATTCTTTGGCACGATTCCCGAGGTGATTTGACACCCCATTTTGCTGTTTGGATTTTTGGACAGCGGCGACTTCGACGAATTATTTCTCCGCGTAGGAATATCGGATCGGGGTGATTCAAGAGTCGATTTTGGGTGATTTTTCGCGAGGAACGCAACCGTAATTTTTCTGGGATTTTAGGAGCTCGGGACAGAGGTGAAAATTCCTCGTTTTGCGTGCTGATTTTAAAACAGCAAATGTGTGTTTGGAAACTGTATATTTACACCGTGTACACTTATGTGATGTTGTAGGACATTGTGGCAGCTGACAGTGTGTTTAGAGGACAGCGGGTATTTTCTGGGTACATTGTACACGCTTTTCGAGGTGGGTGGTTGCGTATCCCTCTTTGTTGATTTGCACACTAGGAATACAAGAGTTTCCCAACTATGCATGTGATAGATAACTTGTGATATATATAACCTATTGTATTGGCCCCTAAATTAATTTAGTAGCTTCTATGTGATAAATCTGGGACAAGGAAATTGGACATTGCTATATCGTGAACCGCATGCAAATTAATAACCCAACAATATTATTAAAATAATTCTAAAAGTTTCTTCACATGAAACTTAGTCCTTTCTAAATGTTTTTAAAAGAGAACACTTGCATGCTTATTGGACAACTAGTTAAGCCACTATTTTATTGCAGCACGATATTATGGGATTTGACTTAGGAGAAAACATCTGTTATTGTTATTCTTCTCTATCGATGCATGATGCTCGAGTCTGATCGGGATTTTGGAGATAGTATTGCTTGGGACAGTCTGGGCATGTCTTAGGGGATTATGGGGCATAGTGGCAACCGCGGATGTTAGGCGGTTGACCAAATGTTATTATCACACCAGATTGGGGATCAGGGTTGCATTAGTGGATGGAGTATTCCCACTTTGATCATGGTCATGATCCAGTCCTGCTATTGTGAGACATCGGTTACAGAGATGATTGATACAGAGATACTTTACTCGTGTGGGTCGCTCCCCTCGAGTGCCACTCCGGAGTAGGCTTTTAGACCGTGATGGGTGCCGGTCAGTTGGTGAGTTGTGAGTGATGACAGAGCAGGCAGTGCCAGTATTCCCTGGCCCTCTGATTGGGTTTTCTTTGGGCAGTCAGCTTTATAGTTGCATCTATACAGTCATCTTTTGGCACTGCATTTAGAGGCATAGTAGTGGTAGTTTCTTTTCAGCAGTCTTTATTGCATACCACTGTTCTTTCCTTTTTGCCTCTTTATTCCTAGTGGGTGCGTCAGCATCAGAGGTTTTACCCACTAGGGGAGGCTACTGGTTTATCTAGTAGTTCTCACCCCCATTGTTGTTTCTTGTTCTTTTTCCCCTTTGTTTTGCAGAGTCGACTGTGGGAGCTGCTGGGCCTTCAGCGGCAGATCGAGGTAAGAGGATCGCCGACTAGCTAGATCGTCTACCCCGAGCGAGAGTTTAGCTAGACTATTACTGTACTCCCCTTTTGTATCTCAGACTTTAGTAGTTTACTTTTGGGTCTGGCTGTGGCCAGCTGGTTGTATTATTTATGGTGAGCTGGGAGTATATTGTACTTTTATTTCAGTTTACAGTTTATTTCAGTCTGAGATTACTGTTAGTTCTATTAGTTCAGCTCTGTTTATGCTCTTCTATTGTATATTATCTATCTGAGCAGGTTACCAGCGCTTCGTGTACATGGAAAATTCTGTGTACACGGCGGATCTGTTGGCGGGCCCGGGTTCTGGTTACCCGGGGCGTGACAGATTAAGTTGGTATCAGAGCTTAGGGATAGGTCAGTTGGGACTTAGGAAACCCTAGGCTTTTGGCAGACCCTAGGATGATAGGGCGTGAGAGGCGTGACACTTTGCGAAAGTCGTTGATTTATTTATTGGACTCTTCCAGTGAGTGAGGAGGGATCGACATACCCAATTTCTGGTGGACCGTTATGTTGGCTGCAGACAACATAAAGTCGCAGAAATTGGGGGATGTCTTTGACTTTCGCTAGATTGGGTCGTGTGGGGTTATGTTACTGATTCGTGTTTTCTTGTGGCAGGATGCCTCCCCGACGTCGGATTCCCGCTCTGGGTGCCCCTACACCCCCTGGTGAGCCGGAGCAGACGGGATCCACTGAGATTGCTGAGCTGCGGGCCATGATGGCCCAATTGGCGGAGAGCCATCGTCAGCAGCAGCAGAGGATTGATCAGCTGCTCGCTCAGAGAGAGACACCACCCCCAGCTGTTCCTGAGGCCTTTGTGCCTCCTGTTGCCCCTTTTGTGCCGTCAGCGCCATCTTCGAGTAGCGGGGCTCCTGGAGCTATTCAGCCTTTGACTGCGGAGGAGGAGCGGGATTTTGCTGACAAACTCGCCCAGTTTGTTAAGCGGGGACCACCGAGATTCTCAGGGCGGGATGCCCCGCCCTCGGCTGTTGGGAAATGGCTTTCTGCGATGGAGAAGCTTTTTCGGGATTTCTTCATCGACCCGAAGTATCGAGTGCACATGGCGGTGCACTGTTTGGACGGGGATGCTGATTTTTGGTGGCAGCGGGTGGAGCCACCGGAGTTCCGGATTTCTCGGCAGCTGCCCTGGGAGGAGTTCCGACGGTTGGTGCTGGACACCTATTTTTCGACCAGTGTGAAGAAGAAGTTGGAGGACGACTTGAAGAACCTGCAGCAGGGCGAGCGATCGGCCCATGCCTATTTCCAGGAGTTCATGGAGTTGTTGAACTGCGTGCCCTTCGTCGCTCGTGACGGGCCGCACCAGGTTGAGATGTTCGAGGGAGGCCTTCGTCCAGAGATTTACACCCTGGTGCATGCTCAGAGATTTCAGACTCTGGATGCAGCCGCAGAGCATGCACAGTGGGTGGAGAGAGGTGATCAGGTGGTGGCCAGACAGAGGGCTGCGGTCGCTCAGGGCTCCGACAGAAAGCGACCAGCCCAGGATGAGGGGGGACAGGCCAGTACTTGGAGGCCGCCCCGACCGCCACCGCCTCAGTTTCAGGGCCGTGGGCGTTCGGAGCGGCGAGGGCCTGGTGGATCCCAGAGGCCCCAGCAGCAGCAGCAGCAGCAGAAATCGCAGTCGTCGCAGCGCGGATCTCAGCGGCAGCCACAGCGACAGCGACAGTCTCAGCAGCAGCAGTCCCGACAGACACGGGCTCCCAGCAGTTGTATTTTCTGTGGAGGTCCGCATTTCCCCGGCACCTGCGACCAGCGGTGGGGTCGTTGCTATGGATGTGGACAGCCAGGGCACATTCGAGCTGCGTGCCCCTTTTCGACCTCAGCCGCCCCTTCTTCAGCATCTGCCCCAGTATCATCGCAGCAGCGGTCGACGGCTCAGCGGCCTTATGCTCCAGCGAGCAGGCCATCTTCTTCCCATTCCACAGATTATCGCCCTCCAGCTCAGAGTGGGCGAGTGTATGCTGCACAGGTAGAGGATTCTTCAGCAGCGGACCATGTGGTGGCAGGTATCACTTTACTTTCTGGCATTAGGACTCGCACCTTATTTGATACTGGAGCATCGCATTCTTTCATTAGTAGATCTTTTGCATCATTACATGGGTTAGAGGTAGGACTTTTGCCACGTGCACGAGAGGTACAGATTCCCGATCACACTTTGCTCGTGGAGGAGTGTTGTTGGTCCTGCCCGATGCAGATCGAGTCCTGGATTATGCCAGCAGACCTGTTGGTCTTGAGACAGCTGCAGGATTTTGATGTGATTCTCGGGATGGACTGGCTGGCTCGGTATTTTGCGACTATTGACTGTGCCGAGAGGACTGTCACTTTTAGAGAGCCAGGCCAGGAGGTGTTGGTGTACCGGGGATGTCAGAGTGCTTTCTTTGCCTCTATGGTTTCGACTTCCCGAGCGAGGCGGATGATTCATCGAGGATGTGTAGCCTTTTTGGCTAGTGTTGTTGAGGGGCCTACGGCGGCACCGGGACTCGGGGATATCCCTATCGTCCGCGAGTTCCCGGATGTGTTTCCACCTGAGCTGACTAGTATGCCGCCCGACAGAGAGATCGAGTTTGTGATTGACGTAGTTCCAGGAACTGCGCCAATCTCTAAGGCTCCTTACCGGATGGCACCGGCTGAGCTGAGAGAGCTTAAAGCACAGTTGCAAGACTTGATGGATAAGGGTTTCATTAGACCCAGTGTGTCGCCCTGGGGAGCGCCGGTGCTATTCGTGAAGAAGAAGGATGGGTCACTTAGACTGTGTGTGGACTATAGGGAGCTGAATAAAGTGACCATCAAGAACAAGTACCCTCTGCCGCGCATCGACGATCTCTTTGATCAGCTGCAAGGGTCTTGTGTCTTTTCCAAGATTGATCTACAGTCTGGTTACCACCAATTAAAGGTGAAGGCCGAGGATATTCCTAAGACTGCTTTCAGATCACGGTACGGGCATTATGAGTTTACAGTTATGCCATTTGGATTGACTAATGCCCCTGCCGCCTTTATGGACTTGATGAACAGGATATTTCGGCCATTTCTGGATCGCTTTGTGGTGGTGTTCATAGATGATATCCTGGTTTACTCCCGAAGCGAGGCCGAGCATGAGGAGCACTTGAGGACTGTGCTACAACTTCTGCGGGAGAAGAAGTTGTATGCCAAGCTGGTGAAGTGCGAGTTTTGGCTTCGGGAGGTAGCTTTCTTGGGCCATGTGATTTCCGCCGCCGGTGTAGCTGTAGACCCGGCGAAGATTGAGGCAGTTCGTGATTGGCCCCGACCGACGACTGTATCAGAGGTGCGCAGCTTCATGGGATTAGCTGGTTATTATCGTCGGTTTGTGGAAGGCTTTGCGAAGCTTTCCACACCCCTCACTCGGTTGACGCGTAAAGGGGTTAAGTTTATCTGGAGTGAGGACTGCCAGAAGAGCTTCGAGGAGCTGAAGGACAGACTGATGACTGCTCCTATCCTTTCCCTCCCTGTTATGGGGAAAGGATATGTGATCTACAGTGACGCATCGCACAGTGGACTGGGTTGCGTGTTGATGCAGGATGGGAGGGTAATTGCTTATGCATCGAGACAGCTCAAGGATTACGAGAAGAATTACCCTACCCACGACTTAGAGCTCGCTGCCGTGGTGTTTGCACTGAAGCTTTGGCGCCATTACCTGTACGGGGAGCATTGTGAGATCTACACCGACCACAAGAGCTTAAAGTATCTGTTCACACAGAAGGAGCTTAATTTGAGGCAGCGCAGGTGGTTAGAGCTACTAAAGGATTATGATGTGGATATCCTTTACCACCCAGGCAAGGCTAACGTGGTCGCTGATGCTTTGAGCCGGAGAGCAGTTCAGAGTTTGTCTATGTTGATCACAGACCAGGCGCCCCTATTGGAGGAGATGAGACGGCTCGAGATAGAGGTTGTGTCCCCTGGGGTCTCTGCTAGACTGACGTCATTAGTCGTGCAGCCCACTCTGCTGGACAGGATCAGGGAGAAACAGAGTGAGGACCCCCACTTGACCAGGATTCGAGATCAGCTTCCGAGTGATCAGTCAGGGGATTTTACAGTGGATGCTGCGGGAGTACTGAGGTACAGGGACCGAGCATGTGTGCCAGTGGATGCTGAGATCAGAGAGCAGATACTGAGAGAGGCCCATTATACACCTTATACCCTTCATCCTGGGGGGACTAAGATGTATAAGGACCTCAAGGCACATTTTTGGTGGAATGGCATGAAGAGGGATGTTGGGAGATTTGTGGCCCAGTGTTTGACTTGTCAGCAAGTAAAAGCTGAGCATCGGGTGCCAGCTGGCAAGTTACAAAGTCTTCCCATCCCTGAGTGGAAATGGGACCACATTACCATGGACTTTGTGGTCGGATTGCCGAGGGCACAGGGCGGAGCAGATGCTATCTGGGTAGTGGTGGATCGACTTACCAAGTCAGCGCACTTCTTGCCTATGCAGACTACTTGGCCACTCGATCGACTAGCCCAGCTATACCTTGATGAGATTGTGAGACTGCATGGAGTACCCGCCTCCATTGTGTCAGATAGAGATCCGAGGTTTGCCTCGCGTTTTTGGGGGAGTTTGCAGACTGCGATGGGGACTCAGCTCAGATTCAGTACAGCTTTTCATCCTCAGACTGATGGGCAGTCAGAGCGGACCATACAGATCTTGGAGGACATGCTGAGGGCTTGCGTCTTGGATTTCGGCGGAGGTTGGATTCGGCACTTATCCTTGGTTGAGTTTGCGTACAACAACAGCTTTCAAGCGAGCATACAGATGGCTCCGTTTGAAGCGTTGTATGGACGCAAGTGCCGATCACCACTTTATTGGAGTGACGTAGGCGAGAGACGGACCTTGGGGCCAGATATACTGCTAGAGGCAGAGGAGAAGGTCCGGGTGATTCGACAGCATCTTCAGACCGCTCAGAGCCGACAGAGGAGCTATGCTGATGTTCGGCGACGAGACTTAGAGTTTCAGGTTGGAGATCATGTATTTCTGAAAGTCTCGCCGTCCAAGGGGATCAGAAGGTTCGGCATTCGCGGGAAACTCAGCCCCCGATACATTGGACCATTCGAGGTGTTGGAGCGTATCGGGCCTGTTGCTTATCGACTTGCACTTCCCCCGAGACTGGCTGGTGTCCACGATGTTTTCCATGTTTCCACACTGAGGAGGTACGTCTTCGACCCGTCGCACGTCATCGACTTTGCACCTCTCGAGATCAGCGAGGATTTGAGATATGAGGAGCGCCCAGTGCGGATTCTTGATCGGGAGGTGAAAGAATTGCGCAATCGTACCATTCCCTATGTGAAGATCCTTTGGAGCAATCATGATGAGCGCGAGGCGACGTGGGAGCCAGAGTCAGAGATGATGGACGCCTACCCCTACTTGTTCGAGGCTCTGGATTGAGGTATGATTTTAGTTTCGAGGACGAAACTTTTGTTAGTGGGGGAGGATGTAGTGTCCCAGTTTTTCCCCTATGTTTTTTCCCCTATTTCGGGGTGTGTAACACCTAGTGTTGGTGTGTTGGGCCCCAACATGTCAAAGTGATGTGTTGTTTGGACTTAGGGTGGTTTTGGAAGCGAGCCTGACCTTCGGCTGACTTTGCCGAATTTTGGAATGGAATCAGGCTAAACGGAGGCCGTATTTGGATTCAGCGCGGAAAAACGCTTGAAAACGGCTATTTACTTATTTAATTTGGAGTCCGGATGCCCAAAAACGGACCCCCGGAAGTTTTCTGCGCAAAATGGTGCACGGGGGGTGTCTGTGGACCGGCCGGGACACGTGGCGCCTTATTATTGGGCCGGCGCACGGCTCTCGGTCCACGGAGCGGACCGCCGGTGCACGGTGCACCGGCGGGCCACGTGGCAGGCGCCCGTTGGTCCGGTCCAGGGCGCGCGGCGCACGGGAGGGTGCGCGGGCAGCGCGGGCAGGCCGGGCAGGCGCTGGGTCAGGCGCGGTGCACGGTGGACCGGGGCGCGCCACGTGGCGGCCCCGGATTGGCCGGCTCATGTGTGCGCGGCGCACGCAACACCGCGCGTGGGCGGCCGTACGCGCACGCGGGCGGCGCGTTGACGGACCGGCGCCCGTGTCGGGCGGGCGGCGCCGCCCCACGTGGCGCCACGCCATTGGCGGGCGCCGCACGCGGGCTGACCCGGGGAGGGGGGCACGTGGCGCTCCCCCACTGGGCCCGCACGGCTGCCGCCTGTTTGGCGGACACGTGTCGGGCCCAGGAGCGGGTCGGACGGGCGGTGGCGTGCGGCCGGATCCGGTGCGCGTGCTGGGCCGGGCCGGGCCGCACTGTGCGCGCCCGGAATCTGGCGGGCCGGGCCGCACTGTAGCAGCCCGAAATCCCCACTGCGCCCGAAAGTGGGGACACAGTGGGGATTTCTCCATTTGTTTTGTTGGGCCTATTTAAAGGCCCCTCCCCTCTCTTTGTTGGGCTTTTTCCGAGAGAAAGAGAGAGATCCAGGGAGAGAGGTGAGAAGAGAAGTTGTTCCTCTCACATTTTTCTACCTCGTGGTGCGTTTCCAGATTTTCGGGAAGATCGACAGCGGCGTACCGGATTTTACAGCGTGCCTCGGTTTTCCCCCATTTCGGCCCGTTATCGTCGCATTTCAGTCCGAGGAGTCCCCTGCGCAGTACAGGAGTCCGATTTCGACGATTTCTTCGCCAGTGTGTTCCTAAGAGGTAGGGCTTCGTTTTTCGTGTTGATGGTTTCTCCAGATTCTGATTCTTTGGCACGATTCCCGAGGTGATTTGACACCCCATTTTGCTGGTTGGATTTTTGGACAGCGACGACTTCGACGAATTATTTCTCCGCGTAGGAATATCGGATCGGGGTGATTCAAGAGTCGATTTTGGGTGATTTTTCGCGAGGAACGCAACCGTGATTTTTCTGGGATTTTAGGAGCTCGGGACAGAGGTGAAAATTCCTCGTTTTGCGTGCTGATTTTAAAACAGCAACTGTATGTTTGGAAACTGCTATATTTACACCGTGTACACTTATGTGATGTTGTAGGACTTTGTGGCAGCTGACAGTGTGTTTAGAGGACAGCGGATATTTTCTGGGTACATTGTACACGCTTTTCGAGGTGGGTGGTTGCGTATCCCTCTTTGTTGATTTGCACACTAGGAATACAAGAGTTTCCCAACTATGCATGTGATAGATAACTTGTGATATATATAATCTATTGTATTGGCCCCTAAATTAATTTAGTAGCTTCTATGTGATAAATCTGGGACAAGGAAATTGGACATTGCTATATCGTGAACCGCATGCAAATTAATAACCCAACAATATTATTAAAATAATTCTAAAAGTGTTCTTCACATGAAACTTAGTCCTTTCTAAATGTTTTTAAAAAGAGAACACTTGCATGCTTATTGGACAACTAGTTAAGCCACTATTTTATTGCAGCACGATATTATGGGATTTGACTTAGGAGAAAACATCTGTTATTGTTATTCTTCTCTATCGATGCATGATGCTCGAGTCTGATCGGGATTTTGGAGATAGTATTGCTTGGGACAGTTTGGGCATGTCTTAGGGGATTATGGGGCATAGTGGCAACCGCGGATGTTAGGCGGTTGACCAAATGTTATTATCACACCAGATTGGGGATCAGGGTTGCATTAGTGGATGGAGTATTCCCACTTTGATCATGGTCATGATCCAGTCCTGCTATTGTGAGACATCGGTTACAGAGATGATTGATACAGAGATACTTTACTCGTGTGGGTCGCTCCCCTCGAGTGCCACTCCGGAGTAGGCTTTTAGACCGTGATGGGTGCCGGTCGGTTGGTGAGTTGTGAGAGATGACAGAGCAGGCAGTGCCAGTATTTCCTGGCCCACTGATTGGGTTTTCTTTGGGCAGTCAGCTTTATAGTTGCATCTATACAGTCATCTTTTGGCACTGCATTTAGAGGCATAGTAGTGGTAGTTTCTTTTCAGCAGTCTTTATTGCATACCACTGTTCTTTCCTTTTTGCCTCTTTATTCCTAGTGGGTGCGTCAGCATCAGAGGTTTTACCCACTAGGGGAGGCTACTGGTTTATCTAGTAGTTCTCACCCCCATTGTTGTTTCTTGTTCTTTCTTCCCCTTTGTTTTGCAGAGTCGACTGTGGGAGCTGCTGGGCCTTCAGCGGCAGATCGAGGTAAGAGGATCGCCGACTAGCTAGATCGTCTACCCCGAGCGAGAGTTTAGCCAGACTATTACTGTACTCCCCTTTTGTATCTCAGACTTTAGTAGTTTACTTTTGGGTCTGGCTGTGGCCAGCTGGTTGTATTATTTATGGTGAGCTGGGAGTATATTGTACTTTTATTACAGTTTACGGTTTATTCCAGTCTGAGATTACTGCTAGTTCTATTAGTTCAGCTCTGTTTATGCTCTTCTACTGTATATTATCTATCTGAGCAGGTTACCAGCGCTTCGTGTACATGGAAAAATTCTGTGTACACGGCGGATCTGTTGGCGGGCCCGGGTTCTGGTTACCCCGGGGCGTGACAGGCCCGGCCCAAGGCGCGGGGTGCACGCCTCATGCGTGCACCCGGCGCACGCGCTTGCGGCCGAAGAGCAAGGACCCGGTGCACGCTCGGGTCGTGCACCGGCCCGGCCCGAGATGCGCAGTGCACGCCTCCTGCGTGCACCCGGCGCATGCCGCCGCCGTTTGACGCCGTGAACCCGGTGCACGGTTGCCCCCGTGCACCAACCGACAGCCCGAAGTTCATTTGCTCCGTTTTTGCCCGTTTTTCCACCGTTTTGAGCGTCGTTTTCGCCGTTGGGATCGTTATTTTCGTGGCTTTCTTGGCATGGCCACTTGGGATCTTCTTGGTCACTATTTTATTATGTTGGGTGTCGATTTCGCCGACGCTCCGCGCCTCGACGAAATTGTCGGGGGCGCGCCGTCGGGTCTTTTTCTCATCTTTTCGCCGCCAGGGGTCTTCTTGGTTTAACCATTGATTTCCCGAGTTGACTACCGATTGAGGGTTGAGATTTGCTGGATTTCCGTTAGCGGTTTTGGGTTCCAGTTTTCGGCGAACCGGACGGTGTTGGATTTTTTCGTCAAAAAGAGTAAATTGGGTCTTTTGTTTTGGGATGTTAGTACACGTTTGTGACTATAGTTATCCTTGCGGACTTTCTTTAGGTCCAGGTGCGCAGCGGGGGTGCGCGAAGGATTCAGGTGTTCCGATTTCTCTTCAACAAGGTGGGTACGGTTGCTATAAGTGCAACAAGTGCAGTAAGTGCATCTATCGTCATTAAAAGTGCTCTCAATTTATCTAACAAAGTAGATGGACAGTTTAACCTTTCGCATAATTGTATTTTTATCTAACAATTAAAGCGGTTGCGGTCGCGGTGCTCACTACACGCCGATCTCGGCAAATCCGGTTTCGGATGCTGCACGTACACCGGCGGATTGGCCTCCGCATAGGTGTACTTTTCCGGAAAAGTGGTCTTTTTGACCCGTGTGCCCCACGAAAGTATAGGTGCGAGTGGGGACCTCTTCGCGCCAGCTGAAGGTGACGCACCAGCACCGTGAAGAGGTAAAAGCATCAAAGGTGATTGCGCACGAGGGGAGACTTCAGTCTCTCCGACAGGTACTCTGGGGTTGGTGCCCAACTTAATTGATAAATCTGGGGTCGGTGCCCAGCTAAATTATGTGCAGGGTTTTAGCGAAAGGTTTCGGTGTAATCGGTTTGTTTCACTTCTTTGTTCTCATTAGACATCTACTTTGTTTGTCACTGACTTTACCCACTCCGTGACAGGTGCTACTAGGTGCGTTAGCCGGGACGGCGGTGAGACTGCGTCGTGAGGACCGTAGTCAGGACACTTGGTTTCCATCTCATTTCCCTTTCTACTTTGAATAGTCTTTTGCTTGTGGATTACTTTAGTTGTGGACATGTATTAGTTAGCTCTGTGGATGAGGTGTACCTTTATGCTTTTGATATTTTTAGTGGTGTTTTCTTGCGCGGCGCGCTTTCACGATGAACTGATTGATTGCGAAAATGTTTTCTCAAAACAAATTGCCGTGTGGGCACGGGTTTTACAAACGCTGGGTTTTATCCTTTCCAAACGTTGATGCCGCTTTATAAACTTGTTTTGTTTGGTGATGTATGTCTACTGTATGGTTGATGGTTGATGTTTGATGTTGTAAATGAATCGTATGTTGTAAATGAGACGCCGTGCATATACAAAGGAGACTCTGTCCGTGGGCAGAGAGAATTTGTGTATGTGGCGGTCTGGCACGCGCCGGGGATGAGGTTAAGTTACTTTATTAAGAAAAAAAAAAAATGGACACGCATTTTCCGCTTTGATTTACCCAAAAACCCCCGGGGGCGTGACAAGATCGGACTCTCTTTGTCAAGCATTATCAGGATAACTTCATTGTAGCACAAATCTATGTCGATGACATTGTATTTGGTACAACAAGAGATAATGATGCTTCCAAATTCGCTGAAACCATGGAGAGCGAATTTGAGATGTCCATGATGGGCGAACTGACATATTTTCTTGGATTGCAAGTGAAACAAAGTGAAGAAGGCATCCATCTGTGTCAATCCAAGTATGCAATGGAGTTGGTCAAAAAGTTTGGTTTAGAAAATTCTAAAGATTTTCCGACTCCAATGGGAACTAGCAACAAGGGATTAGGAAGTGAATCTCTTAGTGAAAATGTAGACGAGAAACTTTATCGCAGCATGATTGGAAGTCTACTTTACCTCACGGCTAGTCGCCCGGACATATCCTTTAGTGTTGGGATCTGCGCGAGATATCAGTCAGCACCAAAGGAGGTTCACCTGAAAGCGGTGAAAAGGATCATCCGGTACGTCAAAGGAACCGTAAATTTCAGAATTTGGTATCCTATGGGAACAAGTCTTGACATTGTAGGATATTCAGATGCCGATTGGGCAGGATCTGTGGATGATCGGAAAAGTACGAGTGGTGCATGTTTTTATCTTGGCCATTGCCTTGTTGCATGGCATAGTAAAAAGCAAAACTGCATTGCACTCTCGACTGCCGAAGCGGAATATATTTCAGCGGGTAGTTGTTCAACCCAACTCATTTTGATGAAAAGTGTGTTGAGCGACTTTCGAATTTCAACAACTTCGGTAACAATTCTCTGTGACAACACCAGTGCTATAAACATTTCCAAAAACCCTGTGTTGCACTCAAGAACAAAACACATTGAACTTAGATATCATTTTCTAAGAGAGCTAGTTGAATCAAATATTCTTCAACTTTCCTACATTTCAACTGAGGATCAATTAGCTGACATTTTAACAAAACCTTTGGATCAAAAACGATTTATTCATTTGCGTAAGGCAATTGGAATGCTTTCCTTGAAATAATCTCTTTTTGAAACCAATGCTTAGGTTAGGTTTTGTTTTGTGTTTTTGTTCATTATCTATGCTTGTACATAGAACATTAATTGAGCATTAGTTATATTGACTTTAACTGCATCCTTTCATATATTTAGAAATTTATTATGCTTTAGATATCATAATAATTCAGTTGATGCAATGATCATTTATATCAATTAAGTCATCTTTTAAGTGATCAAAGTCAATTTCTCTCTCAATGATCTCTTGGTATAGTTTTTATCTTATTTGACAATTTAGTCGAGTATGAAATCGAGATCAATCTTTGGTTGAGTTCTTTATATCTTAAATAATTGATAGCCAATTGAGGGGGAGTCAAAGAAAAGTGTTATGCTCAAAAGATGTGGAAAGAGTTACATCCCAATGAGGAGTGTGAAAACTACCACCACATGGAGGAAAGAGCTACCACCTCGGTCGTCCGAGTACTGTGTGCAGCTACCACATGTATACCAAGCATGGTTTTTCAAGTTGATCAAATAAAATGCATTATGAAATACTTGACTCTGTCAAATTTCAAGGTTGGTATAAGGTGGGAATTTTAATGAAAGATGCTCAAAGAGCCACTCTCTTCAACAAATTGACTAGATACATTATCTAACATATTTGGGATTTCAAACATCTATTGATCTTGGTATTTCATTTTCTTTACCAAATTGATGATTTGATAAAGGCATTACTCATAAGATCATGTTAGATGTGATTGAAGTTGTTCAACTTTAAGGGATTTAATTTTTATAAATTTTCGTTTCATTATTTGGATATTTTTGATAGATTTTGCATAATCTATTTCTTGTTATATGAAACGATGATTTTCATTTAAAGTTGATACACAAAAGTGCTTACAATCTTTTTCTGGATTTTCTGGAATTTTTCTGAATTTTTCTGAAGAAAAAGTTTGGAGCCAGTCCGGACTGGACAAGCCGATCCGGACCCCGAACGCAGGTATTCCTGCGGGTAGCCGATCCGGACTGGATTCTTGAGATAGTCCGGACCGCGGCTAGGGTTTTATATAGAACAAAAGGGTTTTGAATTTTCTTTACTTCAATCGTTTGTTTCTAAGTCTCCAGACCTTCTCTCTCTAGAAAGCAACGATTTTGGAGCCTTCCCAACCCATCTTCTTCGATTCAAAGTGAGTTCTTATGATCAAAAACTTGGTTTTTCACAGCTTTTTCTCATTTTGCTCAAAACGTGGTGAAAATTTTGTATCTTTTTCGTTTGAGATTGGTTTTTGTTCAAATTTCTTTTGAAATAAGAACTCTGGGTAGATTAGTTTTGATTATATGCTAGGTTTTCTCTTGATAAACGAATTTTTGGGCTTCGATTTCTAAAAATTCGGTTTTAGGGCATATAATGAGAATTTTTGAAAATCATGAAATTGATCTATTTTTAAAATTCTTTTTGCAAAACTAATTTGATTCCTAGTCTCTCTACACGATAATGATTGTTTGGGTACAATTTTTCAAATTTTTGAAAATTAATAATTTTTTTCGTGTTCTTGAGTTGTTGCTCACAGGACTCTTCTTCACAAACAATAGCAGCGATGGTGATCACTTGGGTAATCCTTCTTCTCTCTGCTATGGTTCACACGAGAGCGACGAATAAATTGAAAAGGGCGAAGAAAAAACTCTTCGAAAAGGGGAGTGTGTTCTTGTTGAAGACTCAGAGACTGAATCGGAAAAAGATGAGGTGAATTGGGATGAATTGATGAACGATGACACAACGCCTGTTAAGCCAAAACAAAAAATTCCCGACTCGCCTAAAGGAAAGACTGCTGTGGATAAAGGAAAAGCACCAATGACTTCATCATCTATTTCGGTGAAAAGAAAAAGACTTGCTCGACGGCTTGGATGAGCACGAGGTGTTGAAATTAACGAACCAATAGCTCCTGATTCTCCACCTCGCATGGAAGAAGTGTTTGTTAATGCTGACCGTCTTAGGGCGTTTGAAAATCGAGAGTGTATCGGCGAAAGGCATGTCAATGTTGGTGCTCTTCGGGACCACTCTCCGGAATTTGGCACTTTAATTGAACAAGCCAATCTTCTTCAAGTCTGCAGATTCCCAGAATTGCTCGGTTATTGTTTGCATCGAGTGAGGACCTTTTACACAAACGCACGACACCTTCAAGAGGATGAACACGGTTATATGCAGTTTTATACAAACATCAAAGGGACAAGACTCAAAATAATTCCACAGTTAATCGGGGAAGTCTTAGGGATGCAAGCTAGCAGATCAGGAATTACTTACTTGACTGGAAGAAGTTTGACGAACACAATGTGGCAAACGGTTATTAGGGGAATATGTTTGGAAGGCACTGAATCAACGGAGAAATCTATCAAGTCCAAACAACTCCGTCCTGAGTACCGGTTCCTAAACTTCATTACATGTTACAATATTCTTCCAAACATGCAAACCAAGGTTGTGAGATGGGATCGCATGTTGTTTTTATATCTCCTAGGACATCCATCAGAGGCAATGGGATTAAATATGAATATCCCATACATTATTTGGGATAGGATGACAAGATATGTTGAGCATCCCCATCCTACCGAAAGACTCCCCTTTCCATTGATCATTATGAGGATTTTAAAGAAGTTTCAGGTTGATATCAGTTCAACATCGTATCAACATTGCTTGGCATGATCAATGAATCCACTATTGTTAAGTCCCTTCATAAGCTGCCTCATGTCACTCCGACTCCTCCATGCGGAACGAAACCCTGTGTCGGTACTTCCGCATCACCGTCACGGCAAGCACCCGCACCAGATGATGAAGCATCCGTCACATCCATCTATAAGGAACAACAACGCTTATCCTTTGAGCAAGAACAAATCACGAAGGAGCAGAAGAGAATCTCAGATGAACTTGAACTCATTACAGCATCCCAATGTGGCAAACGGTTATTAGGGGAATATGTTTGGAAGGCACTGAATCAACGGAGAAATCTATCAAGTCCAAACAACTCCGTCCTGAGTACCGGTTCCTAAACTTCATTACATGTTACAATATTCTTCCAAACATGCAAACCAAGGTTGTGAGATGGGATCGCATGTTGTTTTTATATCTCCTAGGACATCCATCAGAGGCAATGGGATTAAATATGAATATCCCATACATTATTTGGGATAGGATGACAAGATATGTTGAGCATCCCCATCCTACCGAAAGACTCCCCTTTCCATTGATCATTATGAGGATTTTAAAGAAGTTTCAGGTTGATATCAGTTCAACATCGTATCAACATTGCTTGGGCATGATCAATGAATCCACTATTGTTAAGTCCCTTCATAAGCTGCCTCATGTCACTCCGACTCCTCCATGCGGAACGAAACCCTGTGTCGGTACTTCCGCATCACCGTCACGGCAAGCACCCGCACCAGATGATGAAGCATCCGTCACATCCATCTATAAGGAACAACAACGCTTATCCTTTGAGCAAGAACAAATCACGAAGGAGCAGAAGAGAATCTCAGATGAACTTGAACTCATTACAGCATCCCAGATCACCCTTACTAAGAAGTTCTCTTCGATAAAGAAGTTAATGAAAAAGACGTTTTCGAAAATGGGATGTAGTACCTCAGAGGATTCAGACTCCGATGATTGATTCTTATTCTAATCTTTTTTCTTTTGCAGGTTTTTCAGTTTTTCTTTGTTTAGTTCTCAGGTTTTTCTTGTTTTAAAACTTTTAACTCTCCGTTTATTTTGTAATTTTGGCCTGTTTCTGTGACAAAAAGGGGGAGAGAGAGAGAGAACAAACAATGATACAATGATGGTAGACTATGGTTGTGAACTGTGAACTTTGAACTATGAAAGGTAAGTATGACCTCAACTTTGGTTTTATATTGTGTTGATGCATGCCTCAACTAACTATTCGACTAACTATTTGGGCATGTAATATAACTAACAAGTTGATGTTGAATAACAATTTCTATGACATTTGGATTTCTAATGTTTAGAAGATATGTCAATTTTTAATTGTGATTTTATTACATATCTGAATTTGTAAATGTCATGGTAAGTATAAACTCTATCTCTGTGTTTGGTTTTGTATGCTAAAATTCTTGAGGTATCTAACGATCTCGTTTGTCAAGAATGCTTCCTTTTTGCAGAGAGTACAGATGTCTAAGTCTAGAGTCTGTTTTAGGAGTTTATCTCATGTATTTATCTTTATTTGGATCTCCATTGTAAATTTTTGTTGTATGGTGATAGCAACAAAAATATCTTTTTGAATTTTCTTGAGTGGATTTGTGTTTTGTCACGAAACCGCCAAAGGGGGAGATTGTTAAGGAATTTGTGTTGGCGTATTTCGTGAAATTGGTTAAGTCTTGAAGATTGAAGATGAAGAAGTTTGGATCATATACCTCAATCTCAAGAAAGAAGAATTCAAAAGGATCAGGTACGTTTAACTAAATATTTTTGGTGATCCGAATACTTCTTATAGTGTAGAAACACTTGGATGAATTTTTAATTGCATAAAAATCAAAAACTGGACATACTACATGTTCAGGATCCGGATCAGACATTACAGTCCGGACCCCGAACATAGGATAGTTCATGCGCAATTCCAGTCCGGACCTTGGTTACTTCAGTCCGGACCCCGAACGTGGAATTTGCAGGAATTGCATGAACAGTCCGGACCGTGGGAATTTCAGTCCGGACCCCGAAGGTATGTTTTTCTGGAAAAAGTCTGTTTCGCCACGACAGTCCGGACCGCCGAAATTCCAGTCCGGACCGTCGTCCTGTAAAATTCCAGAAAATGTTAGTTTTTGATTCTTATCTTCTTCCAATGGTTTCTAACCTATAAATAGACCCTACGATTCATTTTTTAGGGAAATCCTAAATAGATCGGTATACGACCGAAATAGAAAAATCCACATATAGAGAAGAAAGGAAATCAATAGATTTAATTCTATGTTTCTTCATCTATATTGATTAATTTGATTCTAGGTTTTCAAACTCAGATTTTGAGTAGAATCAAATTAATGAATACTTAGATGGTATTTCCGATCTATTTCTAATCTAAGTATTCGGCGGATCATCACCACCCAAAAACAACGATTTTCCCAAAATCGGCGCGTGGACTCGCGTGGCCTTGTGGATTCAAGGTGCAACCGCTCTCGTGGATTCGGAGCGAGGTACGTTCGTGGATTCGAGACGTGCTACTGGGTGAAGACCGTGGATTCGGTCGGACGTCGTGGATTCGACGTTGGACGCCGTGGATTCGGCGTTGGACGCAAATCGTGGATTCGAGGAGCGTTGCGGAGCGAGCGGAGAAGATCTACTAGGAGCGTATGGAAAAGGTTGAGTCGTAAGTGAGTACGGTATATCACCTTGTACGTGTTGCAATTCTAGTGGATTTCGCCGTGTTATCGGTCCCGTGGTTTTTTACTCCGGTTTGGAGTTTTTCCACGTAAAAATCTTGCGTGTTATTTTTTTTTCCGCATTGGGTTTTATATCGCAACGATTTTTGAGTGTTTACTGTTTACACCTATTCACCCCCCTCTAGGTGTTTTTTCCCCTATTTAGATCCAATTAATACAACCCAACATCCAGTGCTTCAAATGTCGAGGTTTTGGCCATATCTCAACGGAGTGTCCCAACAAGAATCCGTCAAAGAAGAAGGCTATGCAAGCCGTCACATGGGATGACACTTCCACTTCTGATGAGTCATCTTCTAGTGATGAGGATAACAACGCCACAGTATTTATCGCGTCCACATCTTCACCTTTCGTATGCTTCTCATCGATTGCATCCGGTTCATTGTCAGTTTCTTCTCAGGATAAACAAGTGACATCGGATAATGAACCGAGCGAATCAGAAGGTGAAGACTTTGCTTTTGCCTATCATAAATTGTTAAAGGATTCTAAGGAATTGGCAAAGCAAAATAAAAGTTTGAGAAGAAGGTTGTGGGATCTTGAAGAACAATCTAAAAAGACAACTTCTCTCTCAAACGCTCTTGAAGAAAAAAGAAATAATTTGATCAAGATTAACACTTCCCTTCAAGAGAAGAACGAGCATTTCAAGAAGGAACATATCAAATTGGTGGATAAAGCTAAACACTTCTCGAAGCTCTATTCCGAAGCTCGACAAGAAAAAACGGAGATGGCGAAGACCATATTCCAACTTAAAGAAGATTTGAAGAAATTTTCATCATGAAGGAGTAAGTTAGACAAGTTGCGTGGTCTTGGTCAAATAAATAGTTTGGGCCTTGGATACGATCGAACTGGTAAGGATCCAAGTTCGAACAGTATGAAGTTTGTGCCCCAGTTGGTCGCTCCTCCTCCGACAAAAATCATCGCAGCCAACGTTGACAAGCCTACCTCACCTTCTTCGGGTTCAACTTTTACCAAGGTATGTTATCGTTGTGGTTTTGCAGGGCACATAAGATCAAATTGCAAGTATGGAGCCAAACGAACAAATCAAGCTCTACTTGCACCAACTACCATCAAGAACAAAGACCGAAATTCAAGAAGAAATCAACAGAGGTCAAGAATAATGGTAGTACATTCCTCAAGACAATATTGTCATGGAAATCAAAGAAAAGTGATCAGCCGAACAAGACACGTTCACCAAGGAGCTCAACTTCTCGATCATTGCCGACGTATTCCAAAACTCGTAAGGTTTGGGTGCGCAAAGGTGAACTCTTCCCTTATCTTGTCATTCACACATCACTACATGCGTATGACAATACGTCTTGGTATTTGGATAGTGGTTGCTCGCGGCACATGACCGGAGATAAAAACTATTTTAAATCGTTTGAGAAAACCTCCGGAGGACTTGTTGTTTTCGAATATGGACGATCTTCAAAAATAGTTGGAAAAGGAATAATCACTATTCCAGATGGCCCGATTTTGAACATTGTTTTATTTGTTGAAGGCCTTAAGACTAACCTCATAAGCATTAGCCAATTGTGTGATGATGGTTTTCAGTTAATTTTTCTTCTGTTGAATGTATTGTAACTGACGAAAACCATTCTTTTTGAAATGGGTTAGATCTCAAAATAATTGCTATGTAGTTCCAAATAATTCTCTAGATCATTGTAACCTAGTGTCACTTGACAATGAAACTCTTTAGCATGAAAGAATATGTCACATAAATTTTAAGGAACTATCTAGAATATCTAACAAAGACGTGGTTAGAGGTGTTCCTAAACTGATTTTTAAAGAAAACATTGTGTGTGGAGGTTGTCAAAAGGGAAAACAATCCAGATCCACGCATCGGAACTTGAACCACGTGGGAACCAAACGGCCACTAGAATTATTGCATATGGATTTAATGGGGCCAACTCGTCAACCTAGTTTGGGTGGAAAATGGTATATATTTCTCATGGTTGATGATTTCTCGAGATATTCTTGGATAGCATTTTTGAAAGAGAAAGTGGATACTTTCGACTCTTTTCATAATTTTGTCATCAGATTATGATTGAGAAAAATAAAAAGATTGTCCGTGTTCGCAATGATAGAGGTGGAGAATTTATAAATTCAAAATTCATTGATTTTAGCTCCTCAAACGGCATAAAATATGAATTCTCCGCACCTTATACACCGCAACAAAACGGTATAGTCGAGCGCAAAAATAGAGTTGTACAAGAGATGACGCGTGTTATGCTTCATAGCCGGAAACTCCCTTTATATTTTTGGGCTAAAGCAGTTAACACCGCGGTCTACGTGATCAACCGTATATATTTGCGCCCGGGTACTTTAAATACTCTATATGAATTATGGTTTAGTAGAAAACCAAATATCAAGTATTTTCGCATATTCGGGAGTCGTTGCTACATTTTGCGCGATCGTGAAAATCTTGAAAATTCGACTCTCGTTGTGACGAAAGAATTTTTATGAGTTATTCTACAAATAGTAGAGCATATCGAATATACAATCTTGAATCTAAAACGATGATAGAATTTATAAATGTTAAAGTAGATGAAGTTTTTCATTTTTCGTCTGATAAATCTACTCTTGATATGTCTCTTGACGATGAATCTCCTGTTAATGATATTACATCTTTGCATGATAAATCTTTTGAAAATTTTGATGCATTTCATGGTTCTTTTATTTTATCTAATGTGCAGGAATCATCACAAATCCCCCGAGTACTCCGTTACCTCAAACGCTTCGAATCTCCAAGGACCATCCTAAATCAAACATCATTGGAGATCCTCAAGAAGGAGTAAGAACTCGGAGACAATTGGTTTGTGGAGTTGCATGTTATGTCTCCATGATTGAACCAAAAAATATTGATGAAGCTCTTCAAGATGACTATTGGATTGAAGCAATGCAAGAAGAGCCCAATCAATTTGAAAGGAACAAAGTCTGGGAATTAACGAAGCCCCCGAAGCAACAAAATATAATTGATACTAAATGGATTTTCAAGAACAAGAAAAATGAAGATGGTACCATTATACGGAACAAAGCACGTTTAATTGCTCAGGGCTATTCACAAGTTGAATGAATAGACTTTGATGAGACATTCGCCCCGGTTGCTCGCCTCGAGTCCATTCGTATCCTTTTCTCGATTGCTTGTCATTTTAAAATAAAACTTTTTCAAATGAACGCAAAGAGCGTATTTTTAAATGGTTTTCTAAATGAAGAAGTTTATGTGGCTCAACCGAAAGACTTCATTGATCATAAACTTCCAAACCATATTTTTCGACTGAAAAATGCTCTTTACGGACTAAAACAATGTAGTAACCATGATTTTTACAAAAACCCAAAATATAAGTTTAAATAATTTTCTGGATTATTTTTTTTTTTTGATTAAACAGGGATATACCCTATTTGAAAAGTACAGGACCGGACATAAAGTAAAAGGAAGGAAAGAAAGACCCATCTCAACCCAACACAATACCACACTCAGTGTTAAGCGGACAGAAGATTAAATAGACAAAATAAAGCCGACGACTGTCCCAGTGCTTAGACTCTATTCCTAAACAAATTGCCACAAGCATTCTAGCATACCCTGATAACCCAGCTAACTAGAAGAAAGTAAATTGGTTAGCAAAGCACATTCAGTCCATGGTACAACACTGCATTGGCGAAGCCATCAAACAAGTTGGCAGCCAACAGGTATTTGTCACCAAAATGCGCCGATCATTCGCTTAGAGAATCAGCACCAAATTTTGTAGCTCCCATCCATGTAGCCTCTGCCTGTCCAATCGATTCCCTGAGTCGATGAAGCTATCAGAATGAATACCCTCCATCCATTTAAATTCCAGGGGAATGAACCAAGCATTACTACTCAGGTAACAGGCATCAGATAACGAAGTGAGCCCCTCCGATGAGTTGGGAGGCATGAGTTCATCAGCAATTTCAGTAACCTTCGTCAGAAAACTTGCTAGAACCAGATCAACAATAGCCTCTGTGATTGTTGCGAGTCAAGGCGTGCCCCGAATCCCAATTCGCCGACAGAATACTGTAGGGAAAACCTTGAGATCCTGCAACAATCCTCTTCGACGCAGGGTGCCATTCCCTTTTTAAAACGATGTCGATCCTTACCTCGGCCAGACTTCCAGAAGTAGATTGTAAACAATCAAAGCAGGGAGCGAAGTTTGCAAATCCGCCGCCTCCAATGCAACAAACTACCCGTCTTCTAAGCTGTAATCTGTTGGTTCGCCATTGACCACCGAGGCAACCCCATTCCGCCGCTTCTCAGCCTTCGGTAACGCAGCTCCAAGAATTAATTAGGATTACAGTTCTCCTGCTGCAATCCTCCCAACTTGTGAATCGATCATCAAAGATCCTATGGTTCCGCTCCCTCCATAGTTCCCAACAAGTGGCCGCTAAGCAAAGGTCCAGTGTTAATCGATCACGCCCCTCCAGAGACTGTCTTGCTCGTCTCCATCTGATTGCAAGGTCCCCCATTCCTTCAAGGAGTAGCCTGCGTGAGTGATGGTAGCCGTGTAAAATCCGTTTCCAGACGGCGCGAGCAAAAGGGCAACGAAAAAGTAAGTGTTCCAAGAATTCTTCGTTGCAGCTGCATAGGAGGCAGATGGACGGACCGACCCAGCCCCGTTTGATCAAAATATCCGCCGTTAGTAGTCTGCTCCTAGCAGCCAACCACAAAAAAATTTTTACGCGGAGCGGGATCTTGATAAACCAGAGATGCGGGATTCTACGGTCGTCGACTCCATCAAAGACGAGGAATTCATAAGCGCTCTTTGTGCTAAAGCGCCCGTTGCTATTCCATCTCCAGCCACAGACGTCAGAGTTGGTCGCCAAAGTTAAGTTCCTCACTACCCCATTCAACTGGTCCAGTTCTGGCAGTAGCTCGGTTGCGGGTTGGTCTCCAAATCCGAGGAAGCGTCGAGGTGCGTAGCGATCCAACCATTGCTTCACCGATAGATGTTTATGGTTGGCCACTGCGAACAGCGAAGGGAAGCGGTTGCGCAGCAGACTTTCGTCGGACCACCTCGCATGCCAAAAGGGCGCTGCCTCACCGTTGCCTAGTTTGAAGTTGGCCGATATGTGAAAAGGTTCAGACGTGCTTAGTACAGCCCTCCAAAGTGGGGAACATTTCATCGGCAGGGCTCCGCCCGCGCAGGGTGATCTTCGTCTGTAGTGCTTTTGTTGTACTAATCTAACCCAAGGCAGATGTTGCGCACTGTAAAACTTCCACAGATTCTTCATCAGTAGAGCGGAGTTTGTAGCTCTTAGATTCCGAATGCCAAGACCGCCTTGACGAAGTGGGCGACAGACTTGTTCCCAATTTACCAGACAGTGAAACCCGCTAATTTGGTTAATTCCTTTCCAAAGGAAACCCCGGCGTATCCTGTCTACTTCCTTTATGACCCAGGCTGGAATCTTGAACATCGAGCAAAAAAATGCCGGAATACAAGAAAGAACGGAATTCAAAAGCACCAACCGTCCGCCTCTAGACAAAAGTCGGCCCTTCCATCCCGCCAACCGTCTATCCAGTTTTTCGATTAGCGGCAAATAATCAATTTTGCGCAGCGCTTTCGGAGAGAGAGGTAGACCTAGGTAAGTGAATGGAAACCCATTGATAGAGCAGCCGAAGTAGGTCGCTATACTGTGAGCCTGTGGGATCTCCAGGTTAATAGGAATTATGAAGCTCTTAGCATAGTTGATCTTTAGGCCCGAGTCTGTTGAGAAAGCGTCGAGAATGATCTTCAAGATTTCTGCTGATCTCAATTTTCCATCAAAGAAGAGGAGGAGATCGTCCGCGAATTGCAATGTGTGGATCGGGATGCCCCCTAAACCTACCACCGGCAGCAAGGAATGTGTGGCCGCCAAATGCACCATCCTGAAAAGGGCGTCAATGCACAGAATGAACAGCATAGGGGAGAGGGGATCCCCCTGCCGTATCCCCCTCTTGCAAAAGAAGTAGTCACCCGGGATACCGTTGAGAAGCACCGCGTTGGACGAAGAACGGAGTAAAGCCGTAATCCAACCGATCCATTTACTTCCAAAACCTCTCGTCTTTAATAGATCCAGCAAAAACTGCCAGTTGATGTGGTCGAAGGCGCGTTCGAAATCTATCTTGAAAAGTGCGGCCTGCTGCTTCGTAGAGGATAGGTGGTGTGTCAAGATATGTGCCGTGGCAAAGTTGTCGTGGATCGAGCGGCCTTTGACGAAGGCGGTTTGGAATGGGTTGACGAGCACCTCGAGGAAACCTTGTAGTCTAGTTGCCAGCACCTTCGAAATTATTTTAATCAATCCATTAACTAAACAGATCGGGCGAAAATCCGTGACCTCCGCTGCCTCGGCCTTCTTCGGTATGAGGGTAAGCCAACCACGATTGAGCTTCTGAAGGTCAAGTATTCCGCAATACAGATCGTGAAAGACCGCCATGAGGTCGTCTTTAATGACCCCCCAGAAACGCTGGTAGAAAAGCAATGGTAAGCCATCGGGACCCGGTGCCTTATCCGGAGAACAAGAAAATACGGCACACCTAACCTTGTGTACCGAAAAGTGATCCTGAAGACTGTGGAGATCGCAACTCTCATTCTCATAAAGTGTTTCAAGATTAATGCCCCGGGTCCGACCCGTCCCGGAACCCAATTGATTTTTAAAGGACAGAAACAATAAGTTAGCCATTGAGGCGTGATCAGTGTAAACGTTTGCCCAATTGATTTTCTGGATTATTTAAATGGCAAAATAGGCAATTAATAGGCAATAGTGGCCCTAAAAATATCGACTTTTGATCGGGGCCTGATCTGGAAAATCCGAGATCACCATTGCGATCGTCTCGTCGAAACATAAAAGTTTCATATTCATATGTCTTTGATCCGACGGTCGGATCTTCCAGAAATCAGCGATGAAATAGTGGGCCCCACAACTTAAGTTGTGCATAGTAACTCCTATTTTAATCCCTTCGCGACCACTAACGGCCGTTTCACTGTCTAAAAATTTAATATAGGGGTATGAGTAATGAAAGCTAGCTAATTTCGACGTTCTGAACGCAATGGCACTGACGGATTTCGCGTTTGGCGACCCGGGTGCATTGAAGTGCGTGTAATGCACCACTTTCCGTCAAACTTTATGGCCCGAGATTTCATACGAGCACCAAACTAAACAAATGAATAGCCTGTTTTGAAGGTCTCGACGAGCCGGACGTCGTGGCGAAGTCCGTTTCGCGAATTGACGAGCGGATTTTCTCGAAATGCGTAAAAAGCACCCAAAAATGGAGTATTTTAAATGAAATGTTAATATTTTATGTATCTAAATTTAAGGGGCTTATAGGATAAGGTCTTGGTGCAATTTGCACCCACTGTGAAGTGCTCGGAGCTTTAGGATTGGTGTGAACAAGGGTTGAAGCTATTTTGCAAAAGGATCTAGCATTAAGTGCAAGTTGCCTCTTGATCTTCTTGTGCTAGAGCCCGAGGAGTCTGAGGGAAATCCATAAGCATCACTTGATTTTCTGCATCTCCCAACTTATCTCCAAAGTGTTGGAGTGGCTAGGCATAAACCATTTGAGAGTAAACCCGAGGAGAGAGAGAAAAGAAAAGTTGAACCAACCTTCTTCCAAGTTGGAGGGGAGTGTTCCTGGGGTGTCCCTGGTGTTTGGAGGACTTGCTGGAGTCTTGCTGTGGCCGCGCGAAGAAGAGGAAGAAAGATCCGGCTTCATCCCTTCTTCCCCCAGCGTGGCCAAGGTAAGGAAGCCTAACCGATGGTTGTTTGCACCTTAGATCCATAGCAGTAGACTCCTTAGGCCCTTAGGATGCTCCCTGCCAAGTTTGAGCCCCCCATGCATGTTGGTTAGCCGGCGGGAGCAAGGTCTGGCCGGAAACCTAGAATAGCTCCGCCTCGGGAGAACTCCGTAACCAGTGGGCCAAAGTTGAAACCAAAATGGTGGACTTTTACTGTTAGAGTCAGTGATCAACTCCACCAAATTTGGTGGAGTTTGATCAAGCCAATCGGTTGCAGAACCTAACCCTAGTTTTTGGACATTTGCATCTTCGGCCGAGCTTCTTGCTCCGGCGCCGGCGAGCCACCCCATCGCCGGCCAACTACTAAGGAAGCTTCATGGGAGTGAGGAGAAGCCATCTATGCTTTTGCATGGCTCCCATGCAAGCTGGAGTTGGCGCGGCCATGGATGACCCGAAACGAAGTCATGTTGCGGCCGCCGGCGCTCCGGCCATCTCCGGCCGGGGTGGAGGGGTCGGGAAGCTTCGTGAGGACCAGTAGAGGGTTTCCATCCATGTTGGAAGGCTTCTTATAGCCTCTGTAGAAATCCGCCATTGTTGGTGAAGAAGCTCGAAATGGAGCTTGCTCCGCCGCCGCCGCCGCCGTGCCCTGTCGCCGGGCACGGGCACAGGAAGGTTCACTGAAGGATTTAGCACCTGCTGGTGCTAATAGTTGGACCTCAGATGCCTCTGGTTGCTGGTCACGAATTTCAAAGCAAGGGACTTCATCTTTTTCCTCCCAAGCCGCGGCCAACTTTGGTTTTGTTTGCTCCAGGTTGGGGGGAAAATACTCCAGAACTTCAGAGGGTCAATTTGATCCAAGTTGGAAGCCCTTAGGTGCTGTAATTACAGAGATCAAGCTCGGAATTTTACTTGTGTGAGTGTGTGGGTATTGTGCACACCACCTGTTTGTGGAAATGCCACAGAGAAGAAAACTATGGAATTAGCTTTCGAGTTAAATATGAAAGTTGCTTAAAAATGTTCCCTGAGCTTGGTGCTCACTTCAGATCAAACTGATTCTGTGTGGATTAACATTTGGAGCATTATGAACCTTTAAGTGAACTTGGCTTTGGTTCTGGTTGAACCAGCACATCTGGACTTCAAATAGAGTGAGCACTGGTATCCTTGCACTGTTTAGAGACACTTTCATATACAAAGTTTTAATAAAAGATGTGTAGGTTAAAAGTTATAGTATTAACTACCTTTAAGAGTAATTTTGGCCCAAACATTGTTCCGGACTGTTTGTGAAGCCGCGATTGTGTGCCCTTGGCTAATTTGGGGTCACTGGACGCGATGCTCGCGTTAAAAACAGATTTTAAAGTCCCGGAGAAACAAAAATTCCATAAGGCTATGTTAGTAAAGTATTTTATGGCCCGAAGTTTGCCTCGAGTTCCGTGCTGCCACAAATTGGTGAGCACGGTGTTCAGCAAGACAAATGTCACCTGCTGGAAGTGACGGTTCGTAAAAATGTGTTCCCAGTTGAAAGAACGAGCGAAAACAGCGCTCAAATGACGCTAAAAATGTATATTCGAGAAACCCTAGGGGTCTAAATAATTTTGGCACTGCGTACCGTTTAGAACAGTGTGTTGATGCTTCCTAAACTTTTTGTTAGAATTATTTCCTGAACAATATGCTTGATTCAGGTCTGTTCGGTTACTTCTGGGTTTCGTGCGTACAGTCGATTCGGTTTAGTCGCCTGCGAATTGACAGGTGGGTTTATCTTCGGTCCGGGCTTTATCATTTCGGCCCTCTGTGTACGGTATTGGTTGGACCCCTGTTTTTGGTAGCTTAACTATTACTTTGAGCCTGCCTCCTTTTGACTCAGTTTATACTGCTTTATGCCTGAGTTATGACTTTTATTAGTTATCTGATACCTTGCATGATTGATCTTTAGTTGCTTCCAGATATTATGACTCTATTCCTGGACATTTGCCATGCCTGATTGGTCATTAGCTAGCTTGCACATTTATACTTTATTATCAGTATATCCTGATCGATGCTCTAGTAGTTGTTGATTATCTTCTGCATATGATTGAGATTTAGTGGCTATTCTACATTGTACCCTTATTGGGATTCTGGTCATTTGCTAGTTTGCATATCTGTTTATCAGTACCCCCTGATTATTCTGATCCATGTTATAAGAGTGGATGATTATTCCTACATATGAGTTGAGATTCAGTTGATTCTGATATTACATCGTTGATTGGCTTGGTTCGGCTTGTTGTTCACTCGTTATGCTGCTAAATACATGATTTTATTAAATAAATGCTTTTACCGAGCTTCGTAGGGTAGCCTGAGTCTGTTCTTGTTTGATAGGACAAGGGCAACGCTCTTCGAGGTTTGGACCTAAAACCTACCGAGCTTCGTAGGGTCGCCTGAGTCTGTTCTTGTTTGATAGGACGAGGGCAACGCTCTTCGAGGTTTGGACTTTTCAAAATGTTTTTCTCAAAAATATGTGTTTAGTCTGCATGACTGGTTAGTCTGCATGATTGGTATTCAGTTGTTGTTGTTGATCTTGCACTGAGTAGAGATGTTGTTATCATATCACTGTTGCATCCCAGAGGGGATTGATTCTGGCTTGTTGCCGATTACCCGGTCTGTGGACCGTGAGCTTGAGCATTCGCATGATTTATCGCCCGCACTGCTGTACTTCACGAACATCAACGGAGTCGCGCCCCGTGTGGATGTTCTTTACCGGTAAAGTGGTCTGGAATACGACCCGTGACTCCCAGGTTAGTGCCCAAGGGTGCCGGAGTGTTGACTCCCAGGTTAGTGCCCGAGGGTGCCGGAGTATGTCAGCCAGGTTGGTGCCAGGTTCGGCGAGGTTTCCCTGAGGTCTTGTTGACCAATATGGTGGCTTTTGATTGGGTACTTGTTTGTTCTTTTCATTGATGCATGATTTGCCTGTTTAATCTGCTTTATATCATACTCTTATGATTACCCAGTGCTTACTTAGTTTTGATTAGAATCTATATCAGCATGCTTCTGTTTGATGCCAGGATCGGCGAGTTTTTCCCTGAGGTCTTGTAGACCAATATGGTGGCTTATGATTGGGTATTTGATATTTCAGTTGTTGATGCATTTGTTGCTTGTTTAGCCTGCTTTTATCATATCATATGATTTTCCTGATTCCTATTCCTGTTATAGATGTCAGCCTATGCTTGCTTCAAGATTTTATAAGTTGATTTAATTACAGCTCCAAATATATATCTGCTTATCCTAACATGTGATCATTTACTATCCTCTAGTATTGTATGCCAGTAGGTACGATCTGCTATTTCTCGGCTCGTCGTGCCCACTGGGATACATGTACAGTGTATCTCACACCCCCTGGGTGAATATTTTTTCAGGTTGAGCGGGTGCTGGAATGTCGGGACGAGTTGGTGAGGTTCCCAGTTAGAGATTGACCCTGGACAGCCGAAAAGCACATGTAATTGTATTAGTAAAAAGAAAAGTGTAATTTATTTTGTAAAGTTGTCGTAATAATTAATTTGTAATTTTAATAAATGTAGTACGTAGTTAGTACTCTGATGTTGTTGCCAGGCTAGTCGTGCATATATAGAAAAGGCTCAATCCCAAAGGGGATTGGGACTCTTCTATATATGTGGCGGTCTGTTGCGCCCTGGCTGGTTTTGAAACTCTGATTTAAAAAAAAAAAAAAAAAAAAAAAAAAAAAAAAAAAAAAAAAAAAAAAATTTAGATGCTGATTTTTAACTCGGGGCGTGACAGATTAGATGGTATCAGAGCAATAGGAAGACGATGCCTAGGTTTGGCTAGGAACGAAGCCTAGGATGACTTGTGTTCACGAGAGAGCGCTGGGTTTTGGAATAGTGGTTTGGAACTTAGATGTGTTTCGTGTTCGTGTTTTGGGAACCGTTGTTAGTGAAGGGTTAGCCGCGGTCAAGGTTTCGACCGTGATCCTGATGTTTCAGTGGAGCCAGAGGGCTCAGATCAGTACATGTGGTTCAAAGATTGACCACGGTTCCTGCAGTAATTGTTTAACTAATTGCACAGAAGCAGATGATTGCTAGTATTGCACCAGCCTTACAGTTTGCCCAGAGGTTGAATAAATTATTGACCTTTCAGTATCCTCGTGTCATAATTCAGTGGCCTATGTGCCCGTTGGTAAATCCTAAGTTGGGTTGGATATAAATTTTTGCCTATGTGTCGGATCTAATAAGGTGTTGGAAAACGTTGGAATATGGTTCTAGATTCTCGTGAATAGTCAGGGTGGCATTCATGACCACGAGATGGTAGTGACCTTTGGTAGAGATTATATCATCGGCATACAGACTGTGAAGGAAGGTATGTGATGTACCTTCAGATGTGAGTTGTGTCCCCAACTAGTTGTTGGCGACAGATCTATGGTATTTCGCCTTTCTTTTGGGAAGCACGTTGGCTGCAGACAACGTACTTTCGAAAGAACTGAGGAAATACTCTACCCTGAAAAGGAAAGTATTAGATTGGGTCTAAGTGAGTAGTCATGGAGTTATTGATACCTTGTGACTGGTTGTCACTATTGTGAATCTGTTAGAGACTTACCAGAGGTTTAGTTGTATTAAGTTTCGGGGACGAAACTTCTTGTAAGGTGGGAGTGATGTAGTAACCATGATTTTTACAAAAACCCAAAATATAAGTTTAAATAATTTTCTGGATTATTTAAATGGCAAAATAGGCAATTAATAGGCAACAGTGGCCCTAAACATATCAACTTTTGATCAGGGCCTGATCTAGAAAATCCGAGATCACCATTGCGATCGTCTCGTCGAAACATAAAAGTTTCATATTCATATGTCTTTGATCCGACGGTCGGATCTTCCAGAAATCAGCGATGAAATAGTGGGCCCCACAACTTAAGTTGTGCATAATAACTCCTATTTTAATCCCTTCGCGACCACTAACGGCCGTTTCACTATCTAAAAATTTAATATAGGGGTATGAGTAATGAAACCTAGCTAATTTCGACGTTCTGAACGCAATGGCACTGACGGATTTCGCGTTTGGCGACCCGGGTGCATTGAAGTGCGTAATGCACCACTTTCCGTCAAACTTTATGGCCCGAGATTTCATACGAGCACCAAACTAAACAAATGAATAGCCTGTTTTGAAGGTCTCGACGAGCCGGACGTCGTGGCGAAGTCCGTTTCGCGAATTGACGAGCGGATTTTCTCGAAATGCGTAAAAAGCACCCAAAAATGGAGTATTTTAAATGAAATGTTAATATTTTATGTATCTAAATTTAAGGGGCTTATAGGATAAGGTCTTGGGTGCAATTTGCACCCACTGTGAAGTGCTCGGAGCTTTAGGATTGGTGTGAACAAGGGTTGAAGCTATTTTGCAAAAGGATCTAGCATTAAGTGCAAGTTGCCTCTTGATCTTCTTGTGCTAGAGCCCGAGGAGTCTGAGGGAAATCCATAAGCATCACTTGATTTTCTGCATCTCCCAACTTATCCCCAAAGTGTTGGAGTGGCTAGGCATAAACCATTTGAGAGTAAACCCGAGAAGGAGAGAGAGAAAAGAAAAGTTGAACCAACCTTCTTCCAAGTTGGAGGGGAGTGTTCCTGGGGTGTCCCTGGTGTTTGGAGGACTTGCTGGAGTCTTGCTGTGGCCGCGCGAAGAAGAGGAAGAAAGATCCGGCTTCATCCCTTCTTCCCCCAGCGCGGCCAAGGTAAGGAAGCCTAACCGATGGTTGTTTGCACCTTAGATCCATAGCAGTAGACTCCTTAGGCCCTTAGGATGCTCCCTACCAAGTTTGAGCCCCCCATGCATGTTGGTTAGCCGGCGGGAGCAAGGTCTGGCAGGAAACCTAGAATAGCTCCTGTCACGCCCCGAGTCCGCCAATTTGTACGGTTCGGGCACGCCAACAGACCCGCCAATCAGGTAAAACCTTTTTCTACCTGAAAGGAACGGTAACATCCATAATAACACAACAAGTGTATGCGGAAGCTCAATATCAGAGTACTAAAAATCACTACAAATTTAAATTTTTGCAACAACTAAAGCGGAAATGGAAGCATGCAAGAGTGAACCATAACTTAAATTTATTACACTTTACATCTCTGAACTTGCAAATAAATTTATTACAATTCCTTTACATAATTTCCTCACCATACAATGTTCACTCAAGAAATATATAAAAGGGATACCTCTGCTAGACCCTCTAGGTCTCTATGCTGCTGGGCCCTTGCCCCTGTCGTATGCCTCGCCGTCTGCATCTGAACCGTCTCGTCCGCTGTATCCACACCCGAACCTGTGGGGGGTCACCCAAGGGGTGTGAGAACTCCGACAGAGTTCCCAGTGGGTTCAACCACCGAGAAAAAGTGTCCTACACCACTTGGTCCAATGGAAGCAATAACAATAGAGTGCTAGGAAACTAAAATCCTCAACATCAAAATGCTGCTATGCAATATAATATATCACTGCACTATACTATCTGTGTCTAATCATCAACCATCACTACTCTGTCTAGCCACACTAGGCTGCTAAGCACCAACTCGGCCACTATGCCGCTGTATACAGGGTCAAACTATCCCGGCCACCTTGGCCACTCTAATTTCTCTTTATTCTTTAAATTCTGGTGCTTTAGTTCAAGTTAACCCTCAGAAATTCTTATCCAACGGGCCCCAGCCCGGTAGTCCTGCTACCATAAGATAAGATTTCTAAGGTTGCCGATAGCACCCGCAAGTGCTACCCCGCCCAACGGGGAACTTGTCCTACGGGTCACTGCCCGGGAGAGGGACACTGCCCTTGGCTCCGACAAGGCTACTTTTTACCCCCGAAGGTACGCTCGTTTTATCTTTATGTTTTCTTTCTTTTCTTTTCTTTTTCTTTCTCTTTTTACTTTAGTTCTTAGCCTCTTTGCCTTTGAACACTTGCTTTTCTTTCTTATTCGAGCTTATAGCTCCCTCTTTGCCGCTGGCAAATCTCTTTCTCTTTCCCTTGAGCATTTAGCTCTTTGCTTTCACTTTAAGCCTTTCGAAAGTACCTCGTCCGACGGGTCACTGCCCAGGGAGTCCTGCTCCACTTGACGAGTCTCAAATTCGAAGGCGCCATTTACATTCTCTTTATGCTTTTTAGCCACTTTTAGCTTGCTTTTAACTTTGCCTTTTTACAACAATTTATCTCTTATCCTAGGTCTTGCCATCAGGATAATTAGAGAGTCTCCTGGACTCTTAAACATTTCACCTTTATTTCTTTAACTCAAATTGAAGTTAAAGTTATTATCCATTTGCCCATACACCCTATGACCCACTCTAGGGTTATATTATTTAGCTCTTTGACTTTGTGATTACACAAACTTTTCCTTAGAGTTTGACTCTAAGTTGATCACTTTGCTATCAGTTTAATTCTTTAACTTTGTGGCCACATACTCTTTTCTTTGCCGAACTTGGAGTTACATTATCACTAATTACCTGTTGCACTTTGCATTTAGAGTTATCTTGACTCTAATCCATTTTCTGTGAGTATAAACTCCACTAATTCACCTCAGGTTCTCTTACCTAAGTTTCGTATCATGTTTAACCTAGAGTTCCTTGACTCTATGTTAACTAGTCTATTCTCAACCTACTAACTTACCTTAGGTTTCCTTTACCTAAGTCTTATATCATGCTCATCCTAGAGTCCTTGACTCTATGTTGATCACTTTATCCAATGTCCTTAGGTTATCTCCTAAGACAATGCCACTCATTCAATCCTAGGATATACTCCTAAGTTTGATGCCACTCATTAACCCTGAGTCTAGGTTTTCTCCTAGTCTTACTACCAACATGCCCTTTTTCCTTATGCTTTCACATGATTCCTAGGGCTATACCCTGACATGATCACAGATAACAAATAATTGATTCCCCTTTTTACGCATGCAATTATTTCCATCTCAATCATCAATAAAGTTTAACATCTACGCAGGCAAGTATCATCTATATTTAGCAGTTCAGAAAAATCCACTTTTCTATCTATATCCTTCTACACATGCAAATTTATCTCTTATTCTAATAATTAGAGAAGTTTACTTCTCTTCTATATCCATCTACACATGCAAATTCAATCATAATTACCAAACGCCTCTAACAGGCTACTATCATGCTTCTAGATCGAAAAGCAAAGGAGCAAGGGGAGAGGTCACCCAATTTCGGCAGAATCCCCCACCTCGGTGTATTCTTTTGGTCCTTGGAAGAGACAATTTCAACTCCTTGAATCCATGAGACTTCCCTACATTGTAAGGAAAGCAAAAGATAAAGCAATTGCTTTTACATGATTCACTAAAATTCATAAGGCGGTAAAGCTAACCCCTTTTTGACAACTTAAAGGGAAAAATCACTATTTGGTCATTTTCCCCCACCAAAAGGCTAATTTTTTATTGGTTCGTAGAAATGAGAGGAGAATAATCCTCCCATGGCATGTTGCCAAAAAGAAACTTGCTCAACTCGATTCGGGGTCAAAATGCTCTCAAAAGTTTGAGAACAGCTCAATTTTTGAGAAGAGAATAATATTTGGTCATTTTCCCCCACCAAAAGGCTAATTTTTGATCGGTTCATAAAAATGAGAGAAGAATAGTCATCCCATGGCATGTTGCCAAAAAGAAACTTGCTCAACTCGATTCGGGGTCAAAATGCTCTCAAAAATTTGAGAAAAGCTCAATTTGAGCAATTTTCCCCAATTCACCGATTTTGCATTTGGCAAATCGAGAAATTGTATTATTTTTTTTTTTTGCATTGGAGAAAAGAGAAGAGAGAAAATTTTTGATCTTTCTTCTTTTCTTCCTTTCTTTCCTTTCTTTTCTTTCTTTCTCTTCTTTTTTTTTGTCAAAAACTGCTGCCCAGCCAGCAGCTTTCCTAGCTGCTGGCCCTGCCAGCAGCAGCAGCTAGTGCTGCTGCTGCAGGCGGCACAGCCAGCAGCAGCAGCCAATGCTGCTGCTGGCTGCATGCTGCTGGGCAGCCTGCTGCTGGCTGCAGCAGCATGGCTGCTGCAGCAGCCAGCAGGCTGCTGCTATTGCTAGCAGCTGCTGCTGCCTTGTGCAGCAGCAGCAGCAGGCCAGCAGCTGCCACCCATGGCAGCTGCTTCAAGCAGCTGCCAGGGCAGCCGCTCCCACTGATGCGCAAGGAGCTGCTGCTTGGCTGCAGCAGCAGCCAAGCAGCAGCATGTCTTGCTGCTGCTGGCAGCAGCTGCAGCTAGTGCAGCTGCTGCTGGCAGCAGCAAGGCTGCAGCCCTTCTCCTCTTTTTTTTTTTTTTTTTGTCTTCCATTCCCCCCCATGCATAACAGAAGGAAATGAGAGAGAGAGAGAGAGAGACAGAACGTGCACCTTTTTTTTTAAAGAGAAAACTGAGGGGGAGGGAGGAAGAGAGATGTTTATCCTTGCTTCTTCTTCCTCCATTTCTTCTTCTTCTCCCTTTCTTCTTCTTTCTCTTTCGTTTCTTGGTCCAGCAGAAAAGGGGAGAGAGAGAGAGAGAGAGGGAGAGAGGGTGTTTAAATGCCCTGCAGGTGGGTGGTTGGGGTGAGGGTGTGCAATTACGATTTTGCCCCCAACTCATAATTAAATCCCCCAAATGCCCTTAATGCTGCAGTTTACCCCTGCAGAGAGCAGTTTCGGGTACCCATCTTCCTCCGCGTTTTGCCGTCAATCGGAGAATTGAAATGGCAATTTTTCTTCTCCCCTTTATTCTACAAATTTTTCTTAAACTTCCCACGATTTTGTTTAAATTTTTGGACTACTCTAAGCCCTAAAAAGAGAGCTCCGAAAATGCTTCGCGATTAACTTGCACTGTCAAAACTGCAGTTTTCAGAATTCACGAAGCATTTTTCTTCGCTTCGTTCTCCGATTTTTCCTTAATAACATACCTAGATTTTTCACTCCTTTCAATAAGAAAACTTTTGTGAGACACCCCACGATTTCTTTTAAATTTTTGGGGCACTCTAAGCCCTCGAAAGAGGGCTCCGAAAATGCTTCGTGATCAAAAATTTCAGAATTTCCAGATTTGGCTAAGTCCTCGGGTTCAAGTCACTTTTCGACCCGATGCCCTTCGCGTCAGCCCGAAACGCACCGAACTCGACTGTAATCATGTTTAAAACACGTTACAAGTCTTCTCGCCGAATTTTTGCCATTTTGCGAACTCGGCGAACACGAGTCCCAATTTTGCAACTTGAGGCTTCGTTTCTCAACCACAACTCACTTTTCGACTCAACGGCTTTTTCGTCGACTCGAAATGCTTCCAACCCACTTGTAATTACATTTGAAATGTGTTACAAGCATTTTTGCTGAGTTTCGCCACTTTCCAGAAATCGGCGAACTTAAGCTTTAGAATTTGAAACTTCAAATTCTCAACTTACAACTCACTTTTCGACTCAACGGCCTCTGCGTCGATTCGATCTGCTTACAACTCACTTGTAATTACATTTGAAATATGTTACAAGTATTTTTTGCTGAGTTTGGCCATTTCTGGGTCACCAAAAGCCTCGCTGTATCAAAAATCGCTGGCGGACCCCGTTCTCGCAATCCGGGTGTCCGATCAACGCGAAATTTTTACTGTGGCCTTAAAACAATATTACGGAGCTCCCAGAATTTTCTCAGAATTTTCTGACACTGTGAATTTCCACTAAAAATCTGGGCCCCCTTTCTCAATTAAAATTCTAAATCCCTCATTTTTAATCCGATTTCGGCCCAATTCGCTTCCACATCATCCTCACTTCTCTAACTTTCATAAAAATAGTATTTCATACCATTTTTATTTAGATTTATTATATGTGCCGAAAATCCGGTATATTACATTCTACCCCCCTTAAAATAGTTTCGTCCTCGAAACTTAAGTCACCCTCAATTCAAAATTGACCGAATAAGAGGGATTACGCCCCTAAACGCTGGGCTCACCAAAACTACATGAACAGCTCATTCGTGGATCCCCATTTCCAACCAGGGGAAATCTCAAACCTGATGTCTGGCCATTTTCACTAAGTAGGCGAAAGACGCAGCTGAGCACTTGCTCTCTTAATTGCCACGAATGACCCAGTCTTCGTTTGCGAAATTTTCACTTTAATTCCGCGGTCATTCTTTCACAACGAGGTTGCATCTGCAACAATTATATTTACCGCATATTCTTTTCAATTGCTCCGCTGCCTAATGTGGAGGGCAAAGGCCGATCCACAAGTCCTCAGCTATCACGCACGCTGCTAGTGCTCTAAATCCATAGGTTATCAGCTAACCCGACATCTCAGACTACTAATAGGTTCACAGACCATGGTCAAATAGGGGCCTATAGCCCAAAACTAGCCCACAGATCCAATCGTCAAATGGGTAGACCCTCACTTAGGGTTACTACCCCAACACTCCCACTAGGAGCTAAGATACCTCAGTCATCACTAGCTCTACGGCTCAGTCACGTCTACACTATCAATGTACTAACAGCCACAAGGCTCACACGTGGCATTTCATGTTCCCGGGTCATCGCTCGGACTACCGCCCGACCAAATCTCTATCATGCCCCGCCATCAGGTCTCGGGCCGCTGTCTCTCACAGCTGACTGCGCCTGCCCACTGGGCTACAGGCCCACAGTCCACGAACATGGTCCAGGCACGGATCGTCCCCAAGCGAACCCGCTAATCGTCGCCACGCGACCACTATGCTCACTGAGCAAAACCAACCAACTAGTCGTCAATCCACGACCCGAACTCTCTATCAACTCTGGCCACGCTGGGCAAAGGCTAATACGCCACCTAATCTGCTCTCTCTGGCTAATCGATACTCGTGCTCCATGAGCACCCAAACAGTTGGGCGTCCTATGCCCCCACGCTAACTCGTAAAAATCCAGTGTCAAGCAACTTGCTTAAACACGCGTATGTCTCCTGTACACCTCTCCCAACTGGGTTGAGGCACCACAATAACCGTCCACCAACTCTGGTGACTAACACGCGAATCCTACGGTGGCAATCCTTGCCGTTACACCGATCCATCAAATCGGCGCCACCAAAACTCCCGCTCACTTGCGAGGTTTTCGAATCTCGAAACCTGTCCCGGGTCTTACCAACCCCACTATGCGGCAATTTAGCCACAATTATAGGCCACACGGTCACTACCGTTATCAGGGCGAACTCACGCCGCCTGGCCCGTGAATCTTTCTTGCCCTAACCCTTAGGGCACAGCAACTTGGCTCTCGCGACATAGCGATCACCATTTACCTCGCGAGTCGGTCTCTCACTGGACCTTACTAACCATACTTTGCCAGCAACCAGCTGACACAAGCCTACAACACCCCATGCTGAAGGTGTTGGCTGCGCCGACAAAAGTTCGGCGGCCACTGCCATTCTCTTTACTGTCGCCCCTACAGGCGGCGACGCCGTATACTCCTACGTTGTTTGTGCAGCCTCAACTTGCTGCGTTATCAGCCACTGGAGCCTATCTATCTGCTCCTACTGTCACATCAACGCCACACTTAGGCGTTGGAATCAGCCTTCCTGTCGGCGGGAAATTTTCGCCTATCGGCAAGAAGATTCCGTATGCTAGTGGACCACACTAATAAGTGCGGTCACTTGCTACCGCAGCTCGTGTACCCTGTTTGACCCCGAGCCCGCACGTGACTCGAGTCAAACAGGTGCGCCTATCTATGTGGTGCCATCGCTAATATGCACACCACAACGAAACAACCAGCCCAAACTTAGCCATTTGAGCATCGCGCAGTCTATACACCGACAAAAAGGCTCGTCGACCCAATCATGCGAAAGTATAAGAGGGTACTCCTTTTCATCTCCAACATTACGTTGTCGGCCGCCAACGTAATATCCGAAGAATGAAAGCTCGTCGCCCTCGATCAGTCCCAACATCCTTTTTGGGAACAACACTAACCAATCAAATTCTTTCGCCCAATAATCCACACACTCTCTCGTGCCTAAACCCTAGAGTCTCCCTAAGGTTTGCTAACCACCTAGGACTATTCCTAGGCTCTGATACCACTCTAATCTGTCACGCCCCGAGTCCGCCAATTTGTACGGTTCGGGCACGCCAACAGACCCGCCAATCGGGTAAAACCTTTTTCTACCCGAAAGGAACGGTAACATCCATAATAACACAACAAGTGTATGCGGAAGCTCAATATCAGAGTACTAAAAATCACTATAAATTTAAATTTTTGCAACAACTAAAGCGGAAATGGAAGCATACAAGAGTGAACCATAAATTAAACTTATTACACTTTACATTCTGAACTTGCAAATAAAATTATTACAATTCCTTTACATAATTCCTCACCATACAAGGTTCACTCAAGAAATATATAAAAGGGATACCTCTGCTAGACCCTCTAGGTCTCTATGCTGCTGGGCCCTTGCCCCTGTCGTATGCCTCGCCGTCTGCATCTGAACCGTCTCGACCGCTGCATCCATTCCCGAACCTGTGGGGGGTCACCCAAGGGGTGTGAGAACTCCGACAGAGTTCCCAGTGGGTTCAACCACCGAGAAAAAGTGTCCTACACCACTTGGTCCAATGGAAGCAATAATAATAGAGTGCTAGGAAACTAAAATCCTCAACATCAAAATGCTGCTATGCAATATATATATCACTGCACTACTATCTGTGTCTAATCATCAACCAGCACTACTCTGTCTAGCCACACTAGGCTGCTAAGCACCAACTCGGCCACTATGCCGCTGTATACAGGGTCAAACTAACCCGGCCACCTTGGCCACTCTATTTTCTCTTTATTCTTTAGATTCTGGTGCTTTAGTTCAAGTTAACCCTCAGAAATTCTTATCCAACGGGCCCCAGCCCGGTAGTCCTGCTACCATAAGATAAGATTTCTAAGGTTGCCGATAACACCCGCAAGTGTTACCCCGCCCAACGGGGAACTTGTCCTACGGGTCACTGCCCGGAGAGGGACACTGCCCTTGGCTCCGACAAGGCTACTTTTTACCCCCGAAGGTACGCCCGTTTTATCTTTATTTTTCTTTTTCTTTTCTTTTTTTTTCTTTCTCTTTTACTTTAGTTCTTAGCCTCTTTGCCTTTGAACACTTGCTTTTCTTTCTTATTCGAGCTTATAGCTCCCTTTTGCCACTGGCAAATCTCTTTCTCTTTCCTTGAGCATTTAGCTCTTTGCTTTCACTTTTAGCCCTTCGAAAGTACCTCGTCCGACGGGTCACTGCCCAGGGAGTCCTGCTCCACTTGACGAGTCTCAAATTCGAAGGCGCCATTTACATTCTCTTTATGCTTTTTAGCCACTTTTAGCTTGCTTTTAACTTTGCCTTTTTACAACAATTTATCTCTTATCCTAGGTCTTGCCATCAGGATAACTAGAGAGTCTCCTGGACTCTTAAACATTTCTCTTTTATTTCTTTAACTCAAATTGAAGTTAAAGTTATTATCCATTTGCCCAGACACCCTATGACCCACTAGGGTTATATTATTTAGCTCTTTAACCTTGTGATTACACGAACTTTTCCTTAGAGTTTGACTCTAAGTTGATCACTTTGCTATCAGTTTATTTCTTTAACTTTGTGGCCACATACTCTTTTCTTTGCCGAACTTGGAGTTACATTATCTCTATTTACCTGTTGCACTTTGCATTTAGAGTTATCTTGACTCTAATCCATTTTCTGTGAGTATAAACTCCACTAGTCACCTTAGGTTCTCTTACCTAAGTTTCATATCATGTTTAACCTAGAGTTCCTTGACTCTATGTTAACTAGTCTATTCTCAACCTACTAACTTACCTTAGGTTTCCTTTACCTAAGTCTTATATCATGCTCATCCTAGAGTCCTTGACTCTATGTTGATCACTTTATCCAATGTCCTTAGGTTATCTCCTAAGACAATGCCACTCATTCAATCCTAGGATATACTCCTAAGTTTGATGCCACTCATTAACCCTGAGTCTAGGTTTTCTCCTAGTCTTACTACCAACATGCCCTTTTTCCTTATGCTTTCACATGATTCCTAGGGCTATACCCTGACATGATCACAGATAACAAATAATTGATTCCCCTTTTACGCATGCAATTATTTCCATCTCAATCATCAATAAAGTTTAACATCTACGCAGGCAAGTATCATCTATATTTAGCAGTTCAGAAAAATCCACTTTTCTATCTATATCCTTCTACACATGCAAATTTATCTCTTATTCTAATAATTAGAGAAGTTTACTTCTCTTCTATATCCATCTACACATGCAAATTCAATCATAATTACCAAACGCCTCTAACAGGCTACTATCATGCTTCTAGATCGAAAAGCAAAGGAGCAAGGGGAGAGGTCACCCAATTTCGGCAGAATCCCCCACCTCGGTGTATTCTTTTGGTCCTTGGAAGAGACAATTTCAACTCCTTGAATCCATGAGACTTCCCTACATTGTAAGGAAAGCAAAAGATAAAGCAATTGCTTTTACATGATTCACTAAAATTCATAAGGCGGTAAAGCTAACCCCTTTTTGACAACTTA
The DNA here is from genome assembly GCA_029168755.2 of Tillandsia fasciculata. Lineage (NCBI taxonomy): Eukaryota > Viridiplantae > Streptophyta > Magnoliopsida > Poales > Bromeliaceae > Tillandsia > Tillandsia fasciculata. The sequence goes on from CM054945.1 coordinate 6,562,218, forward strand.
AAGGGAAAAATCACTATTTGGTCATTTTCCCCCACCAAAAGGCTAATTTTTGATTGGTTCATAGAAATGAGAGGAGAATAATCCTCCCATGGCATGTTGCCAAAAAGAAACTTGCTCAACTCGATTCGGGGTCAAAATGCTCTCAAAAGTTTGAGAACAGCTCAATTTTTGAGAAGAGAATAATATTTGGTCATTTTCCCCCACCAAAAGGCTAATTTTTGATCGGTTCATAAAAATGAGAGAAGAATAGTCATCCCATGGCATGTTGCCAAAAAGAAACTTGCTCAACTCGATTCGGGGTCAAAATGCTCTCAAAAGTTTGAGAACAGCTCAATTTTTGAGAAGAGAATAATATTTGGTCATTTCCCCCACCAAAAGGCTAATTTTGATCGGTTCATAAAAATGAGAGAAGAATAGTCATCCATGGCATGTTGCCAAAAAGAAACTTGCTCAACTCGATTCGGGGTCAAAATGCTCTCAAAAATTTGAGAAAAGCTCAATTTGAGCAATTTTCCCCAATTCACCGATTTTGCATTTGGCAAATCGAGAAATTGTATTATTTTTTTTTTTTGCATTGGAGAAAAGAGAAGAGAGAAAATTTTTGATCTTTCTTCTTTTCTTCCTTTCTTTCCTTTCTTTTCTTTCTTTCTCTTCTTTTTTTTTGTCAAAAACTGCTGCCCAGCCAGCAGCTTTCCTAGCTGCTGGCCCTGCCAGCAGCAGCAGCTAGTGCTGCTGCTGCAGGGGGCACAGCCAGCAGCAGCAGCCAATGCTGCTGCTGGCTGCATGCTGCTGGGCAGCCTGCTGCTGGCTGCAGCAGCATGGCTGCTGCAGCAGCCAGCAGGCTGCTGCTATTGCTAGCAGCTGCTGCTGCCTTGTGCAGCAGCAGCAGCAGGCCAGCAGCTGCCACCCATGGCAGCTGCTTCAAGCAGCTGCCAGGGCAGCCGCTCCCACTGATGCGCAAGGAGCTGCTGCTTGGCTGCAGCAGCAGCCAAGCAGCAGCAGGTCTTGCTGCTGCTGGCAGCAGCTGCAGCTAGTGCAGCTGCTGCTGGCAGCAGCAAGGTTGCAGCCCTTCTCCTCTTTTTTTTTTTTTTGTCTTCCATTCCCCCCCCATGCATAACAGAAGGAAATGAGAGAGAGAGAGAGAGAGACAGAACGTGCACCTTTTTTTTTAAAGAGAAAACTGAGGGGGAGGGAGGAAGAGAGATGTTTATCCTTGCTTCTTCTTCCTCCATTTCTTCTTCTTCTCCCTTTCTTCTTCTTTCTCTTTCGTTTCTTGGTCCAGCAGAAAAGGGGAGAGAGAGAGAGAGAGAGGGAGAGAGGGTGTTTAAATGCCCTGCAGGTGGGTGGTTGGGGTGAGGGTGTGCAATTACGATTTTGCCCCCAACTCATAATTAAATCCCCCAAATGCCCTTAATGCTGCAGTTTACCCCTGCAGAGAGCAGTTTCGGGTACCCATCTTCCTCCGCGTTTTGCCGTCAATCGGAGAATTGAAATGGCAATTTTTCTTCTCCCCTTTATTCTACAAATTTTTCTTAAACTTCCCACGATTTTGTTTAAATTTTTGGACTACTCTAAGCCCTCAAAAGAGAGCTCCGAAAATGCTTCGCGATTAACTTGCACTGTCAAAACTGCAGTTTTCAGAATTCACGAAGCATTTTTCTTCGCTTCGTTCTCCGATTTTTCCTTAATAACATACCTAGATTTTTCACTCCTTTCAATAAGAAAACTTTTGTGAGACACCCCACGATTTCTTTTAAATTTTTGGGGCACTCTAAGCCCTCGAAAGAGGGTTCCGAAAATGCTTCGTGATAAAAAATTTCAGAATTTCCAGATTTGGCTAAGTCCTCGGGTTCAAGTCACTTTTCGACCCGATGCCCTTCGCGTCAGCCCGAAACGCACCGAACTCGACTGTAATCATGTTTAAAACACGTTACAAGTCTTCTCGCCGAATTTTTGCCATTTTGCTAACTCGGCGAACACGAGTCCCAATTTTGCAACTTGAGGCTTCGTTTCTCAACCACAACTCACTTTTCGACTCAACGGCTTTTTCGTCGACTCGAAATGCTTCCAACCCACTTGTAATTACATTTGAAATGTGTTACAAGCATTTTTGCTGAGTTTCGCCACTTTCCAGAAATCGGCGAACTTAAGCTTTAGAATTTGAAACTTCAAATTCTCAACTTACAACTCACTTTTCGACTCAACGGCCTCTGCGTCGATTCAATCTGCTTACAACTCACTTGTAATTACATTTGAAATATGTTACAAGTATTTTTTGCTGAGTTTGGCCATTTCTGGGTCACCAAAAGCCTCGCTGTATCAAAAATCGCTGGCGGACCCCGTTCTCGCAATCCGGGTGTCCGATCAACGCGAAATTTTTACTGTGGCCTTAAAACAATATTACGGAGCTCCCAGAATTTTCTCAGAATTTTCTGACACTGTGAATTTCCACTAAAAATCTGGGCCCCCTTTCTCAATTAAAATTCTAAATCCCTCATTTTTAATCCGATTTCGGCCCAATTCGCTTCCACATCATCCTCACTTCTCTAACTTTCATAAAAATAGTATTTCATACCATTTTTATTTAGATTTATTATATGTGCCGAAAATCCGGTATATTACAACTTTTGACTTTAATAAAAGTCTTTGCTCCGTCTTCGTCCGTGGATGTAGGCCGGTGGCCGAACCATGTAAATCTTAGTGTGCTCTTTTCTTTTCTTTTATTATATTATTTTTCTTGGATCTATTTTTCACCGTTTCGAATTTTTCGCCGTTTCGATTTAACATATATATATATATATATATATATATATATATATATATATATATATATATATATATATATATATATATATATATATATATATATATCGATAGCATAGTAGTTATCCTCATCACTAGAAGACGACTCAATTGAAGAAGAAGAGTCATCCCACGTGACGGCTTGCATAGCCTTCTTCTTTGACAGATTCTTATTGGGACACTCCGTTGAGATATGACCAAAATCTCGGCATTTGAAACACTAGATTTGTCCCTCGGTGTTCTTCTTGTCCTTTGAAGAACCCTCTTGCTTTCTTGATTTAGAGCTTGAAAATCCTTTGCCTTTCTTAGACTTAACGAAGGATGAAGGTTTGCTTGAATTTCCCTTTCGAAAGTTTCGGCAAAATTTTCTTGTCAAGCATGCAAACTGTTTCTCAAAATCCTCCATAGATAAGTTATCATCAACGTCTGAGGAGGATGAATCCGCGTATTCTTCTTTTGTTGATTTCAATGCAAAACCTAAAGATTTAGAAGAAGATGAAGGCTTTCCAGAAGAATAGTTAGTAGAAAAAGTCATTTCATAAGTTTGAAGTGCACCAACTAATTCTTCTACTTTGATTTCGTCCAGGTGTTTTACTGTTTCAATGGCTGCAATCTTAGGGCGAAATCTTTCGGGAAGAGTTCTCAAAATTTTTCTTACAACTTTTGATTCTGGAATTTTCTCTCCCAAGTTAGCACATGTATTTACGATATCTTGCAATCGTGTATAATAATCTGTGAAAGATTCATTTTCTGCCATATGAATTGAGTCAAATTTGCTTACAAGCATTTGTAGTTTTTGAATCTTCACTAAACTTGTACCCTCATGTGTAACTTGTAGAGTATCCCAGATTTCTTTCGCGGTCTCACATGCTGAGACGCGAGAGAACTTAGATTGTGACAAAGCATTAAATAAAGCATTAATTCCCTTGCCGTTGTAAGAAGAAGCATCAATCTTTTCATTGGTCCATTTCGACCTAGGTTTGATGGTGACAACATCATCAGCAATAATCTCAGTAGGATATGACCATCCAAACTCAATTGATTGCCATACATGTTCATCGATGGAAATCAAGAATGCTCTCATGCGTACTTTTCAGTAGGCATAATTTGTTCCATCGAAGAACGGTGGTCTATTGATGTTTTCACATTCAACCATTTTTTACAATCCTATTCCCGCTCTGATACCACTTGTGGGTTATGCGATCTAAGGATCTAAATAGGGAAAAAACCACCTAGAGGGGGGGTGAGTAGGTGTAAACAATAAAACTCAACAATCTTTGCATAAAAATAACCCAATGCGAAAAAATAAATAAAGTACGCAAGATTTTACGTGGAAAACTCCGTCATAGGAGGAAAAAACCACGGGACCGATAACACGGTAAAATCCACTTAGATTAAACACGTACAAGGTGATATACTGTAACACTATGACTCAACCTTTTCCATACACTCCGAGTAGATCTTCTCCGCTCGCTCCACAACGCGCCTCGAATCCACGATTTGCGTCCAACGCCGAATCCACGACGTCCAACCGAATCCACGGTCTTCACCAATATAGCACGTATCGATCACACGAGCGCGCCTCACTCCGAATCCACAAAAGTGGTAGCACCTTGAATCCACAAGGCCACGCGAATCCATGCGCCGATTATCCTTTCGGAAATCATTGTTTTGTTTATTGGCGGTGATAATCAAATACTTAGATCATATAGATAGACAAGGAAACACCATCTAAGTATTCATCAATTTGATTTTACAAGAAATAGAGAGTTTGGAAACCCTAGAATCAAATTGATCAATATAGATGAAGAAACATGAAATTAATCGTGTTTTCCTTTTTTCTCTATATGTGGATTATTCCTTTCAATTCCTTTTTAAAAATAATAGGAATTTTGAAAATATTCAAAATCTTAGGAATTATCGGTCGTTGTTATTGTTACCCTAAAAGATGAATGTTAGGGTCTATTTATAGGTTAGAAATCGTTTGGAAAGAAATAAGAATCAAAAACTGACTTAACAGCCAGACGGTCCGGATTGGATTTGGCTGATCCGGACTATCGTCATTTTTCAGCAAATTTCCTGAAAAACTGGTTTGGGGTCCGGACTCAATGGAGGATGATCCGGACTGTTCATGCGATTCAGCAAACACAGAGTTCGGGGTCCGAACTCAAAAGAGGATGATCCGGACTGGAATTCCGCATGAACCAAACCCTGTTCGGGGTCTAGACTGGATGTGGCTGGTCCGGATCCTGAACATGTAAAATATCCGGTTCTTGATTTTTATACAATGAAAATTGTTCCAAGTGTTTCTAAACTATAAGAATATGTTCGGATCACCAAAAATATTTAATTAAACGTACCTGATCTTTTTGAATCCATTCTTCTTGAAATTGATGTATGTGATCCATAATTTTTCAACTTCAATATTATAGACTCAAAACACTTCACGAAATATACCAATACAAAAAATTTAAACAATCTCCCCCTTTGGCGGTTTCGTGACAAAACATTTAATCCACAAAAATAAACAAAAAAAATATTTTCGTTGCTATCACCATACAACAAAAAATTATATGAATGGTCTAAATAAAGTGTAAATACAAGAGATAAACTCCTATTACAAACTCTAGACTTAGACGCTTGTACTGTGGAGATCCGAATCCCCGCGAAAGGTTTACTGTTAGATCTGCAGCTTTCGGAGGCCCTTGTTGGGTGTTGGACGTGTTTGGGCGCGTATCGAACTCAAGAAAGAGGCTCAGTGCGTTGAATGGATCACGAGTGTATTCGGATGCCCCTGTCGAATTTTAGAAGAGGTTTCGCACGAAACGGATATCGGATTTGGATTCAGCGCGGAAAAACGATGGAAATTGACTACTTGGATGTATTTTTCTGAGTCCGGACACCCGAAAACGGACACCCGAAAGTTTTCAGTGTATTCGGGTGCATGGGATGAGCGGTGGACCGCCGGTGGACATGTGGCAGTCCCTGAGTGGCCGGCGCATCAGGCGCGCTCCACGGAGCCGCGGGCGAGCACATCAGGAAGCAGCGCGGGGAGGCGCGAGCGCACGTGGGTGCGGAGCCCGATGCGTTGACGCGCGGGGAGGCGGGCACGTAGGCACGGCCATGCGGCAGCGCGGGGTTGGTGGGCGGCAACCAACCGCGTGCTTGGTGCACGCCACACGGCGCAGAGCGACTGGCCGGTTTCGCTGTTCGCTGTTCGGGCTGACGTGGCACGATGGCAGTGATCCGGGCGCTGGGTGTTTGGGGGACTTTTAGGGGTACTATTTGCGCCCAAAAAATTCGGGCGCCCGGAAAGTGTCCCGCAAACTGTGTTTTTCACTCGGATTTCAGCTTATAAATATGCTTTGGGGTGCCCATTTTGGGATTTTTGGAGGTTTGCTGGGAGCACCCTTTAGCAGAGTTCTTCACCACCTTGTCCTCTACTCTCCCTTGGATCTTGGGTATTTTTGGAGGCTGCGGCATCGGCGTTTTCTGCGACGCGGCGCACTTCGACGCTCCTTTGATTTTGGCTTGTACCGTCGCTTTTCAGTGCGTGAGGCCCCCTGAGCTACCCCAATGGAATTTTTAGCCGATTTTCATGGCAGCGCGTTCACGAGAGATACGCCTTCGATTTTTATGTTGATCACTTTTCTCCGTTTCGAGTTTTTGGTGGTGTTCCCGAGGTATCTTTTGACCCCTTTTTATGTGACGGACTTTTGGACAGCGGTGGAGTATTGTTTGGGTTTCTCGGCCTACGAGCATCGGAACGGGACGTTTAAGGACTTGATCGACATCTACGCTTCGAGAGGAACGTAACCATATTTTTATCGAATTTTTTTGAGGTTGTTTCGAAGGCGATATTTAAGCTTCTTCATGGCTGATTTTCTTCAGATTTGCGATTGCGGGTAGTTTGGCTTACCGCGTTGTTTTGGGTGTAACTTGGCCTACAGGTGTCGGAACGAGATGTGTAAATACTCAATTTGGATCTACTTGTCGTGAGGATTGGAATCGTGATTTTTCTGGATTTTTCGGAGGACTACACGCAGGTGAAAAGGCCCATTCTCTTTGCTATTTTGTAAAAATAGCAAACACTGTTTGGTGTGTGTGGGTTATTGATTAGTGTATTGTGGTTGTGATGTTAGTTGGAGTAGAGGCTTGTACGACTGAGTGCCGAGGGTACAATTTCGACGGATTTTGTTAGTGAGTGACTGCGCACTTCACCGACTTCAGTTTTGTCTACGGAAAGTGTTTCAGGTGGGTTGCTTCGTCTCCAGAACCAGTGGACGGTTCTCTAATTCTATCTGATAGAATGCATGCATGTTAGTGTACCTTTGTAAGCTTAGTACCGGTATCTGTTGAGAATTGCATGAGTAATATCCATGTTATGTTTTATGAGTTATTCATGATGATGATTAATAGAAGCTTACCTAAGGGACTGTTACCCATTGTGATTGATAGCATGCATGATTATATGTACAATCTCTAGGATTGAGATGTAAGTATGAGGAATTGGCCTAGATCATGTGGATTGATGCTTACTTGTTTTATTGTACATGCTTTTGTGGATTTGATATCTCGCATGATGTTTTATGGATATGTTTATTCCATGCTAGAGGAGATAGAAAGCATGTTGTGAGAGATGAGATGTTCTATTTATGCTATGTTAATTACATGCTATTGTTGGAACTTGACCTAGCACCCTGTCATATAATGCATGTTGAAACCAGACTAGTAGAGAACCTTCACTTGGGCTAGGTTCTTTTATGCTTAGACATCCCACACTTCGGTTATTTTCTGGACTTAGTGTTTCCTCGCCCGGGTAGTGGGCCGAGAGGTCAGGTTATTATGGGACATATGTTGCACTAGTGCCTGGGGGCTAAGTGGAGTCTGGTAGCTGAGCTTAGATCAATGCTAGTGTTGTTGGGAGCCGTTTGGGTAGACGGTGATCCCGGGCCGTAGAGTATCTTCCGGTCGGTGTTGATAGGAGCCGTTTGGGTGGACGGTGATTGTAGAGTCCTGGTGCCCCCTTGCCTTTGTATACCTCCCTTTTATTTTTGGCGGGACGGTTAGGACAACTTCTCACTATGTTTTCTGCAATGGACTGGCCTGGACCGCGAGTATTTTTCTGCGATTGAGCTCGAAAAATGGAGGGCGACAAAGCGAACGGATTCGGATCCCGATTTACGGATCTCCCCGAATGGGGGTCAAAGTGTCTGCTTTTGAGTGGTGCATCGGAATCCATGCTAAGTGGCCGGCACGCTTTTTGAGGCGATCGGACGGGATCCTGCTGTGATCGGACTTTTCATCGTTTATGTCAGTGGGTTATTTTATCTTTTGGGTGGTACCTCGACCTTTCGATTTTTCGTTTTGGGTCCTAATTAATATTTTCGGCTGTTAAGGGGGGGTTGAAATTCGAGAATTTTTGGGCTGATCGTCGGGGTTTGCGGGTATTTTTAGGTGGTAGAGCTCGTAAAACGGTGAACGGTGGCGCGATCGGATTTGAATTCCGACCCCGGGATCTCCCAGAATTTAATTTTGAAGTTTGGACCCCTTTTAGGCGCTCCGGGATCCGTGCGAGCGATTGACGCGCTTTACGAGACAATCTTAGCCGTCGGTTTTTTGTTCCGGTTATTTTAGGGTTTCCTTAAAACCGGGGGGGCCGTAGGGTTTTTCTCTTGACGGCTAGGGTTTAAGGCGGCGCTTTTAAGAAAGAAAAAGGGGAACCCCAATTCTTTTTCTCTCTTTTCAACCGCGGGCGTGAGGAACCGAGGCGACGAGACGAGGAGAAAGAAGGACGACCGCACTGCGGAAACCCGCGAACGAGAGCGGGACGATCCTCTTTCTTCCTCCCTCACCGGCGAAAACAAGGTAAGCGGTTGGAGTCTTCCCGATTTTTCGGTATGGGGTTTTCCTTTTGTCGTTGTCGCGGGCGACGCGGGTTTGGTGTTGAACGAGAGGCCGCCGCCGCCGTTGTCAAACGGGAGGTCGCCGCCGCCGTTAACTTGGTCACGAGGTCGTCACCGCAGCCACCGGGGTCGCGTGGTCGCAACCGGAAACGGAAAAGGTGCACGATTTAGGGTTCACTGTGCATTCAAGCCGGATTCAGCCACGCGGTCCACCGGACTGGCGTGCACCCGGCGCACGGCATCGCAGCCCGAAGGCGCGGACCCGCCGCACGGGCGCGTGCGCCGGCCCAGCCCAGACCCCGCGGTGCACGCACCAGGCGTGCACCCGGCGCTCGCCACCGCAGCCGCGCGGGTGGACGCGGTCCGCGCTTTTCTCCCGTGCGCGGCCCGGCCCAAGCCGCAACGGCGCAACCTGCTGAGGTGTGCGCCCGGTCTGCGGCCGCCGTCACTATGGCCGTGAACCCGGTCCGCGACGCCGGCCATGCACCAGCGGCTCACTGTGCTGTGCTCCCGGTCTGCGCCTGTGAGGTCCTGGAATCCCCCGCGTAGGGTTTGCTGGTTGTTTGGCAGCTTTCGGTGGGCGTTGGGGGTGTTTGTGTGCGTGTTGGGGCCCAGATTTGGATTCGTGATGCAATTCGGGATTTAGTTTGCATCACTGGAGGCCTGCGTGGTGCGTCGGAGGTATTTGCGCGCAATTTGGACACAAGTGTTGGACATCGGGCTTAAAAAGAGATCCCGTGGGAATTTGGAGGACCCGTCGGGTGTTTGGAAGTGATTTCGCGCGATTCAGATGTCAAAATTGGACTCCGGGCAAATTTTGGATTAAAGTTACCTCTCCGGTTGCCATCGGGAATTTTTAGAGTTGTATTTTGGCAAATCGGACTTCAGATTTGGACCCGGCGTGGAAAATCGGATCAAGTGGGCTATCCGGGGGCACTCCGCAATTTTCGGATGAGAATTTGGGAAAATGGACATCGTTTTTGGATTCAGCGCGCGAAATCGCTAGGAATGGACTATTTATTTGTTGGTTTTGGAGCCCGGATGAGTTGCGCGTTTTTCGAGGCGACGCGGCACGTGTATCGAGGAGTGGCGCGGCACGGAACCCGAGAAGCGGCGCGTTTCCCGAGGGTGTACGGGCGGCGTGCGCGCCTGGCGCGCGTCGGCGCGGGACGCGCGGGGGCCGCCACGTGGCAGGCCCCCGTTGGCGCCCGCGCGGGCGCGGGGGCACGCGCGCCCGTGTAACGGGGGCGTGTCCCGCGCCTGGGGTGGCGCGGTGCAACGCGCCCGTGTGGCGGGCGCGTTGCCGCGCGCCACGTGGCGCGTGGGCGCGCGCGTGGACCGGGCGCGCGCGCCCGTGCGCTGTGGACCGGCCCATTGGGGCTCCCCATTGGTCTGCCCCGTGGACCGGCCCCGTGGACCGGCACCGTGGACCGCCCCTCTCCCTCTCTCTTCTTTTCTTCTTCTTTCTCCCCCGCACCGCCATTTCTGCTCCTCTTTTTGTTTCTTCTGCAACCGAGAGCGAGAGGGAGTGAGGGAGGAGGTTGCGTGAGGTGCGGCGGCGCATCGTGGACCTCGTTTTGCGTGCGAGGACGCCCGGCGGAGCGTTTCGGCGGCGGCGGCGCAGTCGGGTAGGTCCCGTGTGTTAGTTTTACTGTATTTTTGTACAGTTTTTGGGGCATTTTTTTGGACCTTTGGTTTAACCCCTTACTTTTATCTGTTTTAGGGACCGTGTTACTGCACCGTTTTGCGTGCGGACCCCGACGACGTGCACCGTTTTGCGTGCGGTCGCCGTTTTGCGTGCGGATTCTGGTACCGTGCTCCGTTTCGAGTGCAGATTTTGGCACCGTGCACCGTTTGCATGCGGACTCCGTTTTTCGTGCGGACTCTGGCACTATGCATCGTTTTGCGTGCGGACCCTGGCGGCGTGCACCGTTTTGCGTGCGGACTCCGTTTTCCTTGCGGACTCCGGCACTGTGCACCGTTTTGCGTGCGGACCCCGGCGGCGTGCACCGTTTTGCGTGCGGACCCCTGCGGCGTGCACCGTTTTGCGTGCGGACTTCGTTTTGCGAGCGGACTTCGGCACCGTGCTTCGTTTTGCGTGCGGACTTCGCAGCGGGCACCGTTTCGCGTGGAGGCCAATTGCAAGTGTCTACGAGCAATTGGTGGCAAACCGAGGTGGGTGGCCCTATCTCCAAGCTTTATGGACTGTACAGTATTTCTACTGCTGTAGGACTTTGCATGCTAGATTATTTTTCTTGTATAGCATGCTAGATTGTAGGAATTCTTATTCCTGTTATTATCTGAGGTTCTTGTGACCTCCTTGCTCTCTTTTATCTGTTAAAATGTAGAAATCTTGGAACTTGACTTAGCACCCCCGTCATATGTTGCATGTGTTTGACCAGACCTTAGAAAACCTCAATCTGGGCTAGGTTCTTTTATGCTTTAGACATCCCACACTTTGCATTTCCTTCAGACATAGAGTTCCTCGCCCGGGTAGTGGGCCGAGGGGTCAGGGTATTGTGGGATGGGTTTGCACTCGGGCCTGGGGGCCGAGTGGGGTCTGGTGGCTGTGTTAGGCCAGTGTTAGTAGTTTGGGAACCGTTTTGAGTAAACGGGGTCCCGGGTTTCTGGTTATTCCCTGTTTTGCTCGTCACCACCGTGTTGTGATCGTGGTGCACGTGGGTTGTCAGGACCTTGAACCCAGAATGTTTTTGAAACACTCATGATTTTAGTAAAACCAGTATTTTCTTCCGAAATTCTAAGGGCGTCGAAGCCTGTTCTTGTTTGATTGGGCGACGGCATCAACCCTTGGAAGTTCGGAAAAGTAAACTCGTTTTTAACTGATGTTTTTCAAGAACTAAAATCTATAAAAATTGGTTTTTTCTCATTTCAAGTCGGTTTTCAAGAAAAAGAGTAATTTTATCCTCACCCCAAGGGGGTTGAGTGGAAACGATGTTTTATAATAAATGTCATCTCTTTTCTAAACTTCCTCACCCGACCGGGGTGAGTGATCTGGGTTCTAAGGGCTGATTTCTTTCTCGGGTCGAAAACAACGGGAGGCTACGCCTATAGCCTGTTCTTGTTTGATTGGGGACGTAGGTATTAGTTTCCCGGGGTTTTCGGACTCTTTGCGGTTCTGGCTGTGGAGCATCTCCAGCCCGTGAGTTCAGTGTATCGATGTTAGTTTCCCACTTTGACCGAGAGGAGCCGAATCCCTAAACTGTATAGGATTGAGAACTTCGATAGGCTGAGCCTAGAGTCTGTTCTTGTTTGATTGGGGTTCTAGGCACCGGTCTAATGGATTCTCGGACCTATGCCGCGTCAGTCGGTTCTTCTCGTATATGAGCGGGGTGTCGATGTGGGAGCCGTTGGGAGTGACGGTGGTCCCAGCTGTGTAGTTCCTTCTCTAGCGAGTTAGTGTTGTGAGTTGTGTCGTTGAGGGTTCTCCGACATAGCCGTGAGAGTGGTTGGGCTTTTCATGTTTGAGTCGAGGTTCCTTTCCGACTGAGTTGTGTTTCGAGCTTGAGATGCCGATCGGTTTGATCGTGGATTATAGCCTGCTGAGCCTGGCTTTTTGCCAGTTATGAGATACTTGAGTTACTTGAGTTCGTTGGGGTCGCTCCCCTCGAGCTACGCCCCGGGTGCGATGATGATACCGAGCCTGACGAGGCTGCGATGATGCGACTAGTTGATACACTAGAGTTCGCTTGAGATAGTCGGACAGGACGCCCCACGTAAATCCCGTCCTCATGTGGATGTGTGGTGGTGGGTAGGTGCGATCCTAGTCGACAGGCGCAGGCTTGACTGGACCCTATGTGGCAGTCATAGAGATTGGGTGTTATGTGTGAGAGAGTATGCATATCATGTGTCTTAGTTGTGTTTCCTTTGAGCATAGTACTTATGACATATGGTCAGTAGTGAGTGGATGCATACCATCATCTGTGTTTCCTTTTCCATTGAGCATAGTAGTTAGAGGCACAGTAGCTGTAGAGTTATTTCTTTCCAGCTCCTTTCTTTCAGTACTACCTTGTTTCTTTTTGCAGGTTAGACGCTTCGTCTGTACGGCAGTTTCCGTACAGATGGCGGATCTGTTGGCGAGCCCGGGTCGCAGTTTCGACCCCGGGGCGTGACAGATTAGAGTGGTATCAGAGCCTAGGATGTATGTCATTGTGGACTTAGAAACCCTAGGCTTGTGGTTGGACATTAGGATGACTACGTGAGAGTCGTGACTTTTAGCGAGAGTCCTGATTTAGTTTTATACCTCTCCCAAGAGATGGGATGAGTGATTGGCATGTTTATTCTCCTAAGCGATTATGTTGGCTGCAGACAACATAATGCGATGGAATGGATGACATGTCTTAGACTTTCGCTGGATTGGGTCGTATGGTTGTTGTGTCCTGATGTTTGTTATTTTGCAGTGGATTACGATACCCCTGAGATGTCGTGTTGTGAAGAGGACACACCCCGCACCTGATGAGTACCCGAGCAGCGGGAGGCAGAGCTATCAGAGCCGAGCGAGATTCAAGAGTTATGGAACCAGATGGCACCGATGTTGGACACTGTCAGATGCCAGGAGGAAGTCATGGAATGTTTGGTGCACTTGTTGGAGCAGAGAGCACAGCTAGTTGCAGTACCGCTTGAGAGTCCTCCAGCACTTTCTTCCTATGCAGTGGCATATTCAGTGGTACCAGTGGTGCCGATGGAGCGAGCAGCCCCCTCCGTGCCGACGAGTAGTGCCGAGGCACCGAGGCAGGGTGGATGGCGGATAGTCGATGAACTTTGGGACATCATCGATCGATTGAGCCAGTCCCGGCAGTCTGATCCATCCCGATTGGCAGGATTGAGCTTGGAGCCGTGGGAGGCTGAAATCTGGACAGCAGCAATGGAGAAGCATCAGGTGCACTTGGCTATGCACTTTTTGGAAAAAGGACGCCGAGATTTGGTGGCGTCGAGTTCGCCCTGTTGGATTACCGGGAGCGCAGTTGTTGACTTGGAGCGAGTTTCGTGCTTTACTGCTCATGGCCTTCTTTCCTGACAGTGTAAGCAGAAACTAGAAGGGGATCTTAGACGCTTGCAGCAGGAGAGTCGACCTCTTCGGGACTATGTTCGCGAGTTTTGTAATTGTTAAGCGGTGTACCCTATGTCGCCTGGATGAGGCCCAGAAGGTTGAGTTAGTTGAGAGAGGACTGAACCGGATTATCTATCACTTGGTGTTTCTTGGCGAGTGCCGACGTTAGATGCAGCGACTGAGCAGGCTCGGTGGGTTGACCGAGGATCAGTGATCATGTCAGAGAGTGACGGAGCGCCAGGGACCAGCTCCGGGGAGAGGCATCCAGTGCCGCCTGAGTTTGGACAGTTGAGTAGATCGAGATTCCCGGGGCCGCCATGATCCTGTTCTGAGGGTCGTGAGTCTCAGAGCAGATAGAGACCAGGAGGTTCTCCATAGTCGATGTATCAGCAGCAGCAGCGGGATGACTGCGTCATTTGTGGTGGGCCAATTTCTACGCCGCAGTGTGACCACAGGCAGAGGCGATGTTTTCGTGTGGATAGTTGGGACTTTTCAGGCAGCATGCCCTCGAGCAGTGACTACGGCAATACCGCTTGCAACGGCACCCCGCTACCTCTTCGGGATGAAGGAGCTTCTCCGATTACCGCCAGGCAGATAGAGACACGACGTCGGGGCAGACTGAGCGACGACCATCTACATCGAGCAGATGAGTCTGTACCGCCGGTTGGAGAGCGCTACGGCAGTGGACCAGGTTGACGCGGGCTTGATTCTTTATAGCAGTTTGAGTTGAGTGTTTTTGGCTTTTCTGTCTGGACTGGAGGTAGAGCTGTTACCACGGGCACTAGAGGTACAGATTTCTGTTGGTATTGTGCATGTGGGGGAGCCTTGTGGATTGTGTCCAGTACAGTTGAGACTTGGAATTATACTGGCAGGTATTACGGTTCAGTGGCAACTCCACGACTCAGATTGAGCACACAGGATGGACCAGTTGATGCGGTATAGTGCAACTGTTGATTGTGGAATGAGGTCGGTTACCCTTCCGCGGGTTGGACTAGAGGAGTTCTTTTTCTCAGATCATCGGGGTATCCTTCCTGCAGCTGTGGCTTCAGCGGACTGGGGCTTGGTGCTACTTTGGATCGTTGGTGACGATTAGGACTAGATGTTATGTCCTTAGGGGTCACGGTTAGATCGTAGCTTCGTTTTGTAGCCACGGCAGGAACGACTTCAACACTTCTCTCCCTTTTTCTTGTCTGTGTACTGAAATTTTCGAACGGCACGAAAATTTCGAAAGACTACTCCAGAAATGGAGACGGTGCCCGAACCTGTTCTTGTTTGATTGGGGCTAGGGCACTGGTCCTTTCGGGATTTTTGGACTTTTCGTTAATTTTAGCCGTTTTCTAAACTGAGAGTTGTGGTTGATGACTTTCCTGCTGATGGGGCCTCTACCTTTCTTGTTGGTAGTGTTGGCGTAATTCGCGTAGTTTTGGACGAGTAGAGTTGGTCGTTTTTCCTTGTCCCTTGGAATTGTAAGGTTTTTCCAGCTTTTGGACTCCTCGCCGTGTGGTTTCGCTTCGCGGAGTGTGCGTAGCGACGGGGGAGCTAGAGCCGGTGTTGATGGATACTTACCTGTGGCTTTGGAACTCCCCGTTTTAGCTGTGTTAGTTTCGAGGACGAAACTTTCTTTTAGTGGGGGAGAGTGTGAGGTCCTGGAATCCCCCGCGTAGGGTTTGCTGGTTGTTTGGCAGCTTTCGGTGGGCGTTGGGGGTGTTTGTGTGCGTGTTGGGGCCCAGATTTGGATTCGTGATGCAATTCGGGATTTAGTTTGCATCACTGGAGGCCTGCGTGGTGCGTCGGAGGTGTTTGCGCGTAATTTGGACACAAGTGTTGGACATCGGGCTTAAAAAGAGATCCCGTGGGAATTTGGAGGACCCGTCGGGTGTTTGGAAGTGATTTCGCGCGATTCAGATGTCAAAATTGGACTCCGGGCAAATTTTGGATTAAAGTTACCTCTCCGGTTGCCATCGGGAATTTTTAGAGTTGTATTTTGGCAAATCGGACTTCAGATTTGGACCCGGCGTGGAAAATCGGATCAAGTGGGCTATCCGGGGCACTCCGCAATTTTCGGATGAGAATTTGGAAAATGGACATCGTTTTTGGATTCAGCGCGCGAAATCGCTAAGAATGGACTATTTATTTGTTGGTTTTGGAGCCCGGATGAGTTGTGCATTTTTCGAGGCGACGCGGCACGTGTATCGAGGAGTGGCGCGGCACGGAACCCGAGAAGCGGCGCGTTTCCCGAGGGTGTACGGGCGGCGTGCGCGCCTGGCGCGCGTCGGCGCGGGACGCGCGGGGGCCGCCACGTGGCGGGCCCCCGTTGGCGCCCGCGCGGGCGCGGGGGCACGCGCGCCTGTGTAACGGGCGCGTGTCCCGCGCCTGGGGTGGCGCGGTGCAACGCGCCCGTGTGGCGGCGCGTTGCCGCGCGCCACGAGGTGCGTGGGCGCGCGCGCCCATGCGCTGTGGACCGGCCCGTTGGGGCTCCCCATTGGTCTGCCCCGTGGACCGGCCCCGTGGACCGGCACCGTGGACCGCCCCTCTCCCTCTCTCTTCTTTTCTTCTTCTTTCTCCCCCGCACCGCCATTTCTTCTCCTCTTTTTGTTTCTTCTGCAACCGAGAGCGAGAGGGAGTGTGGGAGGAGGTTGCGTGAGGTGCGGCGGCGCGTCGTGGACCTCGTTTTGCGTGCGAGGACGCCCGGCGGAGCGTTTCGGCAGCGGCGGTGCAGTCGGGTAGGTCCCGTGTGTTAGTTTTACTGTATTTTTGTACAGTTTTTGGGGCGTTCTTTTGGACCTTTGGTTTAACCCCTTACTTTTATCTGTTTTAGGGACCGTGTTACTGCACCATTTTGCGTGCGGGCCCCGACGACGTGCACCGTTTTGCGTGCGGTCGCCATTTTGCATGCGGATTCTGGTACCGTGCTCCGTTTCGCGTGCAGATTTTGGCACCGTGCACCGTTTTGCGTGCGGACTCCGTTTTTCATGCGGACTCCGGCACTGTGCATCGTTTTGCGTGCGGACCCCGGCGGCGTGCACCGTTTTGCGTGCGAACTCCGTTTTCCTTGCGGACTCCGGCACTATACACCGTTTTGCGTGCGGACCCCGGCGGCGTGCACCGTTTTGCGTGCGGACCCCTGCGACGTGCACCGTTTTGCGTGCGGACTTCGTTTTGCGAGCGGACTTCGGCACCGTGCTTCATTTTGCGTGCGGACTTCGGCAGCGGGCACCGTTTCGCGTGGAGGCCAATTGCAAGTGTCTACGAGCAATTGGTGGCAAACCGAGGTGGGTGGCCCTATCTCCAAGCTTTATGGACTGTACAGTATTTCTACTGCTGTAGGACTTTGCATGCTAGATTATTTTTCTTGTATAGCATGCTAGATTGTAGGAATTCTTATTCCTGTTATTATCTGAGGTTCTTGTGACCTCCTTGCTCTCTTTTATCTGTTAAAATGTAGAAATCTTGGAACTTGACTTAGCACCCCCGTCATATGTTGCATGTGTTTGACCAGACCTTAGAAAACCTCAATCTGGGCTAGGTTCTTTTATGCTTTAGACATCCCACACTTTGCATTTCCTTCAGACATAGAGTTCCTCGCCCGGGTAGTGGGCCGAGGGGTCAGGGTATTGTGGGATGGGTTTGCACTCGGGCCTGGGGGCCGAGTGGGGTCTGGTGGCTGTGTTAGGCCAGTGTTAGTAGTTTGGGAACCGTTTTGAGTAAACGGGGTCCCGGGTTTCTGGTTATTCCCTGTTTTGCTCGTCACCACCGTGTTGTGATCGTGGTGCACGTGGGTTGTCAGGACCTTGAACCCAGAATGTTTTGAAACACTCATGATTTTAGTAAAACCAGTATTTTCTTCCGAAATTCTAAGGGCGTCGAAGCCTGTTCTTGTTTGATTGGGCGACGGCATCAACCCTTGGAAGTTCGGAAAAGTAAACTCATTTTTAACTGATGTTTTTCAAGAACTAAAATCTATAAAAATTGGTTTTTTCTCATTTCAAGTCGGTTTCCAAGAAAAAGAGTAATTTTATCCTCACCCCAAGGGGGGTTGAGTGGAAACGATGTTTTATAATAAATGTCATCTCTTTTCTAAACTTCCTCACCCGACCGGGGTGAGTGATCTGGGTTCTAAGGGCTGATTTCTTTCTCGGGTCGAAAACAACGGGAGGCTACGCCTATAGCCTGTTCTTGTTTGATTGGGGACGTAGGTATTAGTTTCCCGGGGTTTTCGGACTCTTTGCGGTTCTGGCTGTGGAGCATCTCCAGCCCGTGAGTTCAGTGTATCGATGTTAGTTTCCCACTTTGACCGAGAGGAGCCGAATCCCTAAACTGTATAGGATTGAGAACTTCGATAGGCTGAGCCTAGAGTCTGTTCTTGTTTGATTGGGGTTCTAGGCACCGGTCTAATGGATTCTCGGACCTATGCCGCGTCAGTCGGTTCTTCTCGTATATGAGCGGGGTGTCGATGTGGGAGCCGTTGGGAGTGACGGTGGTCCCAGCTGTGTAGTTCCTTCTCTAGCGAGTTAGTGTTGTGAGTTGTGTCGTTGAGGGTTCTCCGACATAGCCGTGAGAGTGGTTGGGCTTTTCATGTTTGAGTCGAGGTTCCTTTCCGACTGAGTTGTGTTTCGAGCTTGAGATGCCGATCGGTTTGATCGTGGATTATAGCCTGCTGAGCCTGGCTTTTTGCCAGTTATGAGATACTTGAGTTACTTGAGTTCGTTGGGGTCGCTCCCCTCGAGCTACGCCCCGGGTGCGATGATGATACCGAGCCTGACGAGGCTGCGATGATGCGACTAGTTGATACACTAGAGTTCGCTTGAGATAGTCGGACAGGACGCCCCACGTAAATCCCGTCCTCATGTGGATGTGTGGTGGTGGGTAGGTGCGATCCTAGTCGACAGGCGCAGGCTTGACTGGACCCTATGTGGCAGTCATAGAGATTGGGTGTTATGTGTGAGAGAGTATGCATATCATGTGTCTTAGTTGTGTTTCCTTTGAGCATAGTACTTATGACATATGGTCAGTAGTGAGTGGATGCATACCATCATCTGTGTTTCCTTTTCCATTGAGCATAGTAGTTAGAGGCACAGTAGCTGTAGAGTTATTTCTTTCCAGCTCCTTTCTTTCAGTACTACCTTGTTTCTTTTTGCAGGTTAGACGCTTCGTCTGTACGGCAGTTTCCGTACAGATGGCGGATCTGTTGGCGAGTCCGGGTCGCAGTTTCGACCCCGGGGCGTGACAGCGCCCCCGCCGCCTCCTGCCCTGAACGCGGTCCACGCCTGGATTCGTGCACCAGACTGCAGCCAAAGAGCCCGGAAGCTCCGTTTTTGGCCCGTTTCGCCCCGTTTTTGAGCGTTTTTGACCGCGATGATGTTTCTAACATTGTTTTCTTACTTTAGTTTTTCGGGCGCAAGGTGGGAGGGTTTTAATTGGAATTTTCCGCACACCTTCTCCTTCGTTTTCCAGGTGGGTACCCCTTGGAATATCTTTGTGCATGTTTCCGTTATTGTTATTTATATCTTGTCAGGGATGACGTGGACCTCCGGGTTTAATGAACGTCGTGGTGGAAGACTAGATGGGCAGATTGCCCCTCCGAACAACAGTAGGATTGTTTGGAGCATGCTAGCGATGAGGACGACGAACAGTGTGACCAGTCGGACGTCGAAAGGTGGGTTCCTTTCCCGACAGTTATTGAGTCGGGAAACGAGGACAATTGGTAAGAGCAAAGGTTTGACATGTTAAAATGTTGCTAACCCCCGCTTATGCTTATGTTTTTATTATCACCACGTTTATGGCGACTAAGGGTCGCTGTGCTCGACGACACACCTTGTTCTGGGAGATGGCCGAGGCAGGTGCTCGATCTGGTTTATCGAGGTTGGTGCTCGGTTTGGTTAACCGAGGTTGGTGCTCGGTCGAGGCTCTTGTTTTGCTACACGCACACCGGCGGTTTGGCCACCGCGAGGGTGTGCTTTTTCGAAAAAGTGGTACGTTGACTCGTGTACCCCACGTGACGGTGACGTTAGGAAAGGGGGCCCCCGTGGGTGGGGGGTGTGAGCGGTGATGCCGAGGCGGGTGCTCGGCGGCCGAGGCAGGTGCTCAGCAGGGGTTCCGAGGCAGGTGCTCGGTGTGGTTGCCGGGGGAGGTGCCCGGTTTTGTTTGCACAAGGTTCTGCATTGTTTTGTTTGTACAAGGTTCTGCATTGTTTTGTTTGCACAAGGTTCTGCATTGTATTGTTTGCACGGGGTTCTGCGTTGTATGGTTTGCACAGGGTGCTTCATCGTTGATTGCTCTGGTTCTTATCGTGGTTTGCCTTACTTTAGCCCTTATTGGTTTTATTATTATTTCTGGTCACTGACTCCCCACTCCGTGACAGGTTCGCCCAGTCTGCCCAGGGTCGAGCGCTAGGTCGTTGGTGAGGCCGCGTGAGCGACCTTCTGGCCCCGTTGGGGCTACAGATACGGTTTACTTTACCTTCTTTGTTCATTTCATTACGCATTGTAGCTAGTTGTGGATCGCGATACCCCCGTGGGATCGATGTGGATGTTGGGCTACTCGATAGCTCCTTTGGATATGTGTTTTGTTCTTATTTCTTGGCTTGGCCGCTTTTAAACTACAAATGAGGAACAAGGGAAGCTGTTTTAAAAATAGGGGTGCCGTATGGGCACCGTTTACAAATTCTGTGGATTTATGTGGTTTCGAAAATAGTTTTAATGAAACCGGATGTCGAGTGGGCATCGCTTTCAAAACCCTGTGGTTTTATCCTTTCGAAAATAGCCGGCCTCTTTGCTGCTTGTGGAAATTGATTGCATATCGTTGGAAATTGTTGTATGTGATTGGCAATCGGTCTAGTGTGGTTAAAGGCATGTTTGTGTGAACTTTGTAATCAGGACGCCGTGCATATACAAAGGAGACTCTGCCTGGTTGCAGAGTGAATTTGTATATGCGGCGGGTCTGGGCACGCACCGGGGGAGATTTGTCCATGCACCAGCAGCTCACTGTGCTGTGCTCCCGGTCTGCGTCCCCGCCACCTCCTGCCCTGAACCCGGTCCACGCCTGGATCCGTGCACCAGACTGCAGCCAAAGAGCCCGGAAGCTCCGTTTTTGGCCCGTTTCACCCAGTTTTTGAGCGTTTTTGACCGCGATGATGTTTCTAACATTATTTTCTTACTTTAGTTTTTCGGGCGCAAGGTGGGAGGGTTTTAACTGGAATTTTCCGCACACCTTCTCCTTAGTGCTCCAGGTGGGTACCCCTTGGAATATCTTTGTGCATGTTTCCGTTATTGTTATTTATATCTTGTAAGGGGTGACGTGGACCTCCGGGTTTAATGAACGTCGTGGTGGAAGACTAGATAGGCAGATTGCCCCTCCGAACAACAGTAGGATTGTTTGGAGCATGCTAGCGATGAGGACGACGAACAGTGTGACCAGTCGGACGTCGAAAGGTGGGTTCCTTTCTCGACAGTTATTGAGTCGGGAAACGAGGACAATTGGTAAGGGCAAAGGTTTGACACGTTAAAATGTTGCTAACCCCCGCTTATGCTTACGTTTTTATTATCACCACGTTTATGGTGACTAAGGGTCGCTGTGCTCGACGACACACCTTGTTCTGGGAGATGGTCGAGGCAGGTGCTCGGTCTGGTTTATCGAGGTTGGTGCTCGGTTTGGTTAACCGAGGTTGGTGCTCGGTCGAGGCTCTTGTTTTGCTACACGCACACTGGCTGTTTGGCCACCGCGAGGGTGTGCTTTTTCGAAAAAGTGGTACGTTGACCCGTGTACCCCACGTGACGGTGACGTTAGGAAAGGGGGCCCCCGTGGGTGGGGGGTGTGAGCGGTGATGCCGAGGCGGGTGCTCGGCGGCCGAGGCAGGTGCTCGGCAGGGGTTCCGAGGCAGGTGCTCGGTGTGGTTGCCGGGGGAGGTGCCCGATTTTGTTTGCACAAGGTTCTGCATTGTATTGTTTGCACGGGGTTCTGCGTTGTATGGTTTGCACAGGGTGCTTCATCGTTGATTGCTCTGGTTCTTATCGTGGTTTGCCTTGCTTTAGCCCTTATTGCTTTTATTATTATTTCTGGTCACTGACTCCCCACTCCGTGACAGGTTCGCCCAGTCCGCCCAGGGTCGAGCGCTAGGTCATTGGTGAGGCCGCTTGAGCGACCTTCTGGCCCTTTTTGGGCTACAGATACGGTTTACTTTAGCTTCTTTGTTCATTTCATTACGCATTTTAGCTAGTTGTGGATCGCGATACCCCCGTGGGATCGATGTGGATGTTGGGCTATTCGATAGCTCCTTTGGATATGTGTTTTGTTCTTATTTCTTGGCTTGGCCGTTTTTAAACTACAAATGAGGAACAAGGGAAGCTGTTTTAAAAATAGGGGTGCCGTATGGGCACCGTTTACAAATTCTGTGGATTTATGTGGTTTCGAAAATAGTTTTAATGAAACCGGATGTCGAGTGGGCATCGCTTTCAAAACCCTGTGGTTTTATCCTTTCGAAAATAGCCGGCCTCTTTGCTGCTTGTGGAAATTGATTGCATATCGTTGGAAATTGTTGTATGTGATTGGCAATCGGTCTAGTGTGGTTAAAGGCATGTTTGTGTGAACTTTGTAATCAGGACGCCGTGCATATACAAAGGAGACTCTGCCTGGTTGCAGAGTGAATTTGTATATGCGGCGAGTCTGGGCACGCACCGGGGGAGATTTGTTTCAAAAAAAAAATATATATGTAGAAATTTGGGAGCATCGGTGGTTTCCCTTCCGCGCGTGAAAAAACCCCCGGTGCATGACAGATTAAGATGGTATCAGAGAGAAACAACTCTAACCACAGTAGACGTTGTCCAACATCCACGGGGTATATCATCACTAGCTACTAACCAATGAAATGATCAGGGTATAGATGCGTAGAGATGCGAGAGTGCGGGATTGTTATGTTTGGCTCCTTTTTGGTTTAGCTCGGGTGATGTGCTGGTGTAGTCGGGTTAACTTGGAGGTTGGGGTCAGGGCCGTCTGCCACCGAGGCCTTGATGGTTGCTGTGAATCGGTGGATTGGCAACCAGTACAGGACACGGTGGGTGTAGTAATCCAGAAATTAAAAACCTCTGTTTGCTTTTAAATATTTAAAATTTATCAATTTTGGCAAAAGTGGAGAGATAGTGGGCCAATAGTGGGCCCAGAAATATCGACTTTTGATCGGGGTCTGATCTGGAAAATCCGAGATCACCATTGCGATCGTCTCGTCGAAACATAGAAGTTTCATATTTATATGTTTTCGATCCGACGGTCGGATCTTCCAAAAATCAGAAGTTAAAAAGTGGGCCCCGCGACTTAAGTGAATAGTAACCTTTGAATTTTAATCCCTCGCTTTCACTAATGGTCGAACCACTATCTAGAATTTTAACATAGGAGTATTAGTAATGAGTTCTAGCTAATTTCGATGTTCTAAGCGCGATGGCGCTAACGGATTTCGCGTTTGGCGACCCGGGTGCATCGAAGTG
This sequence comes from Tillandsia fasciculata, assembly GCA_029168755.2. Taxonomy (NCBI): domain Eukaryota; kingdom Viridiplantae; phylum Streptophyta; class Magnoliopsida; order Poales; family Bromeliaceae; genus Tillandsia; species Tillandsia fasciculata. Next base: position 6,585,470 of record CM054945.1, read on the forward strand.
CGTGCCACGCGCTATATTGAGTCGAACCTTATGGAACGACTTTTAATTCGGACGTCGAACGAACCAAACAAATACGCTACCTGACAGGTCTCGACGAGCCGGACGTCGTGGCGAAGTCCGTTTCGCGAAACGGCGACCGGATTGTCTCGAAATGCGTAAAAGGTGCTCAAAATGCAACATTTTCTATACAAAAGCTAATATTTTATGTGCCTAAGTGCTTGGGCTCCAAACCACAAGGTGCTGGGTGCATTTTGCAACCCCAGAATAAGCCTTGGATGCTAGGGATTGGTGTGAACCGAACCCAAGGGTATTTTACAAAGGGAATAAAGCTTTAGGTTGGAAGAGGCTATTGGAATTCTTGAGGCTCATGTGCGGGGGGGGTTACTGGGGATTGGAAGAGTCCCTCCTCCACAAGAAAACTCCCAGGATCAGCTCGTGCGTTTGGGAAGTTGAAGGAGCATCACCTTTATATGTTAATTCGTGAGAGAGAGGGGAAGAAGAAGCTTAGAACCAAACTTTGCTCTGGTGTTTTGGAGGAGCTCTTAGGTGCCTGGGCTTCTTCCTGATCAAAGCCGAAGTGTGAGGGTGGCTGTGGGACACCATTCCTTTGAGAAACCAAACCGAGGGAGTGAAGGGAAAGAGAAGGCTGGAACCAAACTTCACCAAACCTTGTTCTGGAGTTTTGGTGGTGTTCCCTTGTGCCAGAGAACCTTGCCGGAGTCTCGCTGTGGCCGCGCGCGCAAAGGAACCAAGATCCGGCTTCATCCTTTCTTCCCCGAGCTCGGCTAAGGTGAGGATCCTTAACCAACGGTTTCTAGCACCCCGGACCATTAGCAGTGGACTCTTTAGGTCCTTAGATTCCTCCCTGCAAAGCCCCGAGGCCCCATGCAGCACGGTTAGCCGGCGGCCACAATGGGTCGCCGGAAACCTAGTTTTCCTCCGCCTTGAGAGAACTCGGTAACCAGTGGACCATCCGGGCTGAAATTTTGTGTGCCTGGACTGTAGGAGGAGGGGACCAACTCCACCAAATTTGGTGGAGTATGGTCGACCCAGTAAATCGCAGATTCATGCCCTAGCTTTTGAGTAAATGTATGGTTGGCCGAGGATGTAGCTCCGGCGCCGGCGGGCTTTTCCGGCGCCGGCCAACTGCCTAGCAGTGATGAGGGAACCTGGGGGAGTCCATCCATGCCATTGCATGGCTCCCATGCATCATGAAAAATCATGATGTCATGGGTAACCCGAAAGTGCACCATGTTGCGGCCGCCGGCGCTCCGGCCACCTCCGGCCGGGGTGAGATGGATGGGAAGCTTCGTATGACCTCATGGAAGCTTTCCATCCATGTTGGAGGGATCCAAAGTGTCTCTGTAGAAACTTGCCATTAGAGCCCTCAAGCTCCAAACCGGAGCTTTGCTCCGCCGCGCCGCCGCCGCACCCCGAGGCCAGCCTTGTGCATGGGAAGTTTCAGGGAAGCAAATAGCACCTGCTGGTGCCTTTGGTTGAGTCCTAGTACCCCTTGGTTAATGGTCACGAAAATCAAGGTTTCCTCCATCATCTTCTTCCTTGAGCTCGGCCATTCGTGGGGTTTTTGGGTTGTTCCAAGTAGGGGAATCTATTCCAAAAGCTCTATAGAGCATTTTGATCCAAGTTATAATGCCTCTAGTTCAATATCTGCAGAGAACCCATTTCGGAATTGGTTTGTGTATGTGTGTGTGAGTTATGCCCACCAACTGTTTGTAAAAATGCCACAATGAAGTAAACTAAGGAATTTGACAAAACTGTGAATATTAAAATTGTTCCAAATGGTTCCCTGAGCTCTGTGCTCACTTTAGATCAAACAGATTCTGTGTGGATTAATATTTGGAGCATTGTGAACCTTTAAGTGAACATGGCATGGGTTCTGCTTGAACCAGCACCCCTGAGCCTCAACCAGGGTGAGCACTGTGGTCCTGGCAGTGCCCAGACCAACTTTGATATACAAAATATTCTTGTTTGAAGTCTGGATTAAAAGTTGTATTAAAATCAACATAAAATGATAATGTTTAAATAAAACATGGTTCCGGGCTGTTTGCGAAGCCGCGATAGTGTGCCCTAGGCTAATTTGGGGTCACTAAACGCGATGCTCGCGTTAGAAACAGTGTTTGAAGTCCCGAAGAAACAAAAATTCAACTGGGCTATGTTAGAGAGGGTTTTTATGGCCCGAAGTTTTCCTCGGGCACCGTGCTGCTGCAAATTGGTGAGCACGGTGACCAGCAAAACATAAGTGACCTGCTGGAAGTGACGGTTCGTCAAAATTATTTTCCAGTTGAAAGAACGAGCGAAAACAGTGCTCAAATGACACTAAAATGTAGTTTCTGGAAACTTTAAGGGTTTAAATGCAAAATAGACCATGGGTATTGGTTAGTAAAATGTTTAAATGATTCCTAAGCTTTTCGTTGGGAATTCGTCGGTTTTCGTTGAGCAGAAATCGGATAACAGTTCGAGAATCGGCAAAATCGTCGATTTAACGGTATCCGGGTGACAATTAAAATAACTAAGAGGGTTTTAAATTGATCTGGGTTTAGGTTAGAGTTAGCGGGACTGAATTGATCCCTGATTGGTGATTTTTGATCCAGGTTGATCCAGTTTGCACCTGGAGTTGAGCATTACAGATTAATTGCCTGCACATTGACAGGTGGGTTATCTTCGGTCCGGGTTTTATCAGTTCGGCCCTCTGGGGTGCGATACTGGTTGGACCCCTATTTTTGGTAACTAAATTTGATTTCTTTGAGCCTGCCTTTCTTTGATTATATTATATCTGCTATCTGCCTGATCTATGCCCGTTATCTATTCTAGTTTTGCCTTACATGATTGTTCATAGCACCTCTAGCATTTATATCTTTACTTGGACATTTCCATGGTTGATTAGTGAGTCTGTTTGTTCTGCTGATCAAATGATACATCTCTGAGCACATAGGTTTATTTAACTGAGGTTTTACCCAGCTTCGTAGGGTCGCCAGAGTCTGTTCTTGTTTGATAGGACAAAGGCACTGCTCTGCGAGGTTTGGACCTAAAACTCAAGCTTCGTAGTGTCGCCTAAGTCTGTTCTTGTTTGATAGGACGAGGGCAATGCTCTTCGAGGTTTGGACTTTTCAAAACAGTTTTTCTTAAAATATGTGTTTAAGTTTTGTATCATTTGGTTGGTTGGTGTTGTTGAGTTGAGTTTATCTATGAGTTTTCTGTTGAGAGAGATTTGCCTTGATCTTGCATATGAGCTGAGATTTACTGTTTTGTTGCTGAGTGATCCTGCATGAGAGTTGAGATTCAGTTGATCTTGTCATTGCATCCCAGTAGGGATTTCCCGGCTTGTTGCCGATTACCCGGTCAGTGGACCGTGAGCTTGAGCATTTGCATATGATTCGCCCGCACCGTTGTACTTCACGAACATCAGCGGATTTGCTACCCGTAGCGATGTTCTTTACCGGTAAAGTGGTTAGCTGTTGCGACCCGTGACCCTAGTCTGGGGAATGTCAACCAGGTGGTGCCAGGTGGGCAGCCTTGCCTGAGGTCTTGTGGGACCAATATGGTAGCTTGTGATTGGGTCTTTGTGTTATCATTTATTTGATGCATGTGTTGTTAAGTTATCATGCTTCTTTGATGCCTTTGTTTACAGTTACATTGCTGATTGTCCTAACTCCTTGATGCCTTGATTATAGTTCCTTAATTCTGATTGTCCTGCTTTAGTTCTGCTAAAATAATCTCCTATACTTGTATCCAGATTGTGAGTTATGCTTTCTTTATAGCACCAGTTATATATCTGCTTTACCCTAACCCCTGATTTATTACTATCCTCTAGCATTGTATACCAGTAGGTACGATCTGCTATTTCTCGGCTCGTCGTGCCCACTGGGATACACTCCGGTGTGTCTCACACCCTCGGGTGACTGTTTTTCAGGTCAAGCGGGTGTTGAGATGTCGGGACGAGTTGGTGAGATCACGAGATAGAGCTTGACCCTAGACAGCCGATAGATCAAGTATTAGTTAATTGTTGTAACATGTATAATGCAATGTAATTGAGAAGTTATTGATATTGTTGTTTAATCTTACTTAGTAAATGTACGTAGTTAGTACTCTGATTTGATTGCCAAGCTAGCCGTGCATATATAGAAAAGGTTCAATCCCCTGTGGGATTGGGACTCTTCTATATATGTGGCGGTCTGTTGCGCCCTGGCTGGTTTCAACTCTGATTTAAAAAAAAAAAAATTTTTAGACGCTGGTTTTTAAACTCGGGGCGTGACAGTGGGTCTGCTGACGGCGTTCATGCACTTGCTCCGGCGGTTAGTACCGCAGATCGTAGCGCCGGCTTTCATTTTCTCGAACCCCCCCCTTTCCTCCGCCGACGTTCTGGTCATCGTTAGTAATGGTGGCGGGCGGTAGTGTAACCCACCGGTGTTTGATAGTGTGTCGGCCGTTTTGTCGGTCGTGAGTAACTGGATAGCCTTTTGTCTAAGTAGTACCTTCTGGGCCTTCTGGTGTTAGGCTACAGCCCCGTTTTGCATCTTGGACAAGGCAGGGGTGGGAGCGAGGACTCTTCCCCTACGATGGTTACCCTTAGTTCGGCTTTTTACTATAGTCACTGTGATGGTTGTAGAGATCGTCGCGATGGGGGTCTTGGGGTGCTCCTTTGGATTGAAAAAGGGGACCTCCGGGGCTAGTAAATCTTGTCCGTTTGGGCTCGATACTGGTTAGAGAGACCGTGTCTCGCTGCGCACAGGTGCGCGTTAGCGGCGACTATCTGGGGGTTTAGCTTTTGACGCTGGGTGATGCCAGTAGCTCTTTTAAGGGAGTCGTGGGGGGGGGGAGGGGTGTAGCTCTGGATTGGGTCCCTGTCTTCTGCGCAAGAGGGCCATCTAGGTTGTCCTACGGGTGGGTGAGCGCGGTTTCCCTCGAGTGCGCTTGGAAACCTAGGCAACCTTTTTGGGCAGGTCTTTCTCCGCCATTTTCGTTGCATGTTTTCTTTTTGACCCGATAGGGTTCGGATGGATAGTCGATGGTACCTGGAGGCCGCTGTTTTAGTAGGCTTTGAGCTTAGAAGTTCCATAGTGGGGGTGTCGCTATTTGGTTTGGAGTTTTACCGCTCGATTCGATGCCCGGTGCTTGGAGGGCAACGGATTGGGACCCGAGCGTTAGTGGTTAATCAGAGTGTCGCACCCCGGCGGTGCCAGGACGGAGGTAGGACCTAACCTTGTGAGTTTTGTCGCCAGCTTTCGGTGACCAAGGCATAATCACGAGGCTTAGTTGTGAGGCAGGTGTGGGTCATGGGGATCTGTCGACTGCTTGGAGCTTTGGCAGGGGTCACTTTCGGCTGGGATGCCTGGTACGCAGCCCTTTCTGTGGGGTAGACCTTGTGGTAGGCCTTAAAGCTGAAGCCTAACCTTAATTTGACCGTCGCCCCCGACCGGACGGACCGTCGATGTGGGTAATCCGGACGGGGATATGCTCCGAACTTGCGACTCGTGTTGGTGACGGGTGGAGGTGGCCCGTGTTGGCGACGGGTGGGAGCGGTCCGTGTTGGTGACGGGTGAGCTCGTTGCTCTCAGGGGAGTTTTACTGGTAGTTAGTAACCCAGCCTGCTCAGCTGGCACCTCATGGAGCCTCGTAAGGGTGTTAGTGTGACCTCCCCCTTGTTGTCGGGTTAGTTGTGTTGGACTTTTTGGGGGGGGGGGGGGGGGGGGGGGAGAGTATGACTGGGGTACCTCGACGCGTCGCGAGACCCTTGTTGCTGTCTGCTCAGCGCGGGCAGAGATGGCCTGCGGACCGGTGGTGTCATGACGGGAAACTCCAAGTCGGGAAACGGTAATGTGACGTGGTGCCGGGCAGGGTTCGGTTTACGAGGTATCAGGCGGAGGTGTAGTTACCTGGTTCTCCGGGCCTAGCGACCCGACCCTCTGCATCGCTCGGAGACACCCCGGTTGTAAGGATTACTCCCAATGTCTTCCTACCTGAATTGCCAGGGATACCCCTGAGCGAGGGGTCGTCCTCCCCTTCAAGCTTCTACCAAGCACGCAACCTATCACTTAGGCGCCTTACTGATTAGGTTTTGCGAAATTGAGGGAACTCAAGGCGCAACTAGGAGACATTCTAGATAAGGAGTTCATCAGGCCGAGGGTGTCGCCTTGGGGGCGCACCCGTTCTCTTCCTGCGAAAGAAGGACAGAATCTTACGCCGGCACATCAACTATAGGAAGATGAACAAGGATACAAGGAAGAACAAGCCCAGGATCGGTGACCTCTTCAACCCACCGCGAGAAGCTGTTTGCTAAGTCTAAGAAATGTGAGATCTGACTTCGCGAAGTGGGCATTTTGGGGCACATTGTGTCAGCAACGGGAATCGCAGGGAATGTGGGCGGAACTACCCGACACGCGATTCGGAATTGGCAGCAGTCGTCTTCGCTTTAAAGCTTTGGAGACACCACCTTTTGGAATCCATCGTGATGCGTTTCGGGTCGCCTGAGCCTTAGGCTTGGTTCACATAGGAATAGTTGTTTTGTGACACGTTGGTTGGAGTTGCTGAAGGACTACGACTTGTCCATTTAGTATTACCCCGGAAAAGTAAATGTAGTAGCTGATGATTTGAGCAGGAATGGTCAAATCGAGGAGGAACCGATGAGCGCGATTACTCAACAGGACAGGTACGGTCGCGCGACTGTCGTCCTTGATGGTCAAGCCTACCCTATTAGAGAAATCTTGGAAGGCCAGAAGACGGGCGCACAGATACAGCTTATTCGAGACAAATCTCCCCGGACCACGCGAGCGACTTTTCGGCGAGGGCGAACGGCGCAATACGTTTTCGGGGGCGGATTTGCGTGCCCAAGCTGCCAGAGTTAAAGGAAGAGATACTGTCAGAGGCGCACTACGCTCCTTTTGCGGCGCATCCGGGTGACACGAAGATGTACAAGGACCTCAAGCAGAATTCTTGGTGGACTAAACTGAAAGGGGATGTAACACATTTCGCTGCTCGCCGTTTGGTTTGTTAACAAGTAAAGGCCGAACATCAGTGCCCGGCGGGAAAACTACAATCTCTATCTGTACCAGAGTGGAAATGGGAGCGAATCACCAAGGAATTCGTCACGAATTTTCCGCATCGCATCAAGGACACGATGCGGTTTGAGTTACAGTGGATCGATTGACGAAGTCGGCTCTTTCCCCACCCATCCATACGACGTGGACTAGAGACACTCGGCTTGTGTCAAACCTTTGGTAGAGTCTACAGTGAGCTCTAGGGACTAAACTACACTTCAGCACGGCATTTCACCCCCAGACCGACGGACAATCCGAGCGAGTGATCCGAATTCTTGAAGATATGCTCCAAGCCTGCGTACTTGATTTGGGTGATGGATGGTCACTGCTATCGAGCTCAGAGAGGACCTGGGCTTCGATGAAATACCGGTGCGGATCTTAGCACGAGAGGACAAAAAGGTTGTGCAATCGGACGATCCCCTATGTGAAGGTGCTATAGAGCGACCAGGAAGAATGTGAAGCGACTTGGGAACTGGCGTCAGAGAAGAGAGAGTGCTACCCAGATTTACTCGTTGCGGGCCGGGATTAAGTTTCGGGGATGAAACTTCTTTTAAGTGGTGAGTGATGTAGAGTCCTGGTGCCCCCTTGCCTTCGTATACCTCCCTTTTATTTTTGACGGGACGGTTAGGACAACTTCTCACTGTGTTTTTTGCAATGGGCTGGCCTGGACCGCGAGTATTTTTCTGCGATTGAGCTCGAAAAACGGAGGGCAGCAAAGCGAACGGATTCGGATCCCGATTTACGGATCTCCCCGAATGGGGGTCAAAGCGTCTGCTTTTGAGTGGTGCATCGGAATCCGTGCTAAGTGGCCGGCACGCTTTTTGAGGCGATCGGACGGGATCCTGCTGTGATCGGACTTTTCATCGTTTTATGTCAGTGGGTTATTTTATCTTTTGGGTGGTACCTCGACATTTCGATTTTTCGTTTTGGGTCCTAATTTAATATTTTCGGCTGTTAAGGGGAGGGTTGAAATTCGAGAACTTTTGGGCTGATCGTCGGGGTTTGCGGGTATTTTTAGGTGGTAGAGCTCGCAAAACGGTGAACGGTGGCGCGATCGGATTTGAATTCCGACCCCGGGATCTCCCAGAATTTAATTTTGAAGTTTGGACCCCTTTTAGGCGCTCCGGGATCCGTGCGAGCGATTGACGCGCTTTACGAGACAATCTTAGCCGTCGGTTTTTGTTCCGGTTATTTTAGGGTTTCCTTAAAACCGGGGGGGCCGTAGGCTTTTTCTCTTGACGGCTAGGGTTTAAGGCGGCGCTTTTAAGAAAGAAAAAGGGGAACCCCAATTCTTTTTCTCTCGTTTCAACCGCGGGCGTGAGGAACCGAGGCGACGAGACGGGGAGAAAGAAGGACGACCGCACTGCGGAACCCGGCGAACGAGAGCGGGACGATCCTCTTTCTTCCTCCCTCACCGGCGAAAACAAGGTAAGCGGTTGGGGTCTTCCCGGTTTTTCGGTATGGGGTTTTCCTTTTGTCGTTGTCGCGGGCGACGCGGGTTTGGTGTTGAACGGGAGGCCGCCGCCACCGTTGTCAAACGGGAGGTCGCCGCCGCCGTTAACTTGGTCACGAGGTCATCACCGCAGCCACCGGGGTCGCGTGGTCGCAACCGGAAACGGAAAAGGTGCACGATTTAGGGTTCACTGTGCATTCAGGCCGGATTCAGCCACGCGGTCCACCGGACCGGCGTGCACCCGGTGCACGGCATCGCGGCCCAGAGGCGCGGACCCGGCGCACGGGCGCGTGCGCCGGCCCAGCCCAGACCCAGCGGTGCACGCACCAGGCGTGCACCCGGCGCTCGCCACCGCAGCCGCGCGGGTGGACCCGGTCCGCGCTTTTCTCCCGTGCGCGGCCCGGCCCAAGCCGCAGCGGCGCACCCTGCTGAGGCGTGCGCCCGGTCTGCGGCCGCCGTCACTGTGGCCGTGAACCCGGTCCGCGACGCCGGCCATGCACCAGCGGCTCACTGTGCTGTGCTCCCGGTCTGCGCCCCCGCCGCCTCCTGCCCTGAACCCGGTCCACGCCTGGATCCGTGCACCAGACTGCAGCCAAAGAGCCCGGAAGCTCCGTTTTTGGCCCGTTTCGCCCCATTTTTGAGCGTTTTTGACCGCGACGATGTTTCTAACATTATTTTCTTAGTTTAGTTTTTCGGGCGCAAGGTGGGAGGATTTTAACTGGAATTTTTTGAACACCTTCTCCTTCGTGCTCCAGGTGGGTACCCCTTGGAATATCTTTGTGCATGTTTCCGTTATTGTTATTTATATCTTGTAAGGGGTGACGTGGACCTCCGGGTTTAATGAACGTCGTGGTGGAAGACTAGATGGGCAGATTGCCCCTCCGAACAACAGTAGGATTGTTTGGAGCATGCTAGCGATGAGGACGACGAACAGTGTGACCAGTCGGACGTCGAAAGGTGGGTTCCTTTCCCGACAGTTATTGAGTCGGGAAACGAGGACAATTGGTAAGAGCAAATGTTTGACATGTTAAAATGTTGCTAACCCCCGCTTATGCTTACGTTTTTATTATCACCACGTTTATGGCGACTAAGGGTCGCTGTGCTCGACGACACACCTTGTTCTGGGAGATGGCCTAGGCAGGTGCTCGGTCTGGTTTATCGAGGTTGGTGCTCGGTTTGGTTAACCAAGGTTGGTGCTCGGTCGAGGCTCTTGTTTTGCTACACGCACACCGGTGGTTTGGCCACCGCGAGGGTGTGCTTTTCCGAAAAAGTGGTACGTTGACCCGTGTACCCCACGTGACGGTGACGTTAGGAAAGGGGGCCCCCGTGGGTGGGGGGTGTGAGCGGTGATGCCGAGGCGGGTGCTCGGCGGCCGAGGCAGGTGCTCGGTGTGGTTGCCGGGGGAGGTGCCCGGTTTTGTTTGCACAAGGTTCTGCCTTGTTTTGTTTGCACAAGGTTCTGCATTGTATTGTTTGCACGGGGTTCTGCGTTGTATGGTTTGCACAGGGTGCTTCATCGTTGATTGCTCTGGTTCTTATCGTGGTTTGCCTTACTTTAGCCCTTATTGCTTTTATTATTATTTCTGGTCACTGACTCCCCACTCCGTGACAGGTTCGCCCAGTCCGCCCAGGGTCGAGCGCTAGGTCGTTGGTGAGGCCGCGTGAGCGACCTTCTGGCCCCTTTGGGGCTACAGATATGGTTTACTTTACCTTCTTTGTTCATTTCATTACGCATTGTAGCTAGTTGTGGATCGCGATACCCCCGTGGGATCGATGTGGATGTTGGGCTATTCGATAGCTCCTTTGGATATGTGTTTTGTTCTTATTTCTTGGCTTGGCCGCTTTTAAACTACAAATGAGGAACAAGGGAAGCTGTTTTAAAAATAGGGGTGCCGTATGGGCACCGTTTACAAATTCTGTGGATTTATGTGGTTTCGAAAATAGTTTTAATGAAACCGGATGTCGAGTGGGCATCGCTTTCAAAACCCTGTGGTTTTATCCTTTCGAAAATAGCCGGCCTCTTTGCTGCTTGTGGAAATTGATTGCATATCGTTGGAAATTGTTGTATGTGATTGGCAATCGGTCTAGTGTGGTTAAAGGCATGTTTGTGTGAACTTTGTAATCAGGATGCCGTGCATATACAAAGGAGACTCTGCCTGGTTGCAGAGTGAATTTGTATATGCGGCGGGTCTGGGCACGCACCGGGGGAGATTTGTTTCAAAAAATATATATATATATGTAGAAATTTGGGAGCATCGGCGGCATCCCTTTCGCGCGTGAAAAAACCCCCGGGGCGTGACAGTGATCTCGATCCGTAGAGTATCTTCCGGTCAGTATTGTTGGGAACCGTTTGGGTGACGGTGGTCCCAGGTCGTTGAGTGTCGTCCGACCAGTTTTGTTAGACCTCGAGTTGCGGGTCGATCCCAGCTGTGGAGTATCTCCAGCCAGTGTGTTTAGAGAGGCGAGTTGGGTGTCTCGTTTTGGGAGCCGTTTAGGTCGACGGTGGTCCCAGCTGCAGAGTATCTCCAGCCATTGAGTTCTGTGTCACGAGTAGTTGTGTCGCTAGTGTCTTGGGATTCGTGAGAGCTTTATTAGCTGCGTCATTGAGGGTACTCCGACCTTGTTCGAGTGTTGAGGATCTCAAGTTTATCCGTTCTGGGAGAGAGAGCGTGGATTTTTACTATAGCATGCATGTGCCACTGTTTGATACTCCATACCGCACCGTTTTCCTCAGTGGGGGAGCACCCCATGAGATGCCGCAGTGGATGCGATGTTTGGCCTGTTGAGGCAATTTTGCGCGAGGGGTGAGTTAGTCCGATTGGACACCCTACGTTGATACACTAGGGGACCCTACGTTGATACACTAGGGAGGCGCAGGCTTGACTTGGCCAGATGTGGCAGTCAGCTCGATTGGGTCGATTGTGCACCTTGTGTGCGAGTGGTTGCACGTCTTTCTTTGGTTTTCCCCTTTGAGCATTTAGATAGAGGCATGATAGCTGTAGAGTATCTCCAGCTTTCTTATTCAGTTTTTACTGCATTGTTATCTTATGCCTCTAATAGACTTAGTGGGCAGACCATCAGGCTTGGTGGCGGTACCCACTAAAAACTACGTGTTGATGTAGTTCTCACACCCATTGGGGATATTCCCCCTCCTTTTTCTTTCACCTCCTTTGTTTTGCAGAGTCATTGCGGGGGTTGCTGATCTTGCTGTTGCTGTTCGAGGCGAGGGAGTCGCGAGCTAGATCCCTACCTGTCTTTGGAGAGTAGCCGTACCCACATTGGAGATTTGTAGTACAGTCAGTAGATTATTTTTATTTTCACTTTTGAGAGACTGGTGTATTATGAGGATCTGACTTGTACTGAGAGCCTGTACACTGATGTATTATTTTAGCTTACCTCCCTATTTGAGTTCTTGGTTATTGTATCAGAGGATATTATATGTTGATCATTTATGGAAGATGGATATTGTATCGTTATTCCAGTTGTGCAGTGGATGGATGTGAGATTTACAGCAGTTTATTTTATAGCTCTAATATCTGTTTAGCTGTAGATTTTTCTTTGCAGGTTGGACGCTTCGCCTATGCGGGGTTTTTGTATAAGCAGCGAATCTGTTGGCTAGCCCAGGTCGCAGTTTCGACCCCGGGGCGTGACATGTACTCTCTGCAAAAGAAACGATTCTTGACACAAGAAATCATTAGATACCTCAAAAATTTAAAAATTCAATAAGCAATCAGAGAGATAGAGTTTATACTCATGTAACTTATGACATTAATTATCAGATATGTATGAAAATAGACAATCAAAAATTCACATACCATCTAATATCAGTAAAGTTCCAAATGTCGTAGCTTAAAGTTCACACACGTTTAACAAGTTCAAAGTTAAGTTGTGTCAGTTGTCGCAAGTCACTTGTTAGAAATATTACATGTCCAAATAGTTAGTCAAATAGTTACTCATGGCATGTTATCACAAGTTTAGTTCTACTTACCTTCAAGTTCAAAGTTCTCTCCCCCTTTTTGTCACAATCGCCAAATCAAAAATTAGGAGGAAAAAGTTCAAAAGTTAAAGAAACTTAAGGGAAAAAAACAAAAACCTGCAAAATAAAAACTGTTAAAAATAAAACCGAAAAAAATCTTATTCTGAATCTGATTCTTCAGAACTGCTGCAACCCAACTTTGCAAAGATCTTCTTTACAAGTTTCGAAAAGGACTTGTATTTCTTCTTCAAGTCCACTTGGGCTGCAATAATACGTGCAAGGTCCGAAGAAATTCGACCTTGTTTAATTGAAATTCTTTCCTGCTCTAAAGAAAGTCGTTGTTGCTCCCTGTAAATTGATGTCACAGAGGCTTCATCCTCTGAGGTATCGAAAGGTCCTAGACCTGAAGTTGTTGTTGCTGTTGCTGTTGTTGCTGTTGCTGCTGATGCTGTTTCTGGCGCTGTTGTTGCTGTTGCTGCTATTGAGGTTGATGGTCGATTGCCTCGAGGAGGTGTCGGGGTGTCATCTAGTTTCTTGAGGAGTGACTTCACCACAATTGAGTCATTAATGGTTTCCAAACTATGCATATAGCTTGACGATCGAATGTCGACGTCAAATTTCCTTAAGATTCGCATAATTATCATGGGAAACGAAAGTTGCTCCGTTGGATAAGGATGCTCCACGTAGCTAGCCATCATATTCCAAATGATGTATGGAATATTAATATTCAATCCTCGAGCTGCTGTGAGATGCCCTAGAAGATACATAAATAACATTCTGTCCCATCAAAGTACCTTTGTTTGAATATTTGGCAAGATATTATAGCAAACGATGAAATTCAGAAATCGGTATTCTGGTCGAAGTTCTTTGGAAAATACCAAATTTCCTACCGATCGAGTTTCCGACATACAGATGCCATCCACAACTCTTCGTCAATCCAAGCTTGTCACAGGGCAACTCTTCAAATAATGAGTTCCCTTAAGATTAGCACTCATACCCAAAACCTCTCCGATAAGCTGAGGTGTTATCATGAGTTTGGTGTTCCGTACCATTGTCTTAAACTCCATTGGTCCACCTTCAACATCCTGAAGCTGATTTGCACAAAGGTAGAAAGTTCTAATCAAATGAATATAGTAGCCTGTGGTCTAGAGAAACTTACAGATTTGAGAAAGATCGGCTCGATCCAAAAGAACACCAAATGTCGTAGATCGGTCTCGCAAATTCCCAACATTGACATGTCATTCTCCGATCTATTCTCTGTTTTCAAATGCTTTCATTCGGTCAGAATTTATTTGAACAACATCTTCTTCAATCGGAGATTGCTCGCTAGCTATCGGTTCTTGGATCTCAATTCCACGAGATCTCCCTCTCTTCCTTGCAACACTCTTCCTTTTCATTGGCATGGGTTGTATGGGGGCTTTCCCTTTCTCAGTTGCCATAGGCGGCGTCTTTGCCTTTGTTGAAACTGGGGATTTCCCCTTTGACGCAGAAGATGCCTTTGCTGTAGCTTCAGTCAACTGCTCCCACTCTTCGGACTCAATTTCCGATTCGTCCAAAGAGACATACTCTCCCTCTTCTTGAGGTTTTCTAGCTCCCTTAAGTTTGTTGGTCACTCTGGTGCTAACTAGAGCCATTATGAAGACAATCAACCAAGCAAACGCCATTTGAAAAGTTTTCAAAGATTAGCCTGTGAGCAAGAAATCAAAAATATGAAAAAAATTGTTTAATTTTAAAAATTCGAAGGAAAATTCCTAAACAATCTTTAACACATGTAGAAGTTAGGAATCAAGACAATTTTACAAAAAGAATTTGTAGTAACCGTAATTTTTAAAATTCAAAATTTAAGTTTAAATAATTTTCTGAAGTATTTAATTGGTAAAAATAGAATATTAGTAGTGTAATGTGGCCCAAAAATATCAATTTTTGATAGGGGCCTGATCTGGAAAATCTGAGATCACCATTGCGATCGTCTCGTCGAAACATGAAAGTTTCATATTCATATGTTTTCGATCTGACGGTCGAATCTTTCAGAAATCAGAAATCAAAAACGGGCCCCACAACTTAAGTTGTGAATAGTAACTCTTGATTTTTGACCCCTCACGACTGGAAGTCAGCCGATTCACTGTCTAAAACCCTGACATAGGGGTATGAGTAATGGAACCTAGCTAATTTCGACGTTCTGAGCGCAATGGCACTGACGGTTTTCGCGTTGGCCGATCCGGGTGCATAGAAGTGCGTGCGTCGGATTGCGACACATAGAACTAAATAGCCCGAGAATTTATTTGTGCACCAAATCAGGCAAATGAATAGTCTATCTTGAAGGTCTCGACGAGCCGGACGTCGTGGCGAAGTCCGTTTCGTAAAACGAAGCTCGGATTGCCTCGAAATGCGTGAAAAGCATAAAATTATTGCTTTTTCTTCAAGCAACTTAGGTATTCTTGGGCCAAGGCCTTTGGGACTTTGTTGGTTGGGCCTCTGCCAACCTAAGAAGCCCACGAAGTGATGCTGTGCAGAGCTGGGAGGCAGGGGTTGTGTGTGAACCCGGATTGAGGCTAATTGCATAAGGAATCTTGCATTTAAGTGCAAGTTGCCTCTTGGGCTACCTCTGGGCTGAGTCCGAGGGGGTGTGTGGGGTGGAGTCGAAGCATCCCACTCCTCTGAACCTTCCACACCATTCCAGAGCAAGGGGGGTGGCCGAGGGTTATGGTCCTTAAGAGAGAAACTCGGGAGAGATAGAGATAAGAGAGAGAGAGGAAAAGGGAGGGACCAAACCTTACCAGAGGGGATTAAAGTGTTCCTGTGAAGTTCCTTGGCATCACTGGACCTTGCTGGAGGGTGCCCGAAGCCGCGCGTGCAAGAGAACCCGAGACCGGCTTCTTCCTCTCTCCCACAACTCCGGCCAAGGTATGGATCTTAAACCAATGAATTTTTGGGACTCTAGACCATAGCAGTAGCTTAGTGAGTCTCTGTTGATGCTCCCTACACGAGCCCAAGTCCCCATGCAGCTTGGTTGGCCGGCGGGAGCGAAGCCTCGCCGGAAACCTAGAATAGCTCCGCCGCAAGAGAACTCTCAAACTCCTTGACCAAAACGCACCAAAATTGGGGTGCCGAGACTGTGGAACCAGTAGAAGAAATCTGCTAAGCTTGGGGAATTTTGGTCGAGCCGTTTGTGAGAAAAACAATGCCCTAGTTTTGAGAAATTATGCATGTTGGCCGAGCCATTGGCTCCGGCGCCGGCGACGCATTCCGGGGCCGGCCACCTGCACGGGAAGCATGCAGGGAGTGAGGAGATCACGTTCATAGGCTTGCATGGCCCCCATGCACGTGCGGAAGGCGCGGCCATGCCCTTACCCGAACCGGGTTCTTGTAACCCTCGCCGGCGCTCCGGCCCTCTCCGGCAAGTCGGGGATGGACGGGAAGCTTGCTGGGACTCAGTAGAGTACCTCCATGCAAGTGGAAATGTCCCAGGTTGCCTCGGGTGAAATCCGCCATTAGTGGTGGAGAGCTCTCAATCCGAGCTCGGCCCCGCCGCGCCGCCGCCGTGCTCTGTCACCATGCATGGGAATGGGAAGCATCAGGGAGATAATTAACACCTGTTGGTGCCTTTAGTTGGGTCCCAGATGCCTCAGGTTGCGCATCACGAATTTCAAAGCAATGGGCCATCTTCTTCCTCGAGCCCGAGCTCAGCCTGGGGAAATTTGATTGCGCCAAGTTGGGGGGAAGTGATCAGGAAGTGGAGGGGGTCAGTTCCTTCCATGTTGGAAGCAAAAAGACCCAGTAATTGCTGAGAACTAGGCTTGGGAATGTCATGTGTGCATATGTGTATTGGATGCCCACCACCTGTTTGATTAAATGCCTGAGAGAGAAACAAATTGGAATTAGCTCTCGAGTTGTATATCAAAGTTACGCAGAAAGGTCCCCTGAGCTTGATGCTCACTTCAGATCAATCTGGATCTGTGTGGACAGAGATTTGAGACTTGTGCTTTATGTTAGAGAGCAAGCTTGTGGTTCTGGTTAAACCAGCAAGTTTGGGCTGCCAAAATGGTGAGCCCCAGTGTCCTTGCAATATTTAAGGACATGTTTATATACAAAGTTTTGATAAACAATGCATAGATGTAAAGATATGACATAAACAAGCTTAAATGTAAAGATTTCTTAATAACTGTATTGGGGGCTGTTTGAAAAGTTATAACAGTGTGTTCCTGGGGTTTTGGGGGTCACTGAACGCGATGCTCGCGTTTGTTTTGGGTTTTGGAGAGCCGAAGAAGCAAAAATGCGTTTCGGCTAGGTTAGAGGAGTAATTCATGGCCCAAAGTTTCCCTCGGGCATCGTGCTGCCACAAATGGGTGAGCACGGCATTCATCAAGTTGAATGTCACCTGCTGGAGGTGACGGCTCGTAAAAATGACTTACCGTTTAAGAGAACGAGCCAAAACAGTGGTTATTTATCGTATAAAATCCATTTTAAGTAAACCTGAGGGCCCTGCTGTAATTGTTACAACCTGGAAAAGCTAGATAAATATTCTAAAATATTATTGACCTGTTGGTGGGTTTCTCAGGGGTTTCTGAAAAGCTAAATTGCTTTATGTAGCACAAATCGACGAAATGGTCGGTTCGCGCTAGTTGCGCCTTGAGGATTGGTAGATCCTGAGTTGTCACCTGGTATTTTTGTAGGCCCCAGTCATCAGGAACCAGCCTGTGATCCGTCTTGTGGTTATCGCGATCGTCTACCCTCAGGTGGGTTATCTTCGGTCCGGACTTTATCATTTCGGCCCTCTGTGTACGGTATTGGTTGGACCCCTGTTCTTGCTTACCCTAGATGATTGATTGAACCTGTCTTCCTTTGTTGAGATTATACCTTGCATGATTGGTCATTTGCTAGGTTATATACCTGATTATCAGTACTTCCTGATTATATCTGATCCATGATATTTAGTTGCTGCTTATTCTTGCATATGAGTGAGACTCAGTTGATTCTGATATTGCATTCCAGTGGGGATTTTCCTCGGCGTTCCGCCGTCTGTCCGGTCTACCGACCGTGAACTGAGTTTTAGCATTTTGATTGATATGGAGTCTATCCTGCTCTTATTACTTGCTTGCATATCATGCTTATATTCCAACAGTTGCTTGATTACTCTACTGAGACATATCATGCTTATATTCCAGCAGTTGCTTGTTTATCATGTTGAGTTATATCCTGATTTCTTCAGCAGTTGATATGCATTTCCTGGACACATGCCATGCTTGATTGGTTACTAGCATAGTTCTATACTTGTCTCTATTCTTCACTACATGTTTAGAATAGGTGAGATTACTTCAGTACTTGGCATGTTATACTTGTATCCCAGTGGGGATTTTCTGCGGCTTCTTGCCGTTTAGTGGATCGTGGTTTGAGCATCAGCATTATGATCGCCGTCGAGCCAAGCTTTCAGTCACGCACACCGACGGTTTGGCCACCGTCACGGTGTTCTTTACCGGTGGAGAGGTCTGATCGACCCGTGAGCCTAGTGGGGTTATGATAGCTTGTAGGGTGTCCAAGAATGGCTTTAGGCCTGAGGCCCCAGGGTGTCCAACAGTGGTTTAGCCTGAGGACCCAATGACCAAAAGTGGTTTAGCCTGAGGTCATATGCTCCATGGCAAGTTTAGCCTGAGGCCCTTGTGGCCAACAGTGGCATTGGATTGGGTATATTCGTGGTTCTACCTTTGATGCACCTTCTTGATATTTCCTGGTTGTTTGATTATCTGCAGTTAGCCTGAGGCCCTTGTGGCCAAAAGTGGCATTGATTGGGTACTTGATATTCTTGTGATTGATGCATAGCTTTTATATTTCCATTGATTCCTTGATTTGATGCTTTATGATCCACCTATACATGTCGAGACTTGATATGATGCCTTTACTGATAGTATCATGATTATTGAGTTGCTTATCCTACTTGTGATTTCATGAGTATATATATCTGTTGATCTTCATGATTGCCTATCTGATTTTCATGTTACTTTCATGATTAGATATCTGTTGATCTCATGATTATATATATTGGTTGATCTCCATGTTGCCTATCTGATTATCCTAACCCCTGATTATTACTATCCTCTAGTATTGTATACCAGTAGGTACGATCTGCTATTTCTCGGCTCGTCGTGCCCACTGGGATACACTCCGGTGTGTCTCACACCCTCGGGTGACTGTTTTTCAGGTCGAGCGGGTGTTGGGATGTCGGGACGAATTGGCGAGGTATCGATATAGAGGTTGACCCTGGACAGCCGAAAAGTTATGTAAAGAAATTGTATTTCAGTTGTATATTTGTAAAGTTAACTTAAATTATTTGTTTAGAGTTGTACGTAGTTAGTACTCTGATGTTGTTGCCAAGCTAGCCGTGCATATATAGAAAAGGCTCAATTCCATAGGGTATTGGGACTCTTCTATATATGTGGCGGTCTGTCATTGCCCTGATTGGTTGTAACTCTGATTTAAAAAAAAAAATAAAATAAAATTTATACACTGGTTTTTGAACTCGGGGCGTGACAGAATTTTAAAAATAGATCAATTCCATGATTTTCAAAAAATTCAAAAAATTATCCTAAAACCGGAATTTTTGAAATCGACGCCCAAAAATCCGTTTAGAAAGTAAGCAACAAGTATAGAAACACTTCTTAGGCATCCAGAGTTCAAATTTCAAAAGAAATTTGATCAAAAATCGTGCAAAAATGAAATTATAGCATGAAATTCCTCACGTTTTGAAGAACACAAGCAAAAACAGTGAAAGAAATGAGTTTTGATCAAAATACTTACTTGGATTGAGAGAAATCGAGTCAAGAGAAATCTAAAATCCCTTGGTTCTAGAGAGAGAAGCTTAGGAAAACAAAAACTGAAACTTAGAGTGAATGGGAAATTGAAAACCCTTCGTTTTGTTTTAAAACCTAGCCGCGGTCCGGACCAGATTATGAGTTCAGTCCGGATCGGCTTTGCGCTGAGAATTCCATCATTCGGGATCCGGACTGAGTTGATCCAGTCCAGACTGCCTGCAACTTTTTCTTCAAAAAAATTTTGAAAAATTTTAGAAATCCAGAAAAAACATGTAAGCATTCTTGCATATCAACTTTATACACAAAGTATCGTTTCATAGGAAAAGAAATAGATTATAATAAATCTATCAATAATACCCAAATAATGAAACGAAAAATTTATAAAAGTTATATCCTCTAAAGTTGAACAAGTTCAAAATATCAAACACGATCTTATGAGTAATGAATTTGTCAAATCATCAATTGAGCAAAGAAAATGAAGCATCAAGATCGATAGATGTTTGAAATCTCTAATAAATTAGATAATGTTATCTAGTCAATATATTTAGAGAGTGGCTCGTTGAGCATCTTTCAATATGAAATCCCACCTTATACCAATCTTAGAATTTGACAGAGTCAAGTATTCCAAAAAGCATTTTATCAAATAAACCGTAACACCATGCTTGGTAAACATGTGGTAGCTGCACACAGTACTCGGACGATCGAGGTGGTAGCTCTTTCCTCCATGTGGTGGTAGTTTTCACACTCCACTAAGGGATGTAACTCTTTCCACATCTTTTTGAGCATGAAACATTAAAAACTCCCCCTCAATTGACTATAAATTATGTAAAATATTAAGTATTCAACCAACCATTGATCTCGTGTTCATACTTATTTCAATATCAAATAAGATAAATACAATACCAAGAGATCATTGAATGAGGGATTGGCTTTGATCAATTAAAGATGAAATAATTGATATAAATGATCATTGCATCAGATGAATTATAATGATATCCAAATCATAATCAATTTCTCAAAATATGAGATGATGCAATTAATGTTCTATACAGCATATTTACAAATAATAAGAACAAAAATACAAAACAAAACCTAACCTAAGCAATGGCTCAAAATTTGGTTATTTCAAAGAAAGCATACCAATTGCTTTTCGCAAATGAATAAAATGTTTTTGATCCAAAGATTTTGTTAACATATCGGCTAATTGATCATCAGTTGAAACATAAGCAATTTGCAAAATACTTGATTCAACTAGCTCTCTTAAATAGTGATACCTAAGTTCAATGTGTTTTGTTCTAAAGTGCAATACAAAGTTTTTAGAAATGTTAATGGCACTAGTGTTGTCACACAAAATAGTTACCGAGATCGCAGGAATGCGGAAGTCACTCAACACACTCTTCATCCAGATCAATTGAGTTGAGCAACTTCCCGCTGAAATGTATTTTGCCTCAGCAGTAGAGAGAGCAATGCAATTTTGCTTTTTACAATGCCATGCAACAAGACAATGGCCAAGGTAAAAACATGCACCACTCGTGCTCTTTCGATCATCCACCGATCCAGCCCAATCGGCATCTGAATATCCTATAATATCGAGAGATGTGCCCATAGGATACCAAATTCTGAAATTGATTGTACCTTTGACGTACCGGATGATCCTTTTCATCGCTTTTAGGTGAATTTCCTTCGGTACTGATTGATATCTCGCACAAATCTCAATACTGAAAGAAATGTCCGGGCGACTGACAGTAAGGTAGAGTAGACTTCCAATCATACTTCGATACAGTTTCTCGTCTACTTTTTCTCCGTGAGATTCACTATCAAGTCCCTTATTACTTGTTCCCATAGGAGTCGGATGGTCTTTAGAATCCTCTAATCCGAATTTCTTGACCAACTCCTTTGCATACTTGGATTGACACAAATGAATACCATCTTCACATTGTTTAACCTGCAATCCAAGAAAATAAGTAAGCTCGCCCATCATGGACATCTCAAATTCGCTTTCCATTGTCTCGATGAATTTTGAAGCATCATTGTTTCTCGTAGCACCAAACACGATGTCATCTACATAGATTTGTGCCATAATGAAATTATCCTGATAATGCTTCACAAAGAGTGTCCGATCGGCTCTCCCTCGAGTATAGCCTTTTTCCAAAAGATGTTTAGTCAATCTTTAGTACCATGCTCGTGGTGCTTGTTTTAGTCCGTAAAGAGCCTTTTTCAATCGAAAAATATGGTTTGGAAGTTTATGATCAATGAAACCTTTCGGTTGAGCCACATAAACTTTTTCGTTTTGAAAACCATTTAAAAATGTGCTCTTAACGTCCATTTGAAAAAGCTTAATTTTAAAATGACAAGCAATAGCGAAAAGGATATGAATGGACTCGAGACGGGCAACCGGGGTGAATGTCTTATCAAAGTCTATTCCTTCAATTTGTGAGTAGCCCTGAGCAACCAACCGTGCTTTGTTTCTCACAATGGTACCGTCTTCATTTTTCTTATTCTTGAAAATCCATTTAGTACCAATAATGCTTTGGTGCTTAGGGGGCTTCGTTAATTCCCAGATTTTGTTCCTTTCAAATTGATTAAGCTCTTCTTGCATTGCTTCTATCCAGTAGTCATCTTGAAGAGCTTCGTCAATATTCTTTGGCTCAATCATGGAGACATAACATGCAACTCCACATTCCAATTGTCTCCGAGTTCTAACTCCTTCTTGAGGATCTCCAATAATATTAGTTCCAGGATGGTCCTTGAAGATACGAAGCATTTGAGATAAGGAGTATTCGAGGGTATTTGCGATGATTACTACACATTGGATAAACTAGAAGGACCATGAGATGCATCAAAATTTTCAAAAGATTTATCATGCAAAGATGCAATATCATAAGCAGGAGATTCATCGTCAAGAGGCATATCAGGAGTAGATTTATCAGAAGAAAAATGAGAAGCTTCATCTACTTTAACATTTATTGATTCTATCATCGTTTTAGATTCAAGATTGTATACTCGATATGCTCTACTATTTGTAGAATAACCCAACAAAATTCCTTCGTCACAACGAGAGTCGAATTTTCCAAGATTTTCACGATCGTGCAAAATATA
Source organism: Tillandsia fasciculata (assembly GCA_029168755.2). Taxonomy (NCBI): domain Eukaryota; kingdom Viridiplantae; phylum Streptophyta; class Magnoliopsida; order Poales; family Bromeliaceae; genus Tillandsia; species Tillandsia fasciculata. Next base: position 6,607,858 of record CM054945.1, read on the forward strand.
GCAACGATTCCCGAATATACGAAAGTACTTGATATTCTGTTTTCTACAAAACCATAGCTCATATGATGTATTTAAAGTACCCGGGCGCAAATAGATACAATTGATCACATAGACCGTGGTGTTAACTACTTCAGCCCAAAAATATAAAGGGAGTTTCCGGCTATGAAGCATAACACGCGCCATCTCTTGTACAACTCTATTTTTGTGCTCGACTACACCGTTTTGTTTCGGTGTATAAGGTGCAGAGAATTCATATTTTATGCCGTTTGAAGAGCAAAAATCAATGAATTTTAAATTTATAAATTCTCCACCTCTATCACTGCGAACACGGACAATCTTTTCATTTTTCTCAATCATAATACGATGACAAATATCATGAAAAGAGTCAAAAGTATCCGCTTTCTCTTTTAAAAATTCTACCCATGAATATCTAGAGAAATCATCAACTATGAGAAATATGTACCATTTTCCACCCAAACTAGGTTGACGAGTTGGCCCCATTAAATCCATATGCAATAATTCTAATGGCCGTTTTGTTCCTACATGGTTCAAATTCTTGTGAGTGGATCTAGTTTGTTTTCCCTTTTGGCAACCACCACACACAATGTTTTCTCTAAAGTTCAATTTTGGAACACCTTTAACCACATCTTTGTTAGATATTCTAGATAGTTCCTTAAAGTTCATGTGACCTAGTTTTTCATGCCAAAGAGTTTCATTATCAAGTGACACTAGGTTACAATGATCTAGAGAATTATTAGGAACTACATAGCAATTATTTTGTGACCTAACCCCTTTCAAAAAGAATGAATGGTTTTCGTTAGTTACAATACATTCAACAGAAGAGAAATTAACTGAAAAATCATCATCACACAATTGACTAATGCTTATGAGGTTAGTCTTAAGGCCTTCAACAAATAAAACATTGTTCAAAGTCGGGCCATCTGGAATTGTGATTGTTCCTTTTCCAACTATTTTTGAAGATCGTCCATCTCCGAAAACTACAAGTCCTCCGGAGGTTTTCTCAAACGATTTAAAATAGTTTTTATCTCCAGTCCTGTGACGTGAGCAACCACTATCCAAATACCAAGATGTATTGTCATATGCATGTAGTAATGTGTGAATGACAAGACAAGGGAAGAGTTCACCTTTGCGCACCCAAACCTTACGAGTTTTGGAATACGTCGGCAACGATCGTGAGGTTGAGCTCCTTGGTGAACGCGTCTTGTTCAGCTGATCACTTTTCTTTGATTTCTATGACAATGTTTGTGATGACCCGGATCTCCGCAGAGCTGCTACAGTGCGTTGGGGTGGCTATTGGAGGCCTACATGGTGTGTTGGAGGTGTTTGGGGCATAATTGGACACAAGTGTTGGACTTCGGGCTCAAATGGATCATGTGAGTGATCGGAGGACCCCGTGGAGGGTTTAGAAGTGGTTTCGCGCGAATCGGATATTTAATTTGGGCTCCGCACGAAGTTTGGGCTAAGAATACACTTCCGGGTGCCTTCGGCAATTTTTAGAGTTGGAATTTGGCGAAACGGACGTCAAATTCGGATTCAGCGCGCGAAAACGGTCAAAATGGACTACCCACTTGTCAATTCGGAGCTCGGGTTACTGTTCACCGCCGGAACAGTACTTCCGGCGATCGCCGGCGGCGGCCGGCGGCGGCGGGCAGCGGCGGCGCGGCCTCGGGCAGGCGGCAGCACGGCGGCGGGCAGGCGCGGGCAGCGCGCAGCGCGCGGGCAGGGCGCGCGGTCCACGCGGCAGGCGTGCACCGGAGCGGGGGCCACGTGGCAGTTCCCCATTGGATGGTCCACAGGTCGCGGTCTACGGAGGAGTGTGGTGTACGGTGGACTGGGCGGGAAGACACGTGGCAGGATGTCATTGGTTCGGTTCATGAAGTCGGGTGCACCGGGTGCAGCGAGTGAGAGGGTTGACACGTGGCGCGCGGGGATTAGGCGCGCCACTGTGCGTGGCAGGCGCGGGCGGTGCGCGGTGCACGGTGGACCGGGGCGCGCCACGTGGCGGCCTCGGATTGGTTCGGTGTTTGATATTGTTGTGCACCGGGTTCAGCGAAATCATGGCTTGGACACGTGGCGCGCGGGGATTGGGCGCGTCACTGTGCGCGTGCAGGCGTGGCAGGCGGCGGCCGGCGTGGCAGGCGGCGGCCGGCGTGCAGGCGTGGCAGGGGGCGGCCGGCTGGCGTGGCGGCCACGGCGCCGACGTGGCGCACGCGTGCGCCACGTGGCGGCCGGCCATTGGCTGGCGCCAGCGCTGCGTTGACCGGGGAGGGCCACGTGGCGCGAGGGGAGCGGCCGGATCCGCTGTTTCGTGTTGGTGGACACGTGTCGGTGCGGGGAGCGGGTCGGACGGCCGTTTGGTCCGACCGGATCGCGTGCGCGGAGTGGGCCGGGCCGGGCCGGGCTACTGTGCGCGCCCGAAAGTTCGGGCCGGGCCGCACTGTTTGCGCCCGAAAGTTTCGGGCGCCCGAAACCGGGACACAGGGGTCATTTCCGAAAAGTTTTGGTGGGCCTATATATACCCCCTCCTCTCCCTCTTTCTCACCTTTTTCCGAGCTTTAGAGAGGGAATGAGAGGGAGAGATCTATATGGAAGTTGTTCCCCTTGATGTCCTGGATCTTGTGGTGGATTCTCAGAATTTTGGAAGCTCGGCAACGGCGATATCGATTTTACAGTTCGCCTCGGTTTTCGCCCATTTCGGCCCATTACCGTCGCAGTTCAGTCAGAAATTCGCTGTGAGCAAACCAGGAGGAGTTTTTGGACGATTTCTTCGACAGCGTGTTCCTAAGAGGTAAGGCTTCGATTTTCGTGTTGATCGCTCCGCTCTGTTTCGCACTTTTGGCACGTTTCCCGAGGCATCTTTGACCCCCATTTTTCTATGGTAGATTTTGGACAGCACCAACTTGCCGATTTTATATCTCAGCCTAGGAACATCGGATCAAGGCGTTTCATGACTCGATTTTGATCTACTCGTCGCGAGGAACGCAGTGGTGATTTTTCTGGGATTTTAGGAAATTGTTTCGAGGTGATAATCACTGTTTTCTCAGTGTACAGTGTACAGTTTTTCTTCACTGTTTGTTGATTGGATTACCGCCTTGCCGAATTTATAACTTGGCTTACCGAACTCTGATTTGGGCGTGCAAGGTACCGTTGCGAAGCTATCGACGCGAGGATCGCCGTGATATTTTTCTGGGAATTTTCTGGGCACTTTCTGCAGGTGATAATTTAACAGTTCTGGGACTGTTGTTGTATGTATTTGTAAGAGCACTATTTGGGAGCCTAAGTGTATTTAGTGGACTTTGTGTTGTGCCAGGAGTGTTTCGGGTGTATTGTTCTTGTTGGAGCGCAGGATTGGAGTTTTTGGTATTTTCAGCTGTACGGACCCGGACAGTTAGCGTTTCAGGTGGGTGGTTGTTGCATGCCTCTACTCCTGACTTACTCACTAAGTTTATTAGAAAACCCCACTTTGAGCATATTGATTGATTATCATGCATGATTGACTGATATACATGTGAGCCTATCATCTGAGGTTAATTTTGTGAATATAGCATGTTGGGGATATTATTGGGATAATATTGCTGTTGGAACATGATCATTGGAATAATTTAATAGTGATAATTAACATGTATAGTAGCACCTAGATTCTATGAAAGTGGATTAAATGGATTAATTGTGGGGACATAATGACATATCTATGTGCGGGTGCCACTTTGGGATTTATTATGGATCAGGGATTATACATGTGTAGTCGACTGATGATTTTAGCCTGATGGTTATATTTATGTGGATATATTAATTGTTACACATGTAAAACTGTTATTTGACTTTCTCTTTCTTTTACATTGCATGAGGACTTTTGCATGCTTATTTGGACATCTAGATAGGCCACTATTTTATTGCTACACTATCATATTGGGATTTGACTTAGGAGAAACCATGATTGCTTTCTTTCTCCTTTTATTTAGACTTTTGAGTCATGTTGCTCGAGTTCGAGCAGAGGTTTGGGATAGTGTAGCCGGGACCTGCGGGTCAGTGACAGGGTGTACTTGATGTTGGATTATGGGTTATTGCGGCAACCGCGGACAGTAGGCGGTTGACCGGATCTTGATTATTTTACCCAATTGTGGGTTGTGGGTTATTGCGGTGACCGCGGACTTTGGGCGGTTGACCGGATGTTTACTATTGCATCAGATTGGGTATCAGATTTCTCTAGTGGATGGTATTTCCCACTTTTGAGTACTATTGCATCAGATCGGGGTTTCATTAGTGGACGGAGTTTCCCACTTTGATCATAGTCATGATCCAGTCCTGCTATATCAGGTTACTTGTGCTTACTTACTTTACTCGTGTGGGTCGCTCCCCTCGAGTGCCACTCCGGAGTAGGCTTTAGACAGACTTTGAGTCCTTGAGACTCCTTTGCTTCGGTGTTATGCATAGGCTGGCATACCCGTTGCGGCAGGCAGAGCAGGCAGTACCAGTTTTACTGGTGGCACTAGATTGGGTCTATTTGGCAGGCTTCTGTTTCTGATGCATTCATACCGTCATTCCTTCGGTATTGCATTTAGAGGCATACTTGTTGTGGTTTCCCCTTTATTCAGTAGTTCTGTTTACAGCTTTACTACTTGTTCCTTTTCTTGCCTCTAGTAGACTTAGTGGGTACGCCGGAGCTTGAGGCTTTACCCACAGGGGGAGGCTACTGGTTTACTAGTGGTTCTCACCCCCACTGTTGTTTCCTCTTCTTTTCTCCCCCCCTGTTTTGCAGAGTCCTCATTGGAGTTGCTGATCTTCGGTCGTTGTTCGGGGCGAGGGAGTCACGAGCTAGATCGTTACCACCCGAGGAGTGTAGCTGTATCCCCTGGTTGGAGATTCCTCGTAGCTGTTGGCTGGTTTTACTGTTTATCTGGAGGAGAGATCTTTTGTATTTGGAGAGACTGAGACGGATGTACTATAGTTTTAGTTTATTCCTTTTATAGTTGAGAGATGCTGTACTGAGGACATTGTATGATGATTATCTGTATTTGAGGAAATGGATATTGTACATATTTCATGTTGTTCAGTGATTGGATTTTATTTTACAGCATTTTTATTTCAGCTCTGATATTTGCGTGGCTATAGTACTATCTTTTGCAGGTTAGACGCTTCGCCTATGCGGGTTTTAGCATAGGTGGCGGATCTGTTGGCGAGCCCGGGTCGCAGTTTCGACCCCGGGGCGTGACAATGTTGTCTTGAGGAATGTGCTACTATTATTCTTGACCTTTGGTTGATTTGTTCTTGAATTCCGGTCTTTGTTCTTGATGGTAGTTGATGCAAGTAGTGCTTGATTTGTTCGTTTGGCTCCATACTTGCAATTTGGTCTTATGTGCCCTGCAAAACCACAACGATGACATACCTTTGCAAAAGTTGAACCCGAAGAAGATGAGGCAGGCTTGTCAACGTTGGTTGCGATGATTCCCGTCGAAGGAGGAGCAACCGACTGAGGCACAAACTTTGTACCGCTCGAACTTGGATTCTCACCAGTTCGATCGTATCCAAGGCCCAAACGATTCGTTAGACTAAGACCAAGCAACTTATCCAACTTGCTCCTTCCTGATGAAAATCTCTTCAAATCTTCTTTAAGTTGGAATATGGTCTTCGTCATCTCCATTTTTTCTTATCGAGCCTCGGAGTAGAGTTTTAAGAAGTGATTTGCTTTATCCACCAGTTTGATACATTCCTTCTCGAAATGCTCATTCTTCTCTTGAAGGGAAACATTTATTTTAATCAAATTTTCCCTTTCCTCTTCAAGAGCGTTTGAGAGAGAAGTTGCCTTTTTGGATTGTTCTTCAAGATCTCACAACCTTCTTCTCAAACTTTTATTTTGCTTCACCAATTTCTTAGAATCCTTTAACAATTTATGATAGGCAAAAGCAAAGTCTTCACCTTCAGAGTCGCTTGGTTCATCATCCTATGCAGTTTTTTAATTCAATGATGAAATGGATAACGAACCGGTGGTCGATGAAAAACACACGAAAGGTGAAGTTGTGAACACAATGAATGCTGTGGCGTTGTTATCCTCATCATTAGAAGACGACTCAATTGAAGAAGAAGAGTCATCCCACGTGACGGCTTGCATAGCCTTCTTCTTTGACAGATTCTTATTGGGATATTCCGTTGAGATATGACCTAAACCTCAGCATTTGAAGCACTGGATTTGTCCCTCGGTGTTCTTCTTGTCATTTGAAGAACCCTCTTGCTTTCTTGATTTAGAGCTTGAAAATCCATTGACTTTCTTGGACTTAACGAAGGATGAAGGTTTGCTTGAATTTCCCTTTCGAAAGTTTCGGCGAAATTTTTTTTATCAAGAATGCAAGCTGTTTCTCGAAATCCTCATAGATAAGTTATCATCAGCATCTGAGGAGGATGAATCCGCATCTTATTCTTTTGTTGATTTCAATGCAAAACTTGAAAATTTAGAAAAAGAGAAAGGCTTTTCAGAAAAATAGTTAGTAGGAAAAAGTCATTTCAAAAGTTTGAAGTGCACCAACTAATTCTTCTACTTTGATTTCGTTCGGGTGTTTTACTGTTTCAATGGCTGCAACCTTAGGGCGAAATCTTTCGGGAAGAGTTCTCAAAATTTTTCTTACAACTTTCGATTCTGAAATTTTCTCTCCCAAGTTAGCACATGTATTTACAATATCTTGCAATCATGTATAATAATCTGTAAAAAATTCATTTTCTGCCATATGAATTAAGTCAAATTTGCTTGTAAGTATTTGCAGTTTTTGAATCTTCACTAAACTTGTACCCTCATGTGTAACTTGTAGAGTATCCCAAATTTCTTTCGCGGTCTCACATGCCGAGACGCGAGAGAACTCAGTTTGTGACAAAGCATTAAATAAAACATTAATTCCGTTGCCGTTGTAAGAAGAAGCATCAATCTCTTCATTGGTCCATTTCGACCTAGGTTTGATGGTGACAACATCATCAGCAATAATCTCAGTAGGATATGACCATCCAAACTCAATTGATTGCCATACACGTTCATCGATGAAAATCAAGAATGCTCTCATGCGTACTTTTCAGTAGGCATAATTTGTTCCATCGAAGAACGGTAGTCTATTGATGTTTACACCTTCAACCATTGTTTACAACCCTATTCCCGCTCTGATACCACTTGTGGGTTATGCGATACAAGGATCTAAATAGAAAAAAAAAAAACCACCTAGAGGGGGGGTGAATAGGTGTAAACAATAAAACTCAACAATCTTTGCGTAAAAACAACCCAATGCAGAAAAATAAATATAGTACGCAAGATTTTACGTGGAAAACTCCGTCACAGGAGTAAAAAATTACGGGACCGGTAACACGGTGAAATTCACTAAGATTAAACACATACAAGGTGATATACCGTAACACTACGACTCAACCTTTTCCATACGCTCCGAGTAGATCTTCTCCGCTCACTGCACAACGCGCCTCGAATCCACGATTTGCGTCCAACGCCGAATCCACGACGTCCAACCGAATCCACGGTTTTCACCAATATAGCACGTATCGATCACACGAACGCGGTAGCACCTTGAATCCAGGAAAGCGGTAGCACCTTGAATCCACAAGCCACGCGAATCCACGCACCGATTGTCCTTTCGAAAATCGTTGTTTTGCTTATTGGTGGTGATAATCAAATACTTAGATCATATAGATAGACAAGGAAACACCATCTAAGTATTCATCAATTTGATTTTACAAGAAATAGAGAGTTTGGAAATCCTAGAATCAAATTGATCAATATAGATGCAGAAACATAAAATTAATCGTGTTTTCCTTTCTTCTCTATATGTGGATTATTCCTTTCGTTTCCTTTTTAAAAATAATAGAAATTTTGAAAACCTTCGGAATCTTAGGAATTATCGGTCGTTGTTATTGTTACCCTAAAAGATGAATGTTAGGGTCTATTTATAGGTTAGAAATCGTCTGGAAAGAAATAAGAATAAAAAACTGACTTAACAGATTTTTTTTTTCGCACGGCGGTCCGGACTGGATTTGGCTGATTCGAACTGTCGTCATTTTTCAGCAAATTTCCTGAAAAACTGGTTCGGGGTCCGGACTCAAGGGAGGTTGATCTGGACTGTTCATGCGATTCAGCAAACACAGAGTTCGGGGTCCGGACTCAAAAGAGGATGGTCCGGACTGGAATTCCGCATGAACCAAACCCTGTTCGGGGTCCGGACTGGATGTGACTTGTCCGGATCCTGAATATGTAAAATGTCCAGTTCTTGATTTTTATGCAACGAAAATTGTTCCAAGTGTTTCTAAACTATAAGAATGTATTCGGATCATCAAAAATATTTAATTAAACATACCTAATCTTTTTGAATCCAGTCTTCTTGAGATTGATATATGTGATCCATAATTTTTCAACTTCAATCTTCAAAACTCAAAACACTTCACGAAATACGCCAATACAAAAATTCTTAACAATAACTTTTCCGCCCTTGGTTGAAGGGATGTGCGGTTAGGATGATAGTGGTCCCCCTAGGGTTTAGTTGGTTGTTGATGAAATAGTATAAATCTTAGGGACTATTATAATCCTAATTGCACATTCTTTAATCCGAGGGCTGAAAACTTATGAGTACGAAGGGGTTTTACTCATAAGAGTATAGTAGCCGGACTATATATATATATATATATATATATATATATATATATATATTGTCCTTCTACTATGCTATCGATAGTACCAAACATTTGGTGCTACCAAGTTTTTCACCATTAGACCTACCCCTTTGATCATTTCCACCCGTTAGATCATACTATTCCACGAACCACCTATTAAACCCTACGGGCCCACTATCATCCTAACCGCACATCCCTTCATCCAAGGATCAAAAACTTAATATCACCAATGACTTTGTGCTATTAATAGTATTACCCCCTCGGCAATCACCTGACGTGTCGTTTGGGTGATTGTCGATGTTAAGTAAGAGATCTGGCACATGTGATGATGTTCAGCGATCATCGTCACATCTTGGCAAGATATTTGCTTATCGCCCGAGGGATTCGTATTATGTATCTTTTTTAAAAATCTTCATTTATACTTGTGAGTTGCATAACCTATTTGAAACTGTCGATCATATAAAATATGAAGATACAGAGAGGTACTCTTATCTCTTCTTGTTAAAGTTGATTTTCAAGTAGACGGATGCATGGTGACTTGTTTTTTGCAGCAATCCTGGCCACCCATTTGCAGCTAGTTTAACACTTGAAAATTTCAGTACCTCTCAATCAAATTCTGCTTAAGGTTTTGTTATCTTAGCAATTGCTGTTGTTTCTTGTTTTTATTTTGGCAGTTTTGTCGAAAAATCATTCAAAGTATAAGTTTTCCTTTAAAAGTTTTGGAGGGATGAGAATTCAAAGGTTTTCTATGCAACAAAAAACACACGAAGTGTTCAGCAAGCATGTCTAATTTTTCACATGATTTTGATCTTGAAACTGTCGAAAGTAAAAGCATACATAAACAGTTATTGTTCCAAGCTTGTTTATAGTCTATATGTTATATCTTATCGTTACTCCTTTTTGTTATATTTCATGCATATGGCATTCTGGTGGGCATATATCTAAGTTGCATAGTTGATAACTCTTTTCATTACTTGTTATCTCGATATATCTTGATACACATAAACTTGAAAATCAATTATATTTTATACTAAGACAATTGAAAGTTTAAATGAATTCCTCATTGAATTTCTGGAGATTTACCCACGTACAGTCGGCTAATTAGAATTTTTGGATAGACTATCTGAAGTGACTATGATGATCTATAGAGTAAACTTAAAAAATCTAAGTTTGTCTTATTAAGTTTGCTTGCAGTAATCTAGTTTTATCCATTTCTCTCAAAGTTCAAACTTCCAACACTTTGCATTAGCATGTGAACTTAAATGTTAAAAACTGTGTGCAATTACCGTTGTTACCCTAAGATCTCTTTCTCCTAGATCTTTTGTTCTAAATATCATATGCCCAAAATCATGCTTTTGAAAAGTCATTCGACGACATTTTATTTTGCTTGAGCAATTTCTTTTTCTTATTTTCAGACTGGTTTAAGCCGACAACAGCTTTGTTTTAATCTGCAGTATGCTGGCTTCTAGTGTTGGAATTCCTCAATTCAAGGGAGGAAGGCTAGCTCCATTTTTTGTCATTCCATGTTTTAATTAAGTAAAATTAGTTCATGCTACTCTTTGGTATTATTCACCTTTAGTTCTCTTTTTCTTTCTTTTTTAAATTTGCTCTCTTTTGCCCCTGCTATATTAATAGATACTTTCCCATTATCTTAGTTTTTTTGGCTTTATTTTTGCTCCTTTGTCATATTAATATCAACTACTATCCAATGACTGGTTATTGGGACATTAAACCCCATCCTAAGCAGACTCGCAAAGCCATCCTAAGCAGGCGAAGATTCCTAAGCTCAAAGCCCGACCTTTTAACAAGAAAGTTAACCTTTAAACTCAAAGAGCCATTTACAAACATTGTCATATAGTCTGTTTAGACATATATACATCCCTATCAATTGAACTTTCATATATGCTTTTAAGACAACTTTTTTAAAAAATATATGCTTTTAGCACAAACCAACTTCCTCCCGTGAATTGGATGATTCCCCCTTAAGCTAAGGACATTTTTATATGAATTTGCTCTTTTGAGGGTAGAAAATTCAAATTAACTTCACATAACATTTATTTATTGCAGATTCTTGAAGCATTCATTTGGCTGCTTTTAAGACAACGTATTGCTATTGATTTTCATTGTTGATGGAGGTCATTCATATGCACAAAACTCTATAAACTATATTAGATTGTATCCATGCTAAATTTTATTTGTCCACGTACCATGCATAATCTTAAGCTTTTATTACATTGTTGTCTGCAAGCTTTATTTAGTTAGTTTTTAACAGCATTTCATATTCCAACAGGGGATTTTTTTTTTTGAAATAGCTCTCCTAATTTTTAAAATTTGCAAAATGACCTTGTCAATTTTTTTTTTGTAAAAGTAACCCAGCTTTTGCCAGTAGGGGCGCCAGAGGGGATTTTTCTTCTGAAGACGCTGAATGCTTTGGCCAGCAGGTGCGCCAGGGGGGATTTTTCTTTTGAAGGCGCTGAATGATTCAGCGCCATCAGTGTTTTTGATGAAGGCGCCGAATGATTCAGCGCCTTCACAAAAACCCTGTGAAGGCGCTGAATCATTTAGCACCTTCTATATATATGCTGAAGGCGGTAAATGGTTCACCGCCTTCTGCATATATGCTGAAGGCGGTGAACCATTCACCGCCTTCAGCGTGTGCACTAAGGACTTAGCCAATTTTTGCGAAAATTGGCTAAGTCCTTGGGTGCTGCGGTGTATATGGTAAAGGCGCTGAATTATTAAGCGCCTTTAACATAAATTCTAAAGACGCTGAACTAAATGTTAAAGGCGCTGAACCATTCAGCGCCTTTAGCATTTATGTTAAAGACACTGAATGGTTAAGCGTCTTTAGTGTTTTTACTAAAGACGCTGAACGATTCAGCGCCTTTAGCATAAACGCTAAAGGCGCTGAATTGTTCAGCACCTTCTTCCCGACTAAAACCTCCTCCGCGGGCTACAGTGCGCTCATTTTCCCACTCTTCATCTCCGCTCTCTCCCCCTCTCCCGACACAGTGCCGATTGACTTCCTCTCTCTCCCCCTCTCCCGTACAGTGCCGAAGCACGACCCGAAGCGCATTGTTGCCGTCGCCGAGAGGAAGCGCATTGTTGCCGTCGCCGTTGACGAAGCCCATTGTCGCCGTCGCCGAAGCCTGCGGTTGCCGTCGCCGTCGCCATCTCTCTCGCTCTCTAGATCACTCAGTGAGCATCTCCCCTCCCCTCCTTTCTCTCTCTCTCTCTCTCTCTCTCTCTCTCTCTCTCTCTCTCTCTCTCCCTCCCTCTCACAGTGAAAGAGTCACACTGTGAGAGAGTCTCTCACAGTGTCTCACTGTGAGAGACTCTCTCACAATCTCACTGTGAGTGTGATGACCCGGATCTTCATTGGGGGTTTATGGCTTGGTTAGTGGCTTCTGGAGGACTATCTTAGGAGATGGGAGTGTTTGCGTGTGTATCGGACTCAAGAAATGGACTCAGTGCGTTGAATGGATTCTGAGTGTATTCGGGTACCCCCCGTCGAATTTTGGGAGGAGCTTTGGGGAAAACGGAGGCCGTATTTGGATTCAGCGCGGAAAAACGGTGAAAAACGGCTATTTACTTGTATTTTTCTGAGTCCGGACGCCCAAAAACGAAGACCCGGAAGTTTCTGGTGTATTTTGGTGCATTGGGGAGCCGTGGACCGCCGGCAGGGACACGTGGCAGCTTCAGATTGGCCGGCGCACGCGTCCCGGTCCACGGAGTAGAGCGCTGGTGCAGTGGACCAGGCGGGAGGCCACGTGGCGGCTCCGCATTGGCGGGCGCAGGGCGCTCGGTTCACGGGAGAGCGCGTGGGTGTACGGTGGACCGGAGCGGGGACACGTGGTAGCACATCATTGGTTCGGTGCAGTGGACGCGGTGCACGCAGGGGTGCGCGGGCAAGCCGGGCAGGCCGGGCAGGTGCGCGGGCAGGCGTGGGGGTGCAGGCTGGTGGTGTGCCACGTGGCAGTTTTCTATTGGATCAGAGGGTGACACGTGGCAGACTGTGGTTCGTGGGGTGCACGGAGTGTGTACACCGGGTGCAGCGAGCGCAGGAGCTTGACACGTGGCGCGCGGGGATTGGGCGCGTCACTGTGCGCGTACGGCGGGGCAGGTGGCGTGGCAGGCGGCGGTTGGCAGGGTGGCGGCTGGCGTGGCAGCCACGGCGCCGACGTGGCGCACGCGTGCGCCACGTGGCGGCCCGCCATTGGCGGGCGCCACCTACCGCATTGACCACGCGGGCCACGCGGTGGAACGGGAGCGGCCGGATCCGCTGTCCGCTGTTCGGGGACACGTGGCGCAATCTGGTGCATTCGGGCGCTGGATGAACGGCCCGGATCGGCGCACTATGCACGCCCGAAAGTTTTCGGGCGCCCGGAAATTGGGACACAGAGGGAATTTTCCCAATTGTTTGGAATGGCCTATAAATACCTCCTCCTCTCCCACTTTTTCTCCCTTTTTCGAGCTTTAGAGAGGGAATGAGAGGGAGAGCTCCGTATGAAATTTGTTCCCCTTGATGTTCTTGATCTCGTGGTGGATCCCCGAAATTTTTGTAGGCTCGGCAACGGCGATATCGATTTTACAGTTCGTCTCGGTTTTTCCCCCATTTCGGCCCATTACCGTCATAATTCAGTCCAAAATTCACTATGAGCAAACCCGGAGGAATTTTTGGGAGATTTCTGCGACAGCGCGTTCCTAAGAGGTAAGGCTTCGATTTTCGTGGTGATCACTTCGCCCTATTTCGCACTTTTGGCACGGTTCCTGAGGTATTTTTGACCTTCCTTTTTCTGTGATGGATTTTGGACAGCGGAGGCTTGTCGATTTTATATCTTGGCCTAGGAGCATCAGATCAAGGCGTATAAGCATCGATTTTGATCTACTCGTCGCGAGGAACACAGTGGTGATTTTTTTGGGATTTTTGGAGATTGATTTGAAGGTGATAATTAAGCTTTTCGGGACTGTGTACCACAGGATTTGGTTAGTGGCGTTGCGGCTACCACGGTGTTTTATTTGTAACTTGATCTACAGGTATCGGATCGGAACGTGCGATTACTCGTTTCGATCGGCTCGACGCGACGATCGCAGCGGTTATTTTATGGATTTTTAAGGGACTGCAGAGAGGTGAAATTTAGCCATTTTTGGGACTGATTTTTGGACAGTAGGTATCTGTGCATTTTGGGATCAATTGTGCGCCGTTTTGGTTACCGTGCAGTGTGCGTGATTATCTGTTGTGAGGGCGTATTTGGGGCTGTGCTTCGCGTGCTCTGCGATCGAGGTGGGTGGTTGTTGCATACCTCAACTTCTGACTTGCTCACTAAGTTTATTAGAGAAGCCCTCTATTGGACATATTGATTGATTACCATGCATGATTGACTGATATAAATGTGAGCCTATCATTTGAGATTAATTCTGTGGATATAGCATGTTGGGAATATTATTGGGATAATATCGTTGCGGAAACATGATTGCGGGGATATATTTAATAGTGATAATTAACATGCCATATTAACACATAGATTTTATGAAAGTTGGTTAAATGGACTAATTATTGGGACATGATGACATACCTATGTGCGGGTACCACTTTGGGACTTATTATGGATCAGGGATGATATACATGTGTAGTTGACTGATGATTTTAGCATGATGGGTATATCTATGTGGATTTATTATTTGTTACACATGTGAAACTGTTATTTGATATTCTTTCTTTCATCTTGCATGAGGACTTTTGCATGCCTGTATGGACATCTAGATAGGCCACTATTTGTTGCTACACTATCATATTGGGATTTGACTTAGGAGAAACCATGATTGTTTTCTTTCTCCTTCTTATTTAGACTTTCGAGTCATGTTGCTCGGGTTCGAGCAGAGGTTTGTGTTACGGAATTTGAGTTGGCGTATTTCGTGAAAGTATTAAGTCTTGAAGATTGAAGATAAAAGAACTTTGGATCATATACCTCAATCTCAAGAAAGAAGAATTCAAAAGGATCAGGTATGTTTAACTAAAGATTTTTGGTGATCCGAATACTTCTTGTAGTGTAGAAACACCTGGAAGAAAGTTTTATTGCATAAACATCAAAAACTGGACATGGGACATGTTCAGGATCCGGATCGTGCTCGGCAATCCGGATCCCGAATGGGTGTTTGTTCATACACTGTTTCAATCCGGATCGCAGCATTTCATGATCCGGATCCCGAACACTGGTTTTACCTTTTCACTTGCATGATCCGGATCAGGATTTGCAATCCGGATCCCGAACGTGATGTTTGGTGAAACTGTATGAACGATCCGGATCGGGGACTACGATCCGGATCCCGAACTAGCATTTTTCTGGAAATCGTCTTTCTTGCTTCTGCAATCCGGATCGTCCAATTCCAATCCGGATCGCCGTCGGTAAAATCTCCAGAAAAGGCAGTTTTTGATCCCTATCTTCTTCCAATGGTTTCTAACCTATAAATAGGCCCTATATTCATTTCTAGGGCATCCGCAAAATAGAAAAAGATAGCCGAAAGGAAAAATCCACATATAGAGAAGAAAGGAAATCAATAGATTTATTCTATGTTTCTTCATCTATATTGATTGATTTGATTCTAGGTTTTCCATACTCACATTTTGAGTAGAATCAAATCAATGAATACTTAGATGGTATTTCCGATCTATTTTAATCTAAGTATTCGGCGGATCATCACCACCCAAAACAAACAACGATTTACCCTAAATCGGCGCGTGGACTCGCCTTGTGGATTCAAGGTGCGCTTCGTGGATTCAAGCGAGGTACGTTCGTGGATTCGAAGCGTGCTACTGGGTGAAGACCGTGGATTCGGTCGGACGTCGTGGACTCGACGTTGGACGCTGTGGATTCAGCGTTGGGCGCGGATCGTGGATTCGAGAAGCGTCGTGGAGCGAGCGGAGAAGATCTACTAGGAGCGTATGGTAAAAGGTTGAGTCGTCTGTGAGTACGTTATATCACCTTGTACGTGTTTAATTCTAGTGGATTTCGCCGTGTTATCGGTCCCGTGGTTTTTTACTCCGGTTTGGAGTTTTTCCACGTAAAAATCTTGCGTGTTCTTTTATTTTTCCGCATTGGGTTTATTTGCGCAATGATTTTTTGAGTGTTTATTGTTTACACCTATTCACCCCCCTCTAGGTGTTTTTTCCCCTATTTAGATCCAATTACTTATAACCCAACAAGTGGTATCAGAGCGGGAATAGGGTTGTAAACAATGGTTGAAGGTGGAAACATCAATCGACCCCCTTTCTTTGATGGAACAAATTATGCGTACTGGAAAGTACGGATGAAAGCCTTTTTAATTTCCATCGACGAAAGGGTGTGGCAATCAATTGAATTAGGATGGTCTAATCCAACTGAACTTATTGATGATGTTCGCACCTTAAAACCTAGGTCGAAATGGACCAAGGAAGAGATAGATTCTTCTTCTTACAATGGCAAAGGAATTAATGCTCTATTTAATGCTTTGTCACAAACAGAGTTCTCTCGCGTCTCGGCATGTGAGACTGCGAAAGAAATCTGGGATGTTCTTCAAGTTACGCATGAGGGAACTAACCTTGTGAAGATTCAGAAACTGCAAATGCTCACGAGCAAGTTTGACTCTATCTCTATGGCAGAGAATGAATCTTTCACTGACTATTACACACGATTGCAAGACATCGTAAACTCATGTGCTAACTTGGGAGAGAAGATTCCAGAATTTAAAGTTGTAAGAAAAATTCTAAGAACTCTTCCTGAACGATTTCGCCCGAAGGTCGCAGCCATTGAAACAATTAAACACCCGGACGAAATGCGTGTAGAAGAATTAGTTGGTGCATTACAAACTTATGAAATGACATTTCCTACTAACTATTCTTCTGGAAAGGCATCCTCTTCTAAGTCTTCAGGTTATGCATTGAAATCAACTAAAGAAGAAGACGCGGATTCATCCTCCTCGGACGATGACGAGAACCTATCTATGGAGGACTTTGAGAAGCAGCTCGCTCTCCTGACAAGGAAGTTTCGCCGCAACTTTCGAAGGGGTAATCCAAGCAAAACTCATCCTTCGGAAAGTCGAAGAAAGGCAAAGGCTCTTCAAGCCACAAGTCAAGAAAGCAAGAGAACTTCTCAAAGGATAAGAAAAGTTCAGAGGGACAAGTTCAGTGCTTCAAATGTCGAGGCTACGGCCACATTGCAACGGAGTGTCCCAACAAGAATCCGGCAAAGAAGAAAGCGATGCAAGTCGTTACTTGGGATGACAACTCCACGTCAAATGAGTCATCCTCAAGTGATGAAGAAGACAACGCGACAGCATTCCACGCGTCCACTACATCTTCACCCTTCATGTCACGCCCCGGGGGTAACCAGAACCCGGGCCCGCCAACAGATCCGCCGTGTACACAGAATTTTCCATGTACACGAAGCGCTGGTAACCTGCTCAGATAGATAATATACAATAGAAGAGCATAACAGAGCTGAACTAATAGAACTAACAGTAATCTCAGACTGAAATAAACTGTAAACTGAAATAAAAGTACAATATACTCCCAGCTCACCATAAATAATACAACCAGCTGGCCACAGCCAGACCCAAAAGTAAACTACTATAGTCTGAGATACAAAAGGGGAGTATAGTAAAAGTCTAGCTAAACTCTCGCTCGGGGTAGACGATCTAGCTAGTCGGCGATCCTCTTACCTCGATCTGCTGCTGAAGGCCCAGCAGCTCCCACAGTCGACTCTGCAAAACAAAGGGGAAAAAAGAACAAGAAACAACAATGGGGGTGAGAACTACTAGATAAACCAGTAGCCTCCCCTAGTGGGTAAAACCTCTGATGCTGACGCACCCACTAGGAATAAAGAGGCAAAAAGGAAAGAACAGTGGTATGCAATAAAGACTGCTGAAAAGAAACTACCACTACTATGCCTCTAAATGCAGTGCCAAAAGATGACTGTATAGATGCAACTATAAAGCTGACTGCCCAAAGAAAACCCAATCAGAGGGCCAGGAAATACTGGCACTGCCTGCTCTGTCATCACTCACAACTCACCAACTGACCGGCACCCATCACGGTCTAAAAGCCTACTCCGGAGTGGCACTCGAGGGGAGCGACCCACACGAGTAAAGTATCTCTGTATCAATCATCTCTGTAACCAATGTCTCACAATAGCAGGACTGGATCATGACCATGATCAAAGTGGGAATACTCCATCCACTAATGCAACCCCGATCCCCAATCTGATGTGATAATAACATCCGGTCAACCGCCCACAATCCGCGGTCACCGCTGAACCCATAAGTCCCAATCTGATAAGGTAAAAACATCTGGTCAACCGCCTAACATCCGCGGTTGCCACTATGCCCCACAATCCCCCAAGACAATCCCAACTGTCCCAAACTCAAAGTCCAGACACCACTATCTCAAAATCCCGATCAGACTCGAGCATCATGCATCGATAGAGAAGAATAACAATAACACATGTTTTCTCCTAAGTCAAGTCCCAGAATATAGTGCTGCAGTAAGATAGTGGCCTAACTAGATGTCCAATGAGCATGCAAGTGTTCTCTTTTAAAAACATTTAGAAAGGGGCTAAGTTTCATGTGAAGAATACTTTAGAATCATTTTACAAATATTGTTGGGTTACTAAATTGCATGCGGTTCACGATACAGCAATTGTCCAATTTCCTTGTCCCAGATTTATCACATAGAGGCTACTAAATTAATTTAGGGGCCAATACAATAGGTTTATATATATCACAAGTTATCTATCACATGCATAGTTGGGAAACTCTTTTATTCCTAGTGTGCAAATCAACAAAGAGGGATACGCAACCACCCACCTCGAAAAGCGTGTACAATGTACCCAGAAAATACCCGCTGTCCTCTAAACACACCGTCAGCTGTAACAATGTCCTACAACATCACATAAGTGTACACGGTGTAAATATAACAATTTCAAACACACATTTGCTGTTTTAAAATCAGCACGCAAAACGAGGAATTTTCACCTCTGTCCCGAGCTCCTAAAATCCCAGAAAAATCACGGTTGCGTTCCTCGCGAAAAATCACCCAAAATCGACTCTTGAATCGCCTCGATCCGATATTCCTACGCGGAGAAATAATTCGTCGAAGTTGCCGCTGTCCAAAAATCCAAACAGCAAAATGGGGTGTCAAATCACCTCGGGAATCGTGCCAAGAAATCGGAATCCGAGAGAAACCATCAACACGGAAAACGAAGCCCTACCTCTTAGGAACACACTGGCGAAGAAATCGTCGGAATCGGACTTCTGTACTGCGCAGGGGACTCCTCGGACTGAAATGCGACGATAACGGGCCGAAATGGGGGAAAACCGAGGCACACTGTAAAATCCGGAACGCCGCTGTCGATCTTCCCAAAAATCTGGGAACGCACCACGAGGTAGAAAAATGTGAGAGGAAAAACTTTCCTAAAGGTCCCTCCCTCCATTCTCTCTCTTTCTCTCGGAAAAGGCAAGAGAAGAGGGGAGGGGAGGCTTATATATAGGCCCACAAACAATTGGAAAATTCCCAATGTGTCCCCACTTTCGGGCGCAGTGCGGGGATTTCGGCGCGCACAGTGCGGCCCGGCCCGCCAAATTCCGGGCGGCTACAGTGCGGCCCGGCCCAACCCGGCCCGCACGCGCACGGGATCCGGCCGCACGCCACCGCCCGTCCGACCCGCTCCGGCCCGCCACGTGTCCGCCAAACAGGCGGCAGCCGTGCGGGCCCAGTGGGGGAGCGCCACGTGCCCCCTGCGGGTCGGCGGGGCGTGTGGCGCCCGCCAATGGCGTGGCGCCACGTGGGGCGGCGCCGCCCGCCCGACACGGGCGCCGGTCCGTCAACGCGCCGCCCGCGTGCGCGTACGGCCGCCCACGCGCGGTGTTGCGTGCGCCGCGCGCACATGAGCCGGCCAACCCGGGGCCGCCACGTGGCGCGCCCCGGTCCACCGTGCACCGCGCCCTGCCCCGCCTGCCCGGCCTGCCCGCGCTGCCCGCGCACCCTCCCGTGCGCCGCGCGCCCTGCACCGGCCCAACCGGCGCCTGCCACGTGGCCCGCCGGTGCACCGTGCACCGGCGGCCCGCTCCGTGGACCGAGAGCGTGCGCCGGCCCAATAAGAGGCGCCACGTGTCCCGGCCGGTCCACAGCTCCCCCCATGCACCATTTTGCGCAGAAAACTTCCGGGGGTCCGTTTTTGGGCATCCGGACTCCAAAATAAATAAGTAAATAGCCGTTTTCAAGCGTTTTTCCGCGCTGAATCCAAATACGGCCTCCGTTTAGCCTGATTCCACTCCTAAAATTCGGCAAAGTCAGCCGAAGGTCAGGCTCGCCCCAAATCCTCTCTAAGTCCAAACAACACATCCCTTTGACATGTTGGGGCCCACACACCACACAGGTGTTCCACACCCCGAACAGGGGAAAAACACAGGAAAAACTGGGACACTACATCCTCCCCCACTAACAAAAGTTTCGTCCTCGAAACTAAAATCATACCTCAATCCAGAGCCTCGAACAAGTAGGGGTAGGCGTCCATCATCTCTGACTCGAGCTCCCACGTCGCCTCGCGCTCATCATGATTGCTCCAAAGGATCTTCACATAGGGGATGGTCCGATTGCGCAATTCTTTCACCTCCCGATCAAGAATCCGCACTGGGCGCTCCTCATATCTCAAATCCTCGCTGATCTCGAGGGGTGCAAAGTCGATGACGTGCGACGGGTCGAAGACGTACCTCCTCAGTGTGGAAACATGGAAAACATCGTGGACACCAGCCAGTCTCGGGGGAAGTGCAAGTCGATAAGCAACAGGCCCGATACGCTCCAACACCTCGAATGGTCCAATGTATCGGGGGCTGAGTTTCCCGCGAATGCCGAACCTCCTGATCCCCTTGGACGGCGAGACTTTCAGAAATACATGATCTCCAACCTGAAACTCTAAGTCTCGTCGCCGAACATCAGCATAGCTCCTCTGTCGGCTCTGAGCGGTCTGAAGATGCTGTCGAATCACCCGGACCTTCTCCTCTGCCTCTAGCAGTATATCTGGCCCCAAGGTCCGTCTCTCGCCTACGTCACTCCAATAAAGTGGTGATCGGCACTTGCGTCCATACAACGCTTCAAACGGAGCCATCTGTATGCTCGCTTGAAAGCTGTTGTTGTACGCAAACTCAACCAAGGATAAGTGCCGAATCCAACCTCCGCCGAAATCCAAGACGCAAGCCCTCAGCATGTCCTCCAAGATCTGTATGGTCCGCTCTGACTGCCCATCAGTCTGAGGATGAAAAGCTGTACTGAATCTGAGCTGAGTCCCCATCGCAGTCTGCAAACTCCCCCAAAAACGCGAGGCAAACCTCGGATCTCTATCTGACACAATGGAGGCGGGTACTCCATGCAGTCTCACAATCTCATCAAGGTATAGCTGGGCTAGTCGATCGAGTGGCCAAGTAGTCTGCATAGGCAAGAAGTGCGCTGACTTGGTAAGTCGATCCACCACTACCCAGATAGCATCTGCTCCGCCCTGTGCCCTCGGCAATCCGACCACGAAGTCCATGGTAATGTGGTCCCATTTCCACTCAGGGATGGGGAGACTTTGTAACTTGCCAGCTGGCACCCGATGCTCAGCTTTTACTTGCTGACAAGTCAAACACTGGGCCACAAATCTCCCGACATCCCTCTTCATGCCATTCCACCAAAAATGTGCCTTGAGGTCCTTATACATCTTAGTCCCCCCAGGATGAAGGGTATAAGGTGTATAATGGGCCTCTCTCAATATCTGCTCTCTGATCTCAGCATCCACTGGCACACATGCTCGGTCCCTGTACCTCAGTACTCCCGCAGCATCCACTGTAAAATCCCCTGACTGATCACTCGGAAGCTGATCTCGAATCCTGGTCAAGTGGGGGTCCTCACTCTGTTTCTCCCTGATCCTGTCCAGCAGAGTGGGCTGCACGACTAATGACGTCAGTCTAGCAGAGACCCCAGGGGACACAACCTCTATCTCGAGCCGTCTCATCTCCTCCAATAGGGGCGCCTGGTCTGTGATCAACATAGACAAACTCTGAACTGCTCTCCGGCTCAAAGCATCAGCGACCACGTTAGCCTTGCCTGGGTGGTAAAGGATATCCACATCATAATCCTTTAGTAGCTCTAACCACCTGCGCTGTCTCAAATTAAGCTCCTTCTGTGTGAACAGATACTTTAAGCTCTTGTGGTCGGTGTAGATCTCACAATGCTCCCCGTACAGGTAATGGCGCCAAAGCTTCAGTGCAAACACCACGGCAGCGAGCTCTAAGTCGTGGGTAGGGTAATTCTTCTCGTAATCCTTGAGCTGTCTCGATGCATAAGCAATTACCCTCCCATCCTGCATCAACACGCAACCCAGTCCACTGTGCGATGCGTCACTGTAGATCACATATCCTTTCCCCATAACAGGGAGGGAAAGGATAGGAGCAGTCATCAGTCTGTCCTTCAGCTCCTCGAAGCTCTTCTGGCAGTCCTCACTCCAGATAAACTTAACCCCTTTACGCGTCAACCGAGTGAGGGGTGTGGAAAGCTTCGCAAAGCCTTCCACAAACCGACGATAATAACCAGCTAATCCCATGAAGCTGCGCACCTCTGATACAGTCGTCGGTCGGGGCCAATCACGAACTGCCTCAATCTTCGCCGGGTCTACAGCTACACCGGCGGCGGAAATCACATGGCCCAAGAAAGCTACCTCCCGAAGCCAAAACTCGCACTTCACCAGCTTGGCATACAACTTCTTCTCCCGCAGAAGTTGTAGCACAGTCCTCAAGTGCTCCTCATGCTCGGCCTCGCTCGGGAGTAAACCAGGATATCATCTATGAACACCACCACAAATCGATCCAGAAATGGCCGAAATATCCTGTTCATCAAGTCCATAAAGGCGGCAGGGGCATTAGTCAATCCAAATGGCATAACTGTAAACTCATAATGCCCGTACCGTGATCTGAAAGCAGTCTTAGGAATATCCTCGGCCTTCACCTTTAATTGGTGGTAACCAGACTGTAGATCAATCTTGGAAAAGACACAAGACCCTTGCAGCTGATCAAAGAGATCGTCGATGCGCGGCAGAGGGTACTTGTTCTTGATGGTCACTTTATTCAGCTCCCTATAGTCCACACACAGTCTAAGTGACCCATCCTTCTTCTTCACGAATAGCACCGGTGCTCCCCAGGGCGACACACTGGGTCTAATGAAACCCTTATCCATCAAGTCTTGCAACTGTGCTTTAAGCTCTCTCAGCTCAGCCGGTGCCATCCGGTAAGGAGCCTTAGAGATTGGCGCAGTTCCTGGAACTACGTCAATCACAAACTCAATCTCTCTGTCGGGCGGCATACAAGTCAGCTCAGGTGGAAACACATCCGGGAACTCGCGGACGATAGGGATATCCCCGAGTCCCGGTGCCGCCGTAGGCCCCTCAACAACACTAGCCAAAAAGGCTACACATCCTCGGTGAATCATCCGCCTCGCTCGGGAAGTCGAAACCATAGAGGCAAAGAAAGCGCTCTGACATCCCCGGTACACCAACACCTCCTGGCCTGGCTCTCTAAAAGTGACAGTCCTCTCGGCACAGTCAATAGTCGCAAAATACCGAGCCAGCCAGTCCATCCCGAGAATCACATCAAAATCCTGCAGCTGTCTCAAGACCAACAGGTCTGCTGGCATAATCCAGGACTCGATCTGCATCGGGCAGGACCAACAACACTCCTCCACGAGCAAAGTGTGATCGGGAATCTGTACCTCTCGTGCACGTGGCAAAAGTCCTACCTCTAACCCATGTAATGATGCAAAAGATCTACTAATGAAAGAATGCGATGCTCCAGTATCAAATAAGGTGCGAGTCCTAATGCCAGAAAGTAAAGTGATACCTGCCACCACATGGTCTGCTGCTGAAGAATCCTCTACCTGTGCAGCATACACTCGCCCACTCTGAGCTGGAGGGCGATAATCTGTGGAATGGGAAGAAGATGGCCTGCTCGCTGGAGCATAAGGCCGCTGAGCCGTCGACCGCTGCTGCGATGATACTGGGGCAGATGCTGAAGAAGGGGCGGCTGAGGTCGAAAAGGGGCACGCAGCTCGAATGTGCCCTGGCTGTCCACATCCATAGCAACGACCCCACCGCTGGTCGCAGGTGCCGGGGAAGTGCGGACCTCCACAGAAAATACAACTGCTGGGAGCCCGTGACTGTCGGGACTGCTGCTGCTGAGACTGTCGCTGTCGCTGTGGCTGCCGCTGAGATCCGCGCTGCGACGACTGCGATTTCTGCTGCTGCTGCTGCTGCTGGGGCCTCTGGGATCCACCAGGCCCTCGCCGCTCCGAACGCCCACGGCCCTGAAAACTGAGGCGGTGGCGGTCGGGGCGGCCTCCAAGTACTGGCCTGTCCCCCCTCATCCTGGGCTGGTCGCTTTCTGTCGGAGCCCTGAGCGACCGCGGCCCGCTGTCTGGCCACCACCTGATCACCTCTCTCACCCACTGTGCATGCTCTGCGGCTGCATCCAGAGTCTGAAATCTCTGAGCATGCACCAGGGTGTAAATCTCTGGACGAAGGCCTCCCTCGAACATCTCAACCTGGTGCGGCCCGTCACGAGCGACGAAGGGCACGCAGTTCAACAACTCCATGAACTCCTGGAAATAGGCATGGGCCGATCGCTCGCCCTGCTGCAGGTTCTTCAAGTCGTCCTCCAACTTCTTCTTCACACTGGTCGAAAAATAGGTGTCCAGCACCAACCGTCGGAACTCCTCCCAGGGCAGCTGCCGAGAAATCCGGAACTCCGGGGCTCCACCCGCTGCCACCAAAAATCAGCATCCCGTCCAAACAGTGCACCGCCATGTGCACTCGATACTTCGGGTCGATGAAGAAATCCCGAAAAAGCTTCTCCATCGCAGAAAGCCATTTCCCAACAGCCGAGGGCGGGGCATCCCGCCCTGAGAATCTAGGTGGTCCCGCTTAACAAACTGGGCGAGTTTGTCAGCAAAATCCCGCTCCTCCTCCGCAGTCAAAGGCTGAAAGCTCCAGGAGCCCCGCTACTCGAAGATGGCGCTGACGGCACAAAAGGTGCAACAGGAGGCACAAAGGCCTCAGGAACAGCTGGGGGTGGTGTCTCTCTCTGCGCGAGCAGCTGATCAATCCTCTGCTGCTGCTGACGATGGCTCTCCGCCAATTGGGCCATCATGGCCCGCAGCTCAGCAATCTCAGTGGATCCCGTCTGCTCCGGCTCAACAGGGGGTGTAGGGGCACCCAGAGCGGGAATCCGACGTCGGGGAGGCATCCTGCCACAAGAAAACACGAATCAGTAACATAACCCCACACGACCCAATCTAGCGAAAGTCAAAGACATCCCCCTATTTCTGTGACTTTATGTTGTCTGCAGCCAACATAACGGTCCACCAGAAATTGGGTATGTCGATCCCTCTTCACTCACTGGAAGAGTCCAATAAATAAATCAACGACTTTCGCAAAGTGTCACGCCTCTCACGCCCTATCATCCTAGGGTCTGCCAAAAGCCTAGGGTTTCCTAAGTCCCAACTGACCTATCCCTAAGCTCTGATACCAACTTAATCTGTCACGCCCCGGGGTAACCAGAACCCGGGCCCGCCAACAGATCCGCCGTGCACACAGAATTTTCCATGTACACGAAGCGCTGGTAACCTGCTCAGATAGATAATATACAATAAAAGAGCATAACAGAGCTGAACTAATAGAACTAACAGTAATCTCAGACTGAAATAAACTGTAAACTGAAATAAAAGTACAATATACTCCCAGCTCACCATAAATAATACAACCAGCTGGCCACAGCCAGACCCAAAAGTAAACTACTATAGTCTGAGATACAAAAGGGGAGTACAGTAAAGTCTAGCTAAACTCTCGCTCGGGGTAGACGATCTAGCTAGTCGGCGATCCTCTTACCTCGATCTGCTGCTGAAGGCCCAGCAGCTCCCACAGTCGACTCTGCAAAACAAGGGGGAAAAAACAAGAAACAACAATGGGGGTGAGAACTACTAGATAAACCAGTAGCCTCCCCTAGTGGGTAAAACCTCTGATGCTGACGCACCCACTAGGAATAAAGAGGCAAAAAGGAACGAACAGTGGTATGCAATC
>CM054945.1:6633762-6843656 GCA_029168755.2 Tillandsia fasciculata
TGTGGGGCCCCACACACCACTAACAGTAGTTTTTCTCCACCCCAGGACAGGGAACAGCCACAGGAAAACCTGGACCACTACATCCTTCCCCCAATAACAAAAGGTTGCGTCCTCGAAACTAAAATCATACCTCAATCCAGAGCCTCGAACAAGTAGGGGTAGGCGTCCATCATCTCTGACTCGAGCTCCCACGTCGCATCGCGCTCATCATGATTGCTCCAAAGGATCTTCACATAGGGGATGGTTCGATTGCGCAATTCTTTCACCTCTCGATCTAGAATCCGCAGCGGGCGCTCCTCATATCTCAAATCCTCGCTGATCTCGAGAGGTGCAAAGTCGATGACGTGCGACGGGTCGAAGACGTACTCCTCAGTGTGGAAACATGGAAAACATCGTGGACACCAGCAGTCTCGGGGGAAGTGCAAGTCGATAAGCAACAGGCCCGATACGCTCCAACACCTCGAATGGTCCAATGTATCGGGGGCTGAGTTTCCCGCGAATGCCGAACCTCCTGATCCCCTTGGACGGCGAGACTTTCAAAATACATGATCTCCAACCTGAAACTCTAAGTCTCGGCGCCGAACATCAGCATAGCTCCTCTGTCGGCTCTGAGCGGTCTGAAGATGCTGTCGAATCACCCGGACCTTCTCCTCTGCCTCTAGCAGTATATCTGGCCCCAAGGTCCGTCTCTCGCCTACGTCACTCCAATAAAGTGGTGATCGGCACTTGCGTCCATACAACGCTTCAAACGGAGCCATCTGTATGCTCGCTTGAAAGCTGTTGTTGTACGCAAACTCAACCAAGGATAAGTGCCGAATCCAACCTCCGCCGAAATCCAAGACGCAAGCCCTCAGCATGTCCTCCAAGATCTGTATGGTCCGCTCTGACTGCCCATCAGTCTGAGGATGAAAAGCTGTACTGAATCTGAGCTGAGTCCCCATCGCAGTCTGCAAACTCCCCCAAAAACGCGAGGCAAACCTCGGATCTCTATCTGACACAATGGAGGCGGGTACTCCATGCAGTCTCACAATCTCATCAAGGTATAACTGGGCTAGTCGATCGAGTGGCCAAGTAGTCTGCATAGGCAAGAAGTGCGCTGACTTGGTAAGTCGATCCACCACTACCCAGATAGCATCTGCTCCGCCCTGTGCCCTCGGCAATCCGACCACGAAATCCATGGTAATGTGGTCCCATTTCCACTCAGGGATTGGGAGACTTTGTAACTTGCCAGCTGGCACCCGATGCTCAGCTTTTACTTGCTGACAAGTCAAACACTGGGCCACAAATCTCCCGACATCCCTCTTCATGCCATTCCACCAAAATGTGCCTTGAGGTCCTTATACATCTTAGTCCCCCCAGGATGAAGGGTATAAGGTGTATAATGGGCCTCTCTCAATATCTGCTCTCTGATCTCAGCATCCACTGGCACACATGCTCGGTCCCTGTACCTCAGTACTCCCGCAGCATCCACTGTAAAGTCCCCTGACTGATCACTCGGAAGCTGATCTCGAATCCTGGTCAAGTGGGGGTCCTCACTCTGTTTCTCCCTGATCCTGTCCAGCAGAGTGGGCTGCACGACTAATGACGTCAGTCTAGCAGAGACCCCAGGGGACACAACCTCTATCTCGAGCCGTCTCATCTCCTCCAATAGGGGCGCCTGGTCTGTGATCAACATAGACAAACTCTGAACTGCTCTCCGGCTCAAAGCATCAGCGACCACGTTAGCCTTGCCTGGGTGGTAAAGGATATCCACATCATAATCCTTTAGTAGCTCTAACCACCTGCGCTGCCTCAAATTCAGCTCCTTCTGGGTGAACAGATACTTTAAGCTCTTGTGGTCGGTGTAGATCTCACAATGCTCCCGTACAGGTAATGGCGCCAAAGCTTCAGTGCAAACACCACGGCAGCGAGCTCTAAGTCATGGGTAGGGTAATTCTTCTCGTAATCCTTGAGCTGTCTCGATGCATAAGCAATTACCCTCCCATCCTGCATCAACACGCAACCCAGTCCACTGTGCGATGCGTCACTGTAGATCACATATCCTTTCCCCATAACAGGGAGGGAAAGGATAGGAGCAGTCATCAGTCTGTCCTTCAGCTCCTCGAAGCTCTTCTGGCAGTCCTCACTCCAGATAAACTTAACCCTTTTACGGTCAACCGAGTGAGGGGTGTGGAAAGCTTCGCAAAGCCTTCCACAAACCGACGATAATAACCAGCTAATCCCATGAAGCTGCGCACCTCTGATACAGTCGTCGGTCGGGGCCAATCACGAACTGCCTCAATCTTCGCCGGGTCTACAGCTACACCGGCGGCGGAAATCACATGGCCCAAGAAAGCTACCTCCCGAAGCCAAAACTCGCACTTCACCAGCTTGGCATACAACTTCTTCTCCCGCAGAAGTTGTAGCACAGTCCTCAAGTGCTCCTCGTGCTCAGCCTCGCTTCGGGAGTAAATCAGGATATCATCTATGAACACCACCACAAAGCGATCCAGAAATGGCCGAAATATCCTGTTCATCAAGTCCATAAAGGCGGCAGGGGCATTAGTCAATCCAAAGGCATAACTGTAAACTCATAATGCCCGTACCGTGATCTGAAAGCAGTCTTAGGAATATCCTCGGCCTTCACCTTCAATTGGTGGTAACCAGACTGTAGATCAATCTTGGAAAAGACACAAGACCCTTGCAGCTGATCAAAGAGATCGTCGATGCGCGGCAGAGGGTACTTGTTCTTAATGGTCACTTTATTCAGCTCCCTATAGTCCACACACAGTCTAAGTGACCCATCCTTCTTCTTCACGAATAGCACCGGTGCTCCCCAGGGCGACACACTGGGTCTAATGAAACCCTTATCCATCAAGTCTTGCAACTGTGCTTTAAGCTCTCTCAGCTCAGCCGGTGCCATCCGGTAAGGAGCCTTAGAGATTGGCGCAGTTCCTGGAACTACGTCAATCACAAACTCAATCTCTCTGTCGGGCGGCATACAAGTCAGCTCAGGTGGAAACACATCCGGGAACTCGCGGACGATAGGGATATCCCCGAGTCCCGGTGCCGCCGTAGGCCCCTCAACCACACTAGCCAAAAAGGCTACACATCCCCGGTGAATCATCCGCCTCGCTCGGGAAGTCGAAACCATAGAGGCAAAGAAAGCGCTCTGACATCCCCGGTACACCAACACCTCCTGGTCTGGCTCTCTAAAAGTGACAGTCCTCTCGGCACAGTCAATAGTCGCAAAATACCGAGCCAGCCAGTCCATCCCGAGAATCACGTCAAAATCCTGCAGCTGTCTCAAGACCAACAGGTCTGCTGGCATAATCCAGGACTCGATCTGCATCGGGCAGGACCAACAACACTCCTCCACGAGCAAGGTGTGATCGGGAATCTGTACCTCTCGTGCACGTGGCAAAAGTCCTACCTCTAACCCATGTAATGATGCAAAAGATCTACTAATGAAAGAATGCGATGCTCCAGTATCAAATAAGGTGCGAGTCCTAATGCCAGAAAGTAAGTGATACCTGCCACCACATGGTCTGCTGCTGAAGAATCCTCTACCTGTGCAGCATACACTCGCCCACTCTGAGCTGGAGGGCGATAATCTGTGGAATGGGAAGAAGATGGCCTGCTCGCTGGAGCATAAGGCCGCTGAGCCGTCGACCGCTGCTGCGATGATACAGGGGCAGATGCTGAAGAAGGGGCGGCTGAGGTCGAAAAGGGGCACGCAGCTCGAATGTGCCCTGGCTGTCCACATCCATAGCAACGACCCCACCGCTGGTCGCAGGTGCCGGGGAAGTGCGGACCTCCACAGAAAATACAACTGCTGGGAGCCCGTGACTGTCGGGACTGCTGCTGCTGAGACTGTCTCTGTCGCTGTGGCTGCCGCTGAGACCCGCGCTGCGACGACTGCGATCTCTGTGCTGCTGCTGCTGCTGCTGGGGCCTCTGGGATCCACCAGGCCCTCGCCGCTCCGAACGCCCACGGCCGGAAACTGAGGCGGTGGCGGTCGGGGCGGCCTCCAAGTACTGGCCTGTCCCCCTCATCCTGGGCTGGTCGCTTTCTGTCGGAGCCCTGAGCGACCGCGGCCCGCTGTCTGGCCACCACCTGATCACCTCTCTCCACCCACTGTGCATGCTCTGCGGCTGCATCCAGAGTCTGAAATCTCTGAGCATGCACCAGGGTGTAAATCTCTGGACGAAGGCCTCCCTCGAACATCTCAACCTGGTGCGGCCCGTCACGAGCGACGAAGGGCACGCAGTTCAACAACTCCATGAACTCCTGGAAATAGGCATGGGCCGATCGCTCGCCCTGCTGCAGGTTCTTCAAGTCGTCCTCCAACTTCTTCTTCACACTGGTCGAAAAATAGGTGTCCAGCACCAACCGTCGGAACTCCTCCCAGGGCAGCTGCCGAGAAATCCGGAACTCCGGTGGCTCCACCCGCTGCCACCAAAAATCAGCATCCCCGTCCAAACAGTGCACCGCCATGTGCACTCGATACTTCGGGTCGATGAAGAAATCCCGAAAAAGCTTCTCCATCGCAGAAAGCCATTTCCCAACAGCCGAGGGCGGGGCATCCCGCCCTGAGAATCTAGGTGGTCCCCGCTTAACAAACTGGGCGAGTTTGTCAGCAAAATCCCGCTCCTCCTCCGCAGTCAAAGGCTGAATAGCTCCAGGAGCCCCGCTACTCGAAGATGGCGCTGACGGCACAAAAGGTGCAACAGGAGGCACAAAGGCCTCAGGAACAGCTGGGGGTGGTGTCTCTCTCTGCGCGAGCAGCTGATCAATCCTCTGCTGCTGCTGACGATGGCTCTCCGCCAATTGGGCCATCATGGCCCGCAACTCAGCAATCTCAGTGGATCCCGTCTGCTCCGGCTCAACAGGGGGTGTAGGGGCACCCAGAGCGGGAATCCGACGTCGGGGAGGCATCCTGCCACAAGAAAACACGAATCAGTAACATAACCCCACACGACCCAATCTAGCGAAAGTCAAAGACATCCCCCAATTTCTGCGACTTTATGTTGTCTGCAGCCAACATAACGGTCCACCAGAAATTGGGTATGTCGATCCCTCTTCACTCACTGGAAGAGTCCAATAAATAAATCAACGACTTTCGCGAAGTGTCACGCCTCTCACGCCCTATCATCCTAGGGTCTGCCAAAAGCCTAGGGTTTCCTAAGTCCCAACTGACCTATCCCTAAGCTCTGATACCAACTTAATCTGTCACGCCCCGGGGGTAACCAGAACCCGGGCCCGCCAACAGATCCGCCGTGTACACAGAATTTTCCATGTACACGAAGCGCTGGTAACCTGCTCAGATAGATAATATACAATAGAAGAGCATAACAGAGCTGAACTAATAGAACTAACAGTAATCTCAGACTGAAATAAACTGTAAACTGAAATAAAAGTACAATATACTCCCAGCTCACCATAAATAATACAACCAGCTGGCCACAGCCAGACCCAAAAGTAAACTACTATAGTCTGAGATACAAAAGGGGAGTACAGTAATAGTCTAGCTAACTCTCGCTCGGGGTAGACGATCTAGCTAGTCGGCGATCCTCTTACCTCGATCTGCTGCTGAAGGCCCAGCAGCTCCCACAGTCGACTCTGCAAAACAAGGGGGGAAAAGAACAAGAAACAACAATGGGGGTGAGAACTACTAGATAAACCAGTAGCCTCCCCTAGTGGGTAAAACCTCTGATGCTGACGCACCCACTAGGAATAAAGAGGCAAAAAGGAAAGAACAGTGGTATGCAATAAAGACTGCTGAAAAGAAACTACCACTACTATGCCTCTAAATGCAGTGCCAAAAGATGACTGTATAGATGCAACTATAAAGCTGACTGCCCAAAGAAAACCCAATCAGAGGGCCAGGAAATACTGGCACTGCCTGCTCTGTCATCACTCACAACTCACCAACTGACCGGCACCCATCACGGTCTAAAAGCCTACTCCGGAGTGGCACTCGAGGGGAGCGACCCACACGAGTAAAGTATCTCTGTATCAATCATCACTGTAACCAATGTCTCACAATAGCAGGACTGGATCATGACCATGATCAAAGTGGGAATACTCCATCCACTAATGCAACCCCGATCCCCAATCTGATGTGATAACAACATCCGGTCAACCGCCCACAATCCGCGGTCACCGCTGAACCCATAAGTCCCAATCTGATAAGGTAAAAACATCTGGTCAACCGCCTAACATCCGCGGTTGCCACTATGCCCCACAATCCCCCAAGACAATCCCAACTGTCCCAAACTCAAAGTCCAGACACCACTATCTCAAAATCCCGATCAGACTCGAGCATCATGCATCGATAGAGAAGAATAACAATAACACATGTTTTCTCCTAAGTCAAGTCCCATAATATAGTGCTGCAGTAAGATAGTGGCCTAACTAGATGTCCAATGAGCATGCAAGTGTTCTCTTTTAAAAACATTTAGAAAGGAGCTAAGTTTCATGTGAAGAATACTTTAGAATCATTTTACAAATATTGTTGGGTTACTAAATTGCATGCGGTTCACGATACAGCAATTGTCCAATTTTCTTGTCCCAGATTTATCACATAGAGGCTACTAAATTAATTTAGGGGCCAATACAATAGGTTTATATATATCACAAGTTATCTATCACATGCATAGTTGGGAAACTCTTTTATTCCTAGTGTGCAAATCAACAAAGAGGGATACGCAACCACCCACCTCGAAAAGCGTGCACGATGTACCCAGAAAATACCCGCTGTCCTCTAAACACACCGTCAGCTGTAACAATGTCCTACAACATCACATAAGTGTACACGGTGTAAATATAACAATTTCTAAACACACATTTGCTGTTTTAAAATCAGCACGCAAAACGAGGAATTTTCACCTCTGTCCCGAGCTCCTAAAATCCCAGAAAAATCACGGTTGCGTTCTTCGCGAAAAATCACCCAAAATCGACTCTTGAATCGCCTCGATCCGATATTCCTACGCGGAGAAATAATTCGTCGAAGTCGCCGCTGTCCAAAAATCCAAACAGCAAAATGGGGTGTCAAATCACCTCGGGAATCGTGCCAAGAAATCGGAATCCGGAGAAACCATCAACACGGAAAACGAAGCCCTACCTCTTAGGAACACACTGGCGAAGAAATCGTCGGAATCGGACTTCTGTGCTGCGCAGGGGACTCCTCGGACTGAAATGCGACGATAACGGGCCGAAATGGGGGAAAACCGAGGCACACTGTAAAATCCGGAACGCCGCTGTCGATCTTCCCGAAAATCTGGGAACGCACCACGAGGTAGAAAAATGTGAGAGGAAAAACTTTCCTAAAGGTCCCTCCCTCCCATTCTCTCTCTCTCGGAAAAAGGCAAGAGAAGAGGGGAGGGGGGTTATATATAGGCCCACTAAACAATGGGAAAATTCCCAATGTGTCCCCACTTTCGGGCGCAAACAGTGCGGGGCCCATTTCGGGCTGCTACAGTGCGGCCCGGCCCGCCAAATTCCGGGCGCGCACAGTGCGGCCCGGCCGGCCCAGCACGCACACCGGATCCGGCCGCACGTCCACCGCCGTCCGACCCGCCCTGGGCCCGCCACGTGTCCGCCAAACAGGCGGCAGCCGTGCGGGCCCAGCGGGGAGCGCCACGTGCCCCCCTCCCCGGGTCAGCCGGTGTGCGGCGCCCGCCAATGGCGGGGCGCCACGTGGGGGCGGCGCCGCCCGCCCGACACGGGCGCCGGTCCGTCAACGCGCCGCCCCGTGGTGCGCGTACGCCCGGCGCCCACGCGCGGTGTTGCGTGCGCCGCGCACACATGAGCCGGCCAATCCGGGGCCGCCACGTGGCGCGCCCCGGTGCACCGTGCACCGCGCCGCATCCCCCGCCTGCCCGGCCTGCCCGCGCTGCCCGCGCACCCTCCCTGCGCCGCGCGCGCTGCACCGGACCAACCGGCGCCTGCCACGTGGCCCGCCGGTCCACCGTGCACCGGCGGCCCGCTCCGTGGACCGAGAGCCGTGCGCCGGCCCAATAAGAGCCGCCACGTGTCCCCGGCCGGTCCACAGCTCCCCCATGCACCATTTTGCGCAGAAAACTTCCGGGGGTCCGTTTTTGGGCATCCGGACTCCAAAATAAATAAGTAAATAGCCGTTTTCAAGCGTTTTTCCGCGCTGAATCCAACTACGGCCTCCGTTTAGCCTGATTCCCCTCCAAAATTCGGCAAAGTCAGCCGAAGTCAGGCTCACCCCCAATCCTCTCTAAGTCCAAACAACAACATCACTTTGACATGTTGGGGCCCCACACACCACTAACAGGTGTTCGTACACCCCGGAAGAAGGGAACAGCCACAGGTTCCTGCGTGACACTTCACTTCATGTGCTTAATGGCAAGTACTCATCCGATTCCTTGTCCAACTCCTCTGTTGAAAAGATTGCAACGGACAGCGAATCGAGCAATTCTGAAGGTGAAGATTTTGCTCTTGCCTACCATAAGCTTTTGAGGGATTCAAAGAAACTGGCAAAGCAAAACAAGGGGTTGAGAGGGAGATTGCAGGATCTCGAAGAAGAAGTAAAAAGGGTAACTTCTCTCTCAACCGATCTTGAAGTGGAAAGGGATAATCTAGCCAAAGCAAATGTTTCCCTTCAAGAGTCCAATGAGCAACTCGAGAAGAATTATATGGATATGGTGAACAAAGCGAATTACTTCTTGAAGCTCTACGGCGAGGCTCGACAGGAAAAATGGAAATGACGGAGACCATACGCCAACTAAAGGATGACTTAAAGAGATTTTCTTCTGGAAGGAGTAAGTTGGACAGACTTCTTGGTCTTGGTCAAACAAATAAGTTCGGCCTCGGATACACTCAAACTGGAGACATTCCAAGTTCGAGTGGGACAGTATTTGTGCCTCAGTCGGTATCTCCTCCTCCGACACCGGAATTCACGACAAGCAACGACAACAAGCCTACTTCATCCTCCTCGGGATCGTCAAGAACTAAGGTATGTTTTCGTTGTGGCATTTCAGGGCACATAAGGAGAAATTGCAAGACGGGAGCCAAACGCACACCTCAAGCACCTCTTGCAATGACTACCAAAAGGTATTCCTCGAAAATCAACTGCAAATCATTGAAGGAAAAGAGCCTTGGTAGTACACCGCTCAAGACGACATCATCAAGGAGCAGCAATTCTTCAAGCAAGACGCTTTCACCTAGGAGAATCAACTTCACGACCATTACCGACGCATTCCAAAAAGGTTTGGGTGCGCAAAGGTGAAATTTTCCCTTGTCTTGTTACCAATGTTTCCTTGCATGCATATGATAGTTCGTCTTGGTATCTGGATAGCGGGTGTTCCCGTCATATGACCGGTGACAAAAACTGTTTTCAAACTTTGAGAAAAACTCCGGAGGACTTGTTGTTTTCGGAGATGGTCGGTCTTCCAAAATTGTTGGAAAGGGAACGGTAGCTATTCCAGATGGCCCGGTTCTAGAAAAATGTGTTATTTGTTCATGGCCTTAAGACTAACCTCATAAGCATAAGTCAACTTTGTGATAATGGTTATTCAGTTAATTTTTCATCTGATAAATGCACTGTAACTGACAAGAACCATGCTTTCTTTTTAAAGGGGGTTAGATCAGAAAACAATTGTTATGTAGTTCCTACTAAATTTTCTGAAAAATGTAACCTAGCATCTTTGAAAAATGAAACACTTTGGCATGAAAGGCTAGGTCACATAAACTTTAAGGAACTTGCTAGAATTTCGAACAAAGATGTGGTCAAGGGGGTTCCTAAACTTTCTTTTGAACAAAACCTTGTGTGTGGCGGTTGCCAAAAGGGAAAACAGTCTAGGACTGCACACAAGAACTTGAACCACATAGGTACAAAACGGCCTTTGGAACTTTTGCATATGGACTTAATGGGGCCAACTCGTCAACCATCTCTGGGAGGTAAATGGTATATTTTCTTATTGGTTGATGATTTTTCTAGATATACTTGGGTAGCATTTTAAAAGAAAAAGCTGATACTTTTGATTCTTTTCTCGAAATCTGCAATCGTATTATGATTGAAAAGAATGATAAGATTACTCGAGTTAGGAGTGATAGAGGTGGGGAATTCATAAATTCCAAATTCATTGATTTTTGCACTTCTAACGGCATTAAACATGAATTCTCCGCACCTTACACACCTCAACAAAATGGTGTAGTCGAGCGCAAAAACAGGGTCGTACAGGAAATGGCACGTGTTATGCTTCACAGCCGGAACTTACCTTTATATTTTTGGGCTGAAGCGGTGAACACTGCTGTCTATGTTATTAATCGCGTGTATTTGCGCCCGGGGACTTTGAATACACCATATGAACTTTGGTTTTGTAGAAAACCTAACATCAAATATTTTCGTATCTTTGGGAGTCGGTGTTTTATTTTACGTGATCGCGAAAATCTTGGAAAATTTGACTCTCGAAGTGACGAAGGGATTTTCTTAGGTTATTCTACAAACAGCAGAGCATATCGAGTTTTTAACTTAGAATCTAAGACGATCGTAGAATCGATAAATGTTAAGGTAGATGAAGCTTTTCACTTTGAATCTGAAAAATCTACCCTCGATATCTCTCTTGATGATGATACACCTGCTAATGCATCTTCTTCTAACAATTCTTTCGATAATAATGATGCATCTAACGGTTCTTCAAGCTTATCTGATGTGCAGGAATCATCTCGTGTACCTCCGCCTACTCCTCTACCTCAAACGTTACGCATCTCCAAGGATCACCCTGAATCGAACATCATTGGAGATCCACAAGAAGGAGTTAGAACACGGAGACAATTGGTTTGCGGATTTGCATGCTATGTATCTCAAATCGAACCAAAGAATGTTGATGAAGCTCTCCAAGATGACTACTGGATTAAAGCAATGCAGGAAGAGCTCCATCAATTTGAGCGAAACAAAGTCTGGGAATTAACGAAGCCTCCGAAGCAACACAATGTGATAGGTACCAAATGGATCTTCAAGAACAAGAAAAATGAAGAAGGTACTATCATCAGGAACAAAGCAAGGTTAGTTGCTCAAGGCTACTCTCAAGTAGAAGGTATAGACTTTGATGAAACTTTCGCCCCTGTAGCTAGACTCGAGTCCATTCGTATCTTGTTTGCGATAGCTTGTCATTTTAAAATCAAATTATTTCAAATGGACGTTAAGAGCGCCTTTTTAAATGGTTTTTAAATGAGGAAGTTTATGTGGCTCAACCGAAAGGTTTTGTGGATCATAAACTACCTAACCATGTTTTTCGTCTGAAAAAGGCTCTTTACGGTCTGAAACAAGCACCGCGAGCATGGTACGAAAGGTTGACAAAGCACCTTTTGGAAAAGGGCTACACTCGAGGGGGAGCTGACAGGACTCTCTTTGTGAAGCATTATCAAAACAATTTCATAGTTGCACAAATCTATGTCGATGACATTGTATTTGGTGCAACAAGAGATAATGATGCTTCTAAATTCGCGGAGACCATGGAAAGCGAATTTGAGATGTCCATGATGGGCGAATTGACTTATTTTCTTGGATTACAAGTTAAACAAAACGATGAAGGTATTCACTTGTGTCAATCCAAGTATGCAATGGAGTTGGTCAAAAAGTTTGATCTAGAAAATTCTAAGGATTTTCCGACTCCAATGGGAACTAGCCATAAGGGACTTGGAAGTGAATCACATAGTGAGAATGTAGACGAGAAACTGTATCGCAGTATGATTGGAAGTCTACTATATCTCACGGCTAGTCGCCCGGATATATCCTTCAGTGTTGGGATTTGTGCGAGATATCAATCAGCACCGAAGGAGGTTCACCTGAAAGCGGTGAAACGGATCATCCGATATATCAAAGGTACAATCAATTTCGGAATTTGGTATCCTATGGGAACAAGTTTGGATATTGTTGGATACTCAGATGCCGATTGGGCTGGATCGGTGGATGATCGGAAAAGCACGAGTGGTGCATGCTTCTATCTTGGCCACTGCCTTGTTGCATGGCACAGTAAAAAGCAGAATTGCATAGCACTCTCGACTGCCGAAGCGGAGTACATTTCTGCAGGAAGTTGTTCAACCCAATTGATTTGGATGAAAAGCGTGTTGAGCGATTTCCGGATTTCAGCATCTTCGGTAACCATTTTATGTGACAACACTAGTGCTATTAACATTTCTAAAAACCCTGTGTTGCACTCTAGAACAAAACATATTGAACTTAGATATCATTTTCTTAGAGAGCTAGTTGAATCAAATATTCTTCAACTGTCATATATTTCAACTGAGGATCAATTAGCTGATATCTTAACAAAACCTTTGGATCAAAAACGTTTTATTCACTTGCGTAAAGCAATTGGCATGCTTTCCTTGAAATAATCTCTTTTTGAAACCTTTGCTTAGGTTAGGTTTTGTTTTTGTTTTGTTCTCTATCTATGTTTTGTACATAGGACATTAATTGAGCATAAATCATAATTGACTTTAATTGCATCCTTTTATGCATTTAGAAATTTATTATGCTTTTGATATCATAATATTTCAATGTTGCAATGATCATTTACGTTAATTAAACCATCTTTTAAGTGATCAAAGTCAATTTCTCTCTCAATGATCTCTTGGTATAGTCATTATCATATTTGATTGCTTAGTCGAGTATGAATGCGAGATCAATTTTTGGTTGAATACCTTATATATTAAATAATTGATAGCCAATTGAGGGGGAGTCAATGAAATGTAAAATGCTCAAAAGATGTGGAAAGAGTTACATCCCAATGAGGAGTGTGAAAACTACCACCACATGGAGAAAATGAAAGAAAGAAAAAGATACTCCATGAATGCAAAGCAAATTTTTGTTTTAAAAATGTTGATGAAATGCATATTGAAATACTTGACTCAGTCATATTTCATGGTTGGTATAAGGTGGGATTTTTGATAAAAGATGCTCAAAGAGCCACTCCTTCAACAGATTGTCTAGATATATTATCTAACTTATCTGGGATTTCAAACATCTATTGATCTTGGTATTTCATTTTCTTTACCAAAATTGATGATTTGATAAAGGCATTACGCATAAGATCAGGATAGATGTAATTGAAGTTGTTCAACTTTAAGTGTTTTAATTTCGTAAATTTTCGTTTCATTTTTGAGTATTTTTGATAGATTTTGTATAATCTATTTCTTGTTGTATGAAACGATGATTTCTGTTTAAAGTTGACATGGTAAAGTGCTTACATACTTTTTCTGGATTTTATGGAATTTTTCTAAATTTTTCTGGAGAAAAAGTTGAAGCCGATCCGGATCGGGATAAGTGATCCGGATCCCGAACGCAGGATTCTTCCTGCGGGTAGCCGATCCGGATCACATTCTCGATCCGATCCGGATCACGGCTAGGGTTCTTAATAGAACAATGAGATTTCAATTCCTTTTACCCTAATCTTTTGTTCTCAAGTTTCTAGAGCTTCTCTCTCTAGATTTCTTGCATCTTGGAGCTTCCAAACTCAAAGTTCTTTAATTCCAAGTAAGTTTTGTTGATCAAATCTCGGTTTTTCACAGTTTTTATATGTTTTCATCAAACGTGAGTAGAAATCATGGATCTTTTTCGTTTGTGAATGGTTTTTGATCAAATTTCTTTTGAAATAAGAACTCTGGGTCGATTAGTTTTGCTTTTATGCTGGGTTTTCTCAAGATAAACGAATTTTTGGGCTTCGATTTCTAAAAATTCTGTTTTAGGGCATAAAAGAGGAATTTTTGAAAATCATGCGATTGATCTATTTTTAAAATTCTTTTTGCAAAACTAATTTGATTCTTAGCTTCTCTACATGAATATGATTGTTTGGGTACAATTTTTCCAATTTTTCAAAATTGACGATTTTTCATGTTCTTGAGTTGCTCTTCACAGGACACTTTCTCTGAACTCAAGGCACTAGAGTCAATGGCATTCACTTGGATCATTCTTCTCCTGGTTTCTATGGTACACACGAGTACTTCTGTTAAAAAGGAACAGGATGATTCCACTCAAGACAGGACGAAAGAAGCCGGGGAGGACAGCTCAGAGTATGATGAGGAGGAATGGGACGAATTTTTCAAAGATGTTCAACGGAAAATTGATGAGGAAAACAGGAAATCTGTCAAAGGGAAAAGGCTTATGAAATCTGCATCAACATCTAAGCAGTATACAAGACGAAAGAATGTCCAAAGAAGTGAAAGTCAGCGTAGTGGGCCTCTTACCAGAGCACGCTCACTTTCTGGGGTTCTACAAACTGAATCTCCATGGGTTAAGGGACTGGATGCACCATCTGCCTCTACACAGCATCCATCACACTCGAAGACACAGACTACAGACACAGAGGCTTTGGAATTGGTTCGCCAGGAACAACAAAGACTCTCTGCTGAACAAGAAAGAATATCGAAAGAACTTCAGCAAATTTCCTCTCAGCACAAGAAGATCAAGAAAAAGTATTCAATATTTCGAAAATGCTTAAAGGGATTTTGAGCAAGCTGAGCTGTACCAGTTCAGACTCTTCAGACTAAGCAGCACCTTCTGTTCACTTTTTCTATGACTTTACTCTCTTGCAGTTCTCAGTTCTTCGGTTCTTAACATTTAGTTTCAGTTTTTAGGATTTAGTTTTTGTTCTAACTTGTAGTTTAGTTCTCAGGTTGTGCATATTAATGGAACTTTTTAACTCTCCTTATATTTTGTAGCTTTGCTACGTTTTGGCTTTGTTTGTGACAAAAAGGGGGAGAGAGTTTAAGAGAGAACTTGGACAATGCAACTTGAACAATGACGAAAATGTGTGAATATGAAAACATTAAGGTAAGTATGATCTCAACTTCAACTTTGGTTTTTATTTGTTGATTGGTTGCATGCCCCTACTAACTATTTGACTAACTATTTGGGCATGTAATATGACTAACAAGTTGATGGTTGACTAACAGTTTGTGACATTTGGTTTTTGAATGCTTAGAAGATATGTTGGTTTTTAACTATGATTCTCTTACATATCTGAATTCTTCAAATGTCATGATGAGAATAAACTCTATCTCTGTACTTGGTTTTGTATGTTTCAATTCTTGAGGTATCTAACGATTTTGTTTGTCAAGAATGATTTCTTTGTGCAGAGATTACAGATGTCTAAGTCTAGAGTCTGTTTTAGGAGTTTATCTCATGTATTTAAATTTTTGGATCTCCATTGTAAATTTTTGTTGTATGGTGATAGCAACAAAAATATCTTTTTGAATTTTCTTTTGTGGATTTGTGTTTTGTCACGAAACCGCCAAAGGGGGAGATTGTTACGGAATTTGAGTTGGCGTATTTCGTGAAAGTATTAAGTCTTGAAGATTGAAGATGAAAGAACTTTGGATCATATACCTCAATCTCAAGAAAGAAGAATTCAAAAGGATCAGGTATGTTTAACTAAAGATTTTTGGTGATCCGAATACTTCTTATAGTGTAGAAACACCTGGAAGAAAGTTTTATTGCATAAACATCAAAAACTGGACATGGGACATGTTCAGGATCCGGATCGTGCTTGGCAATCCGGATCCCGAAGGGTGTTTGTTCATACACTGTTTCAATCCGGATCGCAGCATTTCATGATCCGGATCCCGAACACTGGTTTTACCTTTTCACTTGCATGATCCGGATCAGGATTTGCAATCCGGATCCCGAACGTGATGTTTGGTGAAACTGTATGAACGATCCGGATCGGGGACTACGATCCGGATCCCGAACTAGCATTTTTCTGGAAATCGTCTTTCTTGCTTCTGCAATCCGGATCGTCCAATTCCAATCCGGATCGCCGTCGGTAAAATCTCCAGAAAAGGCAGTTTTTGATCCCTATCTTCTTCCAATGGTTTCTAACCTATAAATAGGCCCTATATTCATTTTCTAGGGCATCCGCAAAATAGAAAAAGATAGCCGAAAAGGAAAAATCCACATATAGAGAAGAAAGGAAATCAATAGATTTATTCTATGTTTCTTCATCTATATTGATTGATTTGATTCTAGGTTTTCCATACTCACATTTTGAGTAGAATCAAATCAATGAATACTTAGATGGTATTTCCGATCTATTTCTAATCTAAGTATTCGGCGGATCATCACCACCCAAACAAACAACGATTTACCCTAAATCGGCGCGTGGACTCGCGTGGCCTTGTGGATTCAAGGTGCAACTGCGTTCGTGGATTCGAAGCGTGGTACTGGGTGAAGACCGTGGATTCGGTCGGACGTCGTGGACTCGACGTTGGACGCTGTGGACTCAGCGTTGGGCGCGGATCGTGGATTCGAGAAGCGTCATGGAGCGAGCGGAGAAGATCTACTAGGAGCGTATGGTAAGAGGTTGAGTCGTCTGTGAGTACGTTATATCACCTTGTACGTGTTTAATTCTAGTGGATTTCGCCGTGTTATCGGTCCCGTGGTTTTTTTACTCCGGTTTGGAGTTTTTCCACGTAAAAATCTTGCGTGTTATTTTATTTTTCCGCATTGGGTTTATTTGCGCAATGATTTTTTGAGTGTTTATTGTTTACACCTATTCACCCCCCTCTAGGTGTTTTTTCCCCTATTTAGATCCAATTACTTATAACCCAACAGTTTGGAATAGTGTAGCCCGGACCTTAGGGTCGGAGACAGGGTGTACTCGATGTTGGATTTGTGGGTTATTGTGGCGACCGCGGACATTAGGCGGTTAGCCAGATGTTGATTACTTTATCAGATTTTGGGTCTTGTGGGGTGTCGCGGCGACCGCGGACATTGAGCGGTTGACCGGATGTTTACTATTGCATCAGATTGAGTATCAGATTCCTCTAGTGGATGGAGTTTCCCACTTATTGAGTACTATTGCATCGGATTGGGTATCAGATTCCTTTAGTGGATG
The DNA here is from genome assembly GCA_029168755.2 of Tillandsia fasciculata. Lineage (NCBI taxonomy): Eukaryota > Viridiplantae > Streptophyta > Magnoliopsida > Poales > Bromeliaceae > Tillandsia > Tillandsia fasciculata. The sequence goes on from CM054945.1 coordinate 6,650,610, forward strand.
GAATTTTCCCACTTTCATCATGGTCATGATCCAGTCCTGCTATTGTGAGACTGTAATAACTGCAAGACACAAGGTAGGGTAACTACGTATTAGAATAATAAAGGAGTATGGGGTGGTAATAGGAAATGGATACTCGGAAGAGGTTACTTATCTCTGGGGTTCCCGCCTGTCAAATGAGGTAGGAGAAGGCTCTCATCAGGCTCCGTCAAAGAGGTTGCAGCGAGGAACATCACGGCTTCAGCATCGCAGTGGTACCGGCATCTGAGGGGATGAACGGTCGGCAGGCCAGAGTGGAAGGAGGAGGAGCTCCTGAGTAGAGCTCTGTCGAAGAACTCAAGCACCAGGAGGACGGAGCACTGGAGAGGGATAGAGGATTCTGGAAGGTGGTAGGTGGAGAGGGGGAATCGCAGATGGAACAAGCTCGGAAGGGTGTAGAAGCTCAGCCAAGTAGGTCGGGTACAAGCACCCAAACCCTCACCGTTACGCAAATCAGGAAGAGGCCCAAGCCCAGGCGGTTGCAAGGATTCAGGGCCCATACAGCAGGAATGAGCAAATGGAGGAATGAGTCCACCACGACCCACTAAAGTCTCCACTCTCTTACACCCATACATTTTTCCTTAATTACAACTTAGTCCCCCAATTTAGTCCTATAAATACAAGTTGTAACAGAATGATAACTAACTTTTGGATATACAGTTGCTTCTTCTTCATCCCCAAACCTCTTTCTCTTCCGTTCTCTCTTTCTCTCTCTTGAACCCTCTCTTCTCCCTCAACCGGTTCTTCAAGAACTCACCCAGATCTCAATATGAGATTGGATCATACCCCATTGAGCTCTAGATCTTGTGTTCCAGCTCCCGCATCATCATCGGCGCCGTCACGCCTCAGCAACAACAACATCATCGCGTGTGCGCCTCCGATCCGGGATTTACCCAGTTTCCCCATCATCATCACCATCCGAGCTCGGTTAGCCGTCCCGAGCGGTTGCGATTCAGGAGCGTTCATTACAATTGGTATCAGAGCAGCCCCGATCCCAGGGAGTTGCCGATCATCCTGTTCAGCAGAGAGTAGCATCAAGAACCATCAGTGGTATTATCTGGATTATCATATCATTGCAGCTACTAGAGCAGGTAATTCTCAGCTCAATTACAATTGATATCATCAGTAGGAGCATTTTGATAAAGCATAGAAGTAGTGTTGTAAGTTTGAAGTAAGGGTGAGTACTGTGAGTGTGAACAAAATTGGGAAAAAGAACCAGAATCGTTTCCAATTCCCATCACCTGCACAATTCATGGCCGAAGGAACGAGATTGAAGGATCTCAGCGAGCATATCACAGTTTTAGAATCAAAGGTGCAGAGACTCACCATGGACTATTAGGATAAGGTGGCAGAACTGGCAGTTCAGATTAAAGAGGTAAGTGAAGTGGAATAGCTCCACTTTGAAGCTTTACAGATAGAGGCTACCCAAAGGCATGAGATGATATTGAAGGACAATGCTACGCGCCATGAGGAACTGTTGAAGTTGATGTCCTCAACTGCTGCCAATGGGCCACACCCTTATCCAGCACCAAGAGAGGTCCACTGTAAAGAGGAAGTTAGTAGCATGCATGGAAGAAATAAAGACATCAAGGGGAAAGGGATATTGCCCATACCTGGCAAAGATTGGAAACCTGGGAATGAGGCCCAAAGGAGAAGGTGGAATGGCAAAGCCAACAGTCATCAGCAGATTCCGTACCCAAAACTGGAATTTCCCATTTTTGGGGGTGAAGACCCAAGGGAATGGATTGAACATTGCGAAAATTATTTTGAGATTTACCAGATTTCCCCGGAATAATGGATCAACATTGCTTCTATGCACATGAGTGGGAAGGCTAGAACCTGGAGGCAAGGTTACTTTATCCACAAGCAGGAAGTGAGCTGGGAGGAGTTCATTGAGGCCCTGTACCGCAGGTTCGCAAGTAGGGGAGAGGTACCTCATACGGGAATTCAACAATCTCAAACAGATAGGTACAGTGGAGAGGTACCAAGAGCAATTCGAGGAACTTAGAACCCAACTCTTGTGCTACAACCCCCAATTGACGGAGGAGCACTTTATATCATGTTACATCAACGGGTTGAAGGAAGAATTGATACTTTTTTTGGACATTGCACACCCAAATAGCTTATCTGAAGCTTATGAGCAAGCAAAGTTACATGAGAGGGCCCTCATGGTGATTAACAGGAAGTTAAGAGGGAATTTCAGAGGAAACAATAATCAGTATGTGACAAATACCCAACCCAAGCCAGTGCAGTCAGTTAATGGTTCCAAGAATTATTCATCTAACCAGCAGAGTAATAACAGATCTTTAATAGAACAAAGAAGAGCGGCGGGGCAATGTTTCAAATGTGGGGAACGATATTATTCCGGCCATGTATGCTCTAATAAATCCGTTAATGTGTTGCAAGGCTTGGAGGGGGTTCTGGAAGTGTATGACGAAGAGTGCTTACAGGAGGAAGACCATGAAGAGGAATTGGAAAATCCAGAAGTAATGTGTGACACCGAGGTGGGAGTGTCTGTGCATGCACTGAGTGGCGAGAAGCCCCAAGATACTATTAAGATACAAGGGGAGTCGAAGGGAAGAACTTTGACCATATTGATAGATACAGGGAGTACCCACAGCTTCATGGATTTCCAAACAGCTAGGGATATTAAGGCTAGCATGGTAGCTGCGACACCTCTAATGGTTACGGTGGCAAACGGACAGAAGGTGCTAAGCAAATTACAGTGCCCAGGATTTCAGTGGGTCATGCAAGGGCACAACTTCCAAAAAGACCTGAGGATTATTAGATTGGATGGATCAAGTATCGTTTTGGGAATTGATTGGTTGAGGTCGTATGGAAAAGTGGTTTTTGATTTCTTCCAAGACGCTATCACTATACAGAAGAATGGTCATCCACTGATACTTAAGGGAATTAAGGAAGAAGCTCAAGTAAGACTGATATCTGCCAAACAATGGTACCAGGAACTACAATGTGGGGAGTGCTGCCTTATAAGCCATTGCCAATCAGATGGCAAATCCGAAGATGAATCAGAAACTGATTTGGCCTTGCAAAAGGTATTGAACCAGTTTGCAGATGTCTTCGAGACTCCCACTGGATTGCCCCCTCCCAGATCTGTGGATCATAAGATACCACTATAGCCCGGGGCCATTCCAGTGAAGCTCAGACCTTATCGTCACTCATTTGAGCAGAAGGGGGAGATAGAAAAACAGGTAAAAGAAATGTTGGATTCTTCCATAATCCAGACAAGCAACAGCCCGTTCACTTCGCCTGTACTGCTAGTAAAGAAGAAGGATGGTAGTTGGCGCATGTGCATTGATTACCGACAGCTAAACAAGGCTACTATCAAAGATAAGTTCCCGATTCCGATCATCGATGACCTTCTTGATGAACTAGGGGGATCCACACTCTTCTCCAAACTAGACTTACGATCTGGTTATCACCAGATTAGGGTCTATCCCGATGACATACCGAAGACTGCTTTTAGGACTCATCAAGGGCATTACGAGTTTAAGGTAATGCCTTTTGGGTTAACAAACGCCCCGGCCACTTTCCAGTCTTTGATGAATGCCATTTTTGCCCCATATTTGAGGAAGTTTGTGCTAGTATTCTTTGATGACATATTAATCTATAGTAAAAGCTTCGAGGAACACTTAGAGCAATTGGGGGTAGTGCTGGGAGTGATGAGGCAAAACCAGCTATATGCTAAGAGAAGTAAGTGCACTTTTTGCCAAAAACAAGTAGAGTACTTAGGGCATATTGTGTTAGAAAAAGGGGTGGCCACAGATCCTGCGAAGGTGGAGGCAATGATACAATGGCTAGCTCCCCGTACCCTTAAGGAACTGAGGGGATTTTTGGGCCTAACAGGGTACTATAGAAAGTTTGTAAAGAATTGTGGTTCCATTAGCAAACCCCTTACGGAGTTGCTTAAAAAAGATCAGTTCGGATGGTCAGAAGAGGCTCAGATAGCCTTTGAGGCCCTTAAGAGGGCTATGACTGAGGCTCCGGTGTTAAGATTGCCCAATTTTGAAGAACCTTTTGTTTTGGAAGTGGATGCCAGTGGAGATGGCATTGGTGCTGTCCTCTCTCAGGAGGGGCGACCCCTAGCTTACCTCAGCAAAGCAATAAAGGGAAGGAACATGGCTCTTTCCACCTATGAGAAAGAATTCCTCGCTATCTTAATGGCTACACAGAAATGGAGGCACTACTTGATGACGGGGTGTTTTATTATCAAGACGGACCATGAGAGTCTAAAACACTTACTGGAGCAGAAGATCGTTACCCCAATGCAACAAAAGGGCATGCTGAAACTACTGGGCTTCAACTACAGTATTCTGTACCGAAAGGGGAAAGAGAATTTAGCGGCGGATGCTCTATCACGTCGTGGTTGGGACACGGGTCATAGTTCAGCCTTGACGGCAGTGGCCCCTGCTTGGGTCACTGAATTGGAAGGAAGCTATAGGGGGGACTCCCATTATGATTCTATCCTAACGGGGTTGGTTTTGAAACCTGAGGAGTACAAGCCTTATACTTATAATCAGGGAATACTGAGGTATAAAGGGAAGGTGTGTGTGGGCAGTGTAGGAGACCTAAGAAGAAAAGTGATGGAACAATTTCATAATTCTGCATTGGGTGGGCATTCGGGTTTACTACACACCTATCAGAGGCTCAAAAACCATTTCTATTGGTCGGGAATGAAGAAAAGTGTAGTGATCCGACCCTTCGGGTATTTTTGAACTCACATGTAATCGCTTAGGCCTTAAGTGAAATAAAATTTATTTAATTTTCTTAAGTCGGCCGGGACTAGGTGGGTGTTTTTTTCTGCAATAGAGCGCGAAAAACGATGACCGACGGTGCGATCGGATTCGAAATCCGATATCGGGATCTCCCGGAACGGGATCCTTAGCGTTGCGGTAATTAGTCACGCATCGGGGACCGTGCAAAATATCTTGCACCCGTTAGAGATAAGGTGGGTTATCTCGTAGGGGTAATTAATTAATTAATTAACTAATTATCCGGTGAGGGAAATTTAAATCCTCCTACGTACGAATTAATTTAGGATTTAAATTGTGGGATTTTATCTCGTGCATTAGATAAGAGATAAAATCGGGATATTTAAATCGGGGATTTGTTTCCCACAAGATTATTTAATAAAGGTGATTAAATAATCGGTGACTAAAATTTAATAAGGGTGGTTAAATAATCGGGTGGTCAGAATTTAAGGTGATTAAATAACCGGTGGTCAGATTTTAAGATTTAATATCCCGTCAGCCGATATTTATGTGAGAGATAGAAACGGGGAGATTCGGGTTTTCCTACGTACGTAAAATTAAGGAAGTTAAAGATAGGGTTATCGGTAGGGATTAATTAATTAATAAATTAATTAATCGAACCGAAAATATCCGAAGGGATTTTTGGCGTGATTTTGGATAAGTAAATGGGGAGAACTATTTATTCTCCTGTTTACCGAGCGCCGAGCGAAACCCTATTCTTATTTTACCGCCTCCTCAAACCCTCCTCTTTCGTGCTACCGAAACCCCCAACCGGTGAGGAAAAGTAAGAGAAAAGAGAGAACGGATCCATAACCGGAGAAAGGAGAAGGAACCAATCGTCCCAAACGCCGACCCGAGGGCAAGAAACGTGACCGGACACTTTCCCGAAGATCTCCGGTTAGTTTTATATTTTTAATAATTTTTCCGAATTTTCCTAGTCGCCCGTTTTAGGTTTCTTGAATTTCTCCCCCGTCCCCGTTACCGTCGTCGTCATCGTAGTTATGTTAGACGAACGGAACGGACAAAGGAGGCGCGCGGTGCCACTAGGGCATCGCGCGGGGTGAAGGGGAGAAACACACGGACGACCGGGCGCCACCGCAAGCGGCGGCGGCGCCGCGCGGGTCACACCCGCGCGGGCGCCGCGCGGACACCGCGCGGCCGCCGCGCGGGCGGCCCCGCGCGGGGTGCCGCGCGGGGTGCCGCGCGGGCGCCGCGCGGGCACCCGCGCGGGGCGCCGCGCGGGCGGCCCCGCGCGGGCGGCCCTGCGCGGGCGGCCCGCGCGGGGTGCCGCGCGGGCACCCGCGCGGGGTGCCGCGCGGGCGGCCCCGCGCGGGGTGCCGCGCGGGCACCCGCGCGGGGTGCCGCGCGGGCGGCCCCGCGCGGGCGGCCCTGCGCGGGCGGCCCCGCGCGGGGTGCCGCGCGGGCGGCCCCGCGCGGGTGCCGCGCGGGCACCCGCGCGGGGTGCCGCGCGGGCGGCCCCGGGCGGGCGGCCCTGCGCGGGCGGCCCCGCGCGGAGTGCCGCGCGGGCACCCGCGCGGGGTGCCGCGCGGGCGGCCCCGCGCGGGGAGCCACGCGGGGTGCCGCCCGGGCACCCGCGCGGGGTGCCGCACGGGCGCCGCGCGGGCGTTCGCGCGGGCGCCGCGCGGACCCGTGTCCGCACGAGCACCGCGCGAACGCCGCGCTGGGTGCTGTGAGGACGCCGTCCGCGGAGCCCCGCCATGCGCGGCTCCGACGGACGGTGACGGCCGTTCAAGGCATGGGTGCCCCGCCGGACAGCGGGACGGTGCCGGACTTTTGTAAATAATAATGTGGGGTATTTTTCTATTGCGATATGTTAGTATATTTTCTGACCTTAGTGTCCGTGCGGACTTTATATAGGTCCGGGTGCGCAGCGGGAGAGTGCAAAGGGCTCGGGTGACCCGTCTTCTCTCCAACCAGGTGGGTAGAGTTGCCATAAGTGCAACAAGTGCAGTAAGTGCATTTATCGCCATTAAAGTATTCTTTAATTTACCTAACAAAGTAGATGGTAAGCTAACCTTTCGATTAAAGATATTTTATCTGACAATTTAAGCGGCTGCGGTCGCGGTGCTCACTACACGCCAATTTTGGCAATCCGGTGACGGATGCTGCACGTACACTGGCGGACCGGGCCACCGCATGGTGTACTTTTCCGGAAAAGTGGTCTTTTTGACCCGTGTGCCTCACAAAGGAGTGGGAGCCGTGAGGACCTCTTCACGGCTGCTATAGGGGCCGCACTAGCCCCGTGAAGTGGTTAAAGCATCAAAAAGGTGTTTGTGCACGAGGGGGGACTTTAGTCACCCCGACAGGTACTCTGGGACTGGTGCCCAGCTTAAAATATGCACAGGGGGTTTAACGAAAGGTTACGGGGTACTCGGTGTATTCGGTTTGTTTTCCCTTCTTGTTACTATTAGACATCTACTTTGTTTGTCACTGACGTTACCCACTCCGTGACAGGTACTGCTATTAGGTGCGTCAGCCGGGGTGACGGTGGGACTGCGTAGTGAGGACCGTAGTCGGACACTTGGTTATCTTGATTCTTTTGACTCCAACTCATTTCCTTATGCATGAATCTTTATTTTGCTTGTGGATGGCTTAGTTGTGAACTTGTATTAGCTCTGTGGATGAGGTGTAGGTTATAGTATGATACTTTTAGTAGTGTTCTTATGTGCGGCATGTTTTCATGATGAGTTAAAGGATTGCGAAAATGTTTTCTCAAAATGAAGTGCCGTGTGGGCACGGGTTTTCAACTCTGGGCTTTATCCTTTCCAAACAGTGATGCCGCTTAATTAACTTGCTATAATTGATGGTGAACGTCTACGGTATGGTTGTTGGTTGGGAATTGATGCATAATATTTGTGATTGAATGACATGTTGTAAATAAGACGCCGTGCATATGCAAAGGAGACTCTGTCCGTGGACAGAGTGAATTTGCGTATGTGGCGGTCTGGCACGCACCGGGGTTGAAGATTATGTTTCCTTATTAAAAAGAAAAAAAAAATAGACACGTTTTTCCGCTTCACATGACTCAAAAACCCCCGGGGGCGTGACAGATTAAATGGTATCAGAGAGATACAACCACAACCATAGTAGACGTGATTTACATCCACAGTGCTAGGTACCACAAGCAAATTGGAAATGAGATAACCAAGGTGTAGGTGTAGTACGAGAGAGTACGGGGAAACGGGAACGTAACATAGGTGAAACCGTGAGACGATGTGCTAGGGATATAGCCATAGGATTGACGTGGTTTCTTTGTTACCAGCACGCAATGGTTCGGACTAGGTCGTTCACCGAAAATGCAGATGCGGACGGAGCGGCCCCAGCCGCCGCAGAAAACCAGACCCTCCGGCGACAACTGCAGGAAATGGCCGGACAGTTAGCAACGCTGACGGAGCACGTGCGTCAGCTGACGCAGCGACAGGCTACCGCAACCACCGAACGTCAACCGACCCCTCCGCCCGAAACCACAGCACCCACTACGGAGCCCCAAGGGGCGGGTGGTACGACGACGGAGCAGCCCCCAGCCCCAAGGGAAGTGCTCACCCCAACGACTTCGGGGCCCGTGTTGGGAGCGGCAGCGGGGGAGGCAGGGACAACCCCTACCCTTGGGGATCCGCCACCGCAGGAGGAGCCGCGGAGCTGCGAGCGACGCGGGAAAGGATCAGGACAAATCTGACCGCGTTCAAGAAGCATGACCCACCCATCTTCGAGGGAGAAACGACCGACCCGTGGGTCGTCGAGAAGTGGGTGGATACCATGGATAAGCTTTTCGAGGACTTGCTAATAGAGGAACAAGAGCGGGTTCCACTAGCTGTTCACTTTCTGGAGGGGAATGCACGCATCTGGTGGAAGACGGTACGTCCGGATCCGACCACCAACGACCCGTTGCCGACATGGTCGGTCTTTAGGGAAGAACTCTTTGGTGCGTTCTTCTCTGAAAGCGTCAAGCGGCAGCTGGAAGACGATTTGAAGAACATCAGGCAGGGGAACCGCCCAGTCGTGGAGTATCAGAGGGAGTTTGTGAGGTTAGTCAATTGCGTCCCGTTTGCTGTACGGGATGAACCTCACAAGGCCCGTCTCTTTGTGGATGGGCTGCGGAGCGACATCTTCGAGATGGTTCAGGCGGCGGACCTGCGCACGTTCCGTGAGGTGGTGGATAGGGCCACCATCGTGGAGCGGGGATTCGCCATGACCCGAGCTCGACGGGAGGGATCGGAAAACAACCGGGAAAAGAAACGAACGCAGACCTACCCGGGAGGGGGCCCTCCTGGCGGGAGCCGGCCCCCAAAATATCCCAAGACGCAGCAGGGAAACAAGAGCGCGCCGACCGGGAGACCTCGACCAGCAAACAAGCCGTGTATTATTTGTGGAGCGTCGCATCCGGTGACTGAATGCCCTAAGAAGCAAGATCACTGCTACCGTTGCGGTAAACAGGGACACTTCCGATTCAACTGTCCCCTGAACCCTGGGACGGCATCTTCCGCAGCCTCTACTCCAACGGCGCAGACACCGGGACGGGGCAAGGCGCCAACGGGAATGCCCCCGCGACCCTCAGCACCAAGAACAGAAGGAGGATCGCGACCGCAACCCGGAGGGAGACTCTACTCTATGGACCAGCACGGAACGGTACCGCCAGAGGAAGTGGTGGCAGGTATTACTTCCGTCTCTAGTTTTCGAGCTCGAACTCTTTTTGACACTGGGGCGACTCGCTCTTTTATTTCCCGTACCTTTGCGCTAGCCCATCAGTTAGAAGGTAGTCCTCTGGATGTGTTAATGACCGTCCAGACTCCTGGGGGGCCCATTGCGGCAACCGGCCTGGTGACCTCGTGTCCGATACGGTTGGGAAGGTTGTCGTGCCCCTGGGATCTGGTGGTCATACCGTTAAAAGATTACGACGTGGTCTTGGGCATGGACTGGCTTACCGAGTATCAGGCGGTCATCGACTGCGAGAAGCGACAGGTGCAACTGCGGAAGCCGGGATTCCCAGAAAACGTGTACTTGGCGTGCAAGAGCACGTCCTTTCTTGCCGTCATCTCCGCGTCACGAGCTAGGAAGTTGATAGAGGGCGGGTGCGTGGCCTACCTAGCCTCAGTAGATCTAGCCACCCGACCCGTCCCCCCGCATTCGGAAATTCCCGTGGTAGGAGAATTCCCGGATGTCTTTCCGGCGGAGCTTCCCGGAATGCCACCGGAGCGGGAGGTTGACTTCCCAATTGAACTGCTCCCCGGCACCAAGCCCATCACCAAGGCACCGTACAGGATGGCCTTCGCGGAGCTGAAGGAACTCAAGGCGCAGTTGGAGGACCTCCTGGACAAAGGATTCATCAGACCAAGCGCATCACCTTGGGGCGCACCCGTCCTGTTTGTAAGGAAAAAGGACGGGAGTCTCCGGTTGTGTATCGATTACCGAGAGATAAATAAAGTGACGGTCAAGAATAAGTACCCCCTACCAAGGATCGATGACCTCTTCGATCAGTTACGGGGGGCGACGGTGTTCTCAAAGATTGACCTACAGTCGGGCTATCATCAGGTCCGGGTCAAGGGGGAGGACGTCCCCAAAACGGCTTTCCGTACTCGCTATGGCCATTACGAGTTTACGGTAATGCCGTTCGGGCTCACAAATGCCCCGGCAGTGTTCATGGATATGATGAACAGGGTATTCAAACCCTTCTTGGACTTGTTCGTGGTGGTCTTCATCGACGATATCCTCATCTACTCCCGTACAGACGAGGAACATGAAGAACACCTGCGCACAGTCCTCCAGACCCTACGGGAACAGAAACTCTACGCCAAACTCAAAAAGTGTGAGTTTTGGCTCCGAGAGGTCGGGTTCTTGGGGCACGTGATCTCAGCGGCCGGAGTCGCGGTGGATCCAAAGAAGATAGATTCGGTGACGGACTGGCCCCGACCGACCACGGTGACGGAAATTCGAAGCTTCCTAGGATTAGCCGGGTATTACCGGCGCTTCGTGGAGGGCTTCTCCAAGATAGCCACCCCCCTAACCCGTTTGACGAAAAAGGGGGAGAAGTTTGTCTGGACGGACAAGTGTCAAAGAAGCTTCGAGGAGCTTAAGGATAGGTTGACGCGAGCCCCGATTCTCGCCCTGCCAGAGCCTGGGGAGGATTACGAAGTATATTGCGACGCGTCACGGAATGGATTGGGTGGAGTACTCATGCAACGGGGAAAGGTCATAGCCTATGCGTCAAGGCAGCTCAAGGAGTATGAGCGGAATTACCCCGTGCACGACTTGGAACTCGCAGCGGTGGTGTTTGTGCTCAAGCTTTGGAGGCACTACCTGTACGGGGCACACTGCAATGTGTACTCAGATCATAAGAGCCTCAAGTACCTCTTCACCCAAAGAGAGCTAAATCTGCGACAAAGGCGGTGGCTGGAGCTATTAAAGGATTACGATCTGACGATCCACTATCACCCGGGAAAGGCCAACGTGGTGGCCGACGCCTTGAGTCGCAAAGGACAGGCCGTGGAGGTAGATGTAAGCGCCATCACACAGCAGGATAGCCTGATTGCGGAATTTTCGCGATTAAGACTAGAGGTAGTCCCGGCAGGGACAGTCGCACGACTTCTGACGCTGGTGGTCAGACCTACTCTGCTGGACAGGATTCTCGAAGGCCAATCGACTGACCAACAGCTCCAGCTGGTGCGAAGTAGGATAAACACAGACGAGGAGAGCGACTTTATGGTGAGCTCCGACGGCACGATACGATTTCGGGGACGAATTTGCGTGCCGGATCTACCGGAGCTCAAGGAGGAGATCCTGCGGGAAGCGCATAATGCCCCATATGCAGCGCATCCCGGGGGAACGAAGATGTACAAAGACGTCAAGCAAACCTTCTGGTGGCCGAAAATGAAGGAAGACGTGACGCGATTGGTGGCGCACTGCCTAGTGTGCCAACGGGTGAAGGCCGAACATCAACGGCCGGCAGGAAAGTTGCAACCTTTACCGGTGCCCGAGTGGAAATGGGACATGATTACCATGGATTTTGTAACCGGATTTCCGAGGTCGCCACAGGGACACGATGCGATATGGGTGATCGTGGACCGTTTGACGAAATCGGCCCACTTTTTGCCCATACACACGACATGGACTCGGGAACGACTGGCGCAAACGTACATCGACGAGATAGTGAGGTTGCACGGTGTACCAACATCCATCACGTCGGACAGAGACACACGTTTTGTGTCGAACTTTTGGCGAAGTCTGCAACGAGCAATGGGAACCAAGTTGCACTTCAGCACAGCCTTTCATCCGCAAACCGATGGACAATCAGAGCGGGTGATACAGATCGTGGAGGACATGCTTCGAGCATGCGTTCTGGACTTGGGCGAAGGGTGGGCACGGTGTTTGCCCCTGGTGGAATTTGCCTACAATAACAGTTACCAGGCCAGCATTCAGATGGCGCCGTACGAGGCACTGTACGGGCGCCGCTGTCGGTCTCCGATATGCTGGGATGACTTAGGCGAGCGAAAGTTCCTGGGCCCAGATTTGGTGGAGGAGACCGAAGCAAAGGTGCGATTAATTAAACAAAGGCTGCTGACCGCCCAAAGCAGACAGAAAAGCTATGCAGATAACAGACGCCGAGACTTAGAATTCATGGTAGGCGAGCACGTGCTGCTCCGGGTCTCACCCTCCAAGGGAAACCGACGTTTCGGCATAAAGGGGAAATTGAGCCCAAGATACGTAGGACCGTTCGAAATCCTAGAGCGCGTGGGACCGGTGGCGTACCGGTTAGCCCTGCCCCCGAACCTCGAACGAGTCCACAACGTGTTCCATGTCTCGATGCTCCGGAAGTACCTCGCTGACCCCTCTCATGCCTTGGATGCCTCCACCATTGAGTTGCGAGAGGACTTGAGCGTCGAGGAGACGCCAGTGCGGATTTTGGCAAGAGAGGACAAGAAGCTGCGCAACCGAACGATCCCCTACGTGAAGATCCAGTGGAGCAACCACGAGGAGCGCGAGGCGACGTGGGAACTGGAGTCGAAAATGAGGGAATGTTTTCCCGAACTGTTTAGTGAGGTTTGAGTTTAAGTTTCGGGACGAAACTTTTTATAAAGTGTGAGTGGTGTAGTGATCCGACCCTTCGGGTATTTTTGAACTCACATGTAATCGCTTAGGCCTTAAGCGAAATAAAATTTATTTAATTTTCTTAAGTCGGCCGGGACTAGGTGTGTGTATTTTTCTGCAATAGAGCGCGAAAAACGATGACCGACGGTGCGATCGGATTCGAAATCCGATATCGGGATCTCCCGGAACGGGATCCTTAGCGTTGCGGTAATTAGTCACGCATCGGGGACCGTGCAAAATATCTTGCACCCGTTAGAGATAAGGTGGGTTATCTCGTAGGGGTAATTAATTAATTAATTAACTAATTATCCGGTGAGGGAAATTTAAATCCTCCTACGTACGAATTAATTTAGGATTTAAATTGTGGGATTTTATCTCGTGCATTAGATAAGAGATAAAATCGGGATATTTAAATCGGGGATTTGTTTCCCACAAGATTATTTAATAAAGGTGATTAAATAATCGGTGACTAAAATTTAATAAGGGTGGTTAAATAATCGGGTGGTCAGAATTTAAGGTGATTAAATAACCGGTGGTCAGATTTTAAGATTTAATATCCCGTCAGCCGATATTTATGTGAGAGATAGAAACGGGGAGATTCGGGTTTTCCTACGTACGTAAAATTAAGGAAGTTAAAGATAGGGTTATCGGTAGGGATTAATTAATTAATAAATTAATTAATCGAACCGAAAATATCCGAAGGGATTTTTGGCGTGATTTTGGATAAGTAAATGGGAGAACTATTTATTCTCCTGTTTACCGAGCGCCGAGCGAAACCCTATTCTTATTTTACCGCCTCCTCAAACCCTCCTCTTTCGTGCTACCGAAACCCCCAACCGGTGAGGAAAAGTAAGAGAAAAGAGAGAACGGATCCATAACCGGAGAAAGGAGAAGGAACCAATCGTCCCAAACGCCGACCCGAGGGCAAGAAACGTGACCGGACACTTTCCCGAAGATCTCCGGTTAGTTTTATATTTTTAATAATTTTTCCGAATTTTCCTAGTCGCCCGTTTTAGGTTTCTTGAATTTCTCCCCCGTCCCCGTTACCGTCGTCGTCATCGTAGTTATGTTAGACGAACGGAACGGACAAAGGAGGCGCGCGGTGCCACTAGGGCATCGCGCGGGGTGAAGGGGAGAAACACACGGACGACCGGGCGCCACCGCAAGCGGCGGCGGCGCCGCGCGGGTCACACCCGCGCGGGCGCCGCGCGGACACCGCGCGGCCGCCGCGCGGGCGGCCCCGCGCGGGGTGCCGCGCGGGGTGCCGCGCGGGCGCCGCGCGGGCACCCGCGCGGGGCGCCGCGCGGGCGGCCCCGCGCGGGCGGCCTGCGCGGGCGGCCCGCGCGGGGTGCCGCGCGGGCACCCGCGCGGGGTGCCGCGCGGGCGGCCCCGCGCGGGGTGCCGCGCGGGCACCCGCGGGGGTGCCGCGCGGGCGGCCCGCGCGGGCGGCCCGCGCGGGTGCCGCGCGGGCACCCGCGCGGGGTGCCGCGCGGGCGGCCCCGCGCGGGGAGCCACGCGGGGTGCCGCCCGGGCACCCGCGCGGGGTGCCGCACGGGCGCCGCGCGGGCGTTCGCGCGGGCGCCGCGCGGACCCGTGTCCGCACGAGCACCGCGCGAACGCCGCGCTGGGTGCTGTGAGGACGCCGTCCGCGGAGCCCCGCCATGCGCGGCTCCGACGGACGGTGACGGCCGTTCAAGGCATGGGTGCCCCGCCGGACAGCGGGACGGTGCCGGACTTTTGTAAATAATAATGTGGGGTATTTTTCTATTGCGATATGTTAGTATATTTTCTGACCTTAGTGTCCGTGCGGACTTTATATAGGTCCGGGTGCGCAGCGGGAGAGTGCAAAGGGCTCGGGTGACCCGTCTTCTCTCCAACCAGGTGGGTAGAGTTGCCATAAGTGCAACAAGTGCAGTAAGTGCATTTATCGCCATTAAAGTATTCTTTAATTTACCTAACAAAGTAGATGGTAAGCTAACCTTTCGATTAAAGATATTTTATCTGACAATTTAAGCGGCTGCGGTCGCGGTGCTCACTACACGCCAATTTTGGCAATCCGGTGACGGATGCTGCACGTACACTGGCGGACCGGGCCACCGCATGGTGTACTTTTCCGGAAAAGTGGTCTTTTTGACCCGTGTGCCTCACAAAGGAGTGGGAGCCGTGAGGACCTCTTCACGGCTGCTATAGGGGCCGCACTAGCCCCGTGAAGTGGTTAAAGCATCAAAAAGGTGTTTGTGCACGAGGGGGGACTTTAGTCACCCCGACAGGTACTCTGGGACTGGTGCCCAGCTTAAAATATGCACAGGGGGTTTAACGAAAGGTTACGGGGTACTCGGTGTATTCGGTTTGTTTTCCCTTCTTGTTACTATTAGACATCTACTTTGTTTGTCACTGACGTTACCCACTCCGTGACAGGTACTGCTATTAGGTGCGTCAGCCGGGGTGACGGTGGGACTGCGTAGTGAGGACCGTAGTCGGACACTTGGTTATCTTGATTCTTTTGACTCCAACTCATTTCCTTATGCATGAATCTTTATTTTGCTTGTGGATGGCTTAGTTGTGAACTTGTATTAGCTCTGTGGATGAGGTGTAGGTTATAGTATGATACTTTTAGTAGTGTTCTTATGTGCGGCATGTTTTCATGATGAGTTAAAGGATTGCGAAAATGTTTTCTCAAAATGAAGTGCCGTGTGGGCACGGGTTTTCAACTCTGGGCTTTATCCTTTCCAAACAGTGATGCCGCTTAATTAACTTGCTATAATTGATGGTGAACGTCTACGGTATGGTTGTTGGTTGGGAATTGATGCATAATATTTGTGATTGAATGACATGTTGTAAATAAGACGCCGTGCATATGCAAAGGAGACTCTGTCCGTGGACAGAGTGAATTTGCGTATGTGGCGGTCTGGCACGCACCGGGGTTGAAGATTATGTTTCCTTATTAAAAAGAAAAAAAAAAATAGACACGTTTTTCCGCTTCACATGACTCAAAAACCCCCGGGGGCGTGACAAAAAGTGTTGAAGAGCTTATTAAAAACTGCCCAGTTTGTGCTCAGAATAAAGTGGACTCTCAAGCTTATCCTGGACTCTTACAACCCCTACCCATACCCTACCAAATCTGGAAGGATATTAGTATGGACTTTATTGAATCATTGCCTAAATCGGATGGTAAGGATACTATTCTGGTAATAGTTGATCGATTGACTAAATATGCGCATTTTGTTCCATTGAAGCATCCATTTTCAGCTATGGATGTTGCCAGAGCATTCATGGATACTGTGTATAAATTGCACGGGTGCCCTAAGAGCATAGTGACTGATCGTGATAAGGTTTTTACTAGTCAATTCTGGAAGGGATTATTCCAACTGCTAGGTACCCAGTTGAAAATAAGTACATCATATCACCCAGAAACAGATGGGCAAACCGAACGGGTCAACCGTTGTTTGGAGACTTACTTGAGATGTATGTGCTTCCAACATCCAAAGCAATGGGGTAGGTACCTTTCACTAGCAGAGAGATGGTATAATACCAACTACCATACATCCCTGGGTACTACTCCCTATATGGCACTTTACGGAGTGGCTCCTACCTCCACCCCGGTGGCCGCTGAGGATTCAGCTACCACTGCAGAGGTGAAGGATTGGATACAAGAACGGAATAAGCTTACCACAGAACTGAGAGATAAGTTGTTGGTGGCGCAAAACCGTATGAAGCAACAGGCTGACAAGCATCGCAGAGAACAAGAATTTAAGGTAGGGGATTGGGTATACCTGAAATTGCAGCCCTATCGCCAACAATCCCTTGCTGCGAGGCAACGCCCCAAACTGGCAGCTAGGTACTATGGCCCTTTTGAAGTACTGGCGAGGATTGGGGAAGTAGCATACCGGCTGAGACTCCCATCGGAATCGCAGATACATCCTGTGTTTCACGTGTCACAGTTGAAGCGAAGCCCACACTCCGACAAGTACGTCACTCCGGGGCCGCCACTGGTCGACAACGAGGGGGGGCCTCTAGCAGGGCCGGCCGAGATTCTGGATCGTCGAACCGTCAAGAAAATAAGAAAGGAGGTGCAGGAAGTTCTGGTGAGGTGGTACAATCTTCCTTCCGAATCAGCTACGTGGGAACAGTATTCCGATTTATTGGCCAAGTATCCCGATTTCCTCCCTGAGGACAGGGAGGCACTCAAGGAGGGAGTATTGTAATAACTGCAAGACACAAGGTAGGGTAACTACGTATTAGAATAATAAAGGAGTATGGGGTGGTAATAGGAAATGGATACTCGGAAGAGGTTACTTATCTCTGGGGTTCCCGCCTGTCAAATGAGGTAGGAGAAGGCTCTCAT
This sequence comes from Tillandsia fasciculata, assembly GCA_029168755.2. NCBI lineage: Eukaryota > Viridiplantae > Streptophyta > Magnoliopsida > Poales > Bromeliaceae > Tillandsia > Tillandsia fasciculata. The sequence goes on from CM054945.1 coordinate 6,667,866, forward strand.
CAGGCTCCGTCAAAGAGGTTGCAGCGAGGAACATCACGGCTTCAGCATCGCAGCGGTACCGGCATCTGAGGGGATGAACAGTCGGCAGGCCAGAGTGGAAGGAGGAGGAGCTCCTGAGTAGAGCTCTGTCGAAGAACTCAAGCACCAAGAGGACGGAGCACTGGAGAGGGATAGAGGATTCTGGAAGGTGGTAGGTGGAGAGGGGGAATCGCAGATGGAACAAGCTCGGAAGGGTGTAGAAGCTCAGCCAAGTGGGTCGGGTACAAGCACCCAAACCCTCACCGTTACGCAAATCAGGAAGAGGCCCAAGCCCAGGCGGTTGCAAGGATTCAGGGCCCATACAGCAGGAATGAGCAAATGGAGGAATGAGTCCACCACAACTCACTAAAGTCTCCACTCTCTTACACCTATACATTTTTCCTTAATTACAACTTAGTCCCCCAATTTAGTCCTATAAATACAAGTTGTAACAGAATGATAACTAACTTTTGGATATACAGTTGCTTCTTCTTCATCCCCAAACCTCTTTCTCTTCCGTTCTCTCTTTCTCTCTCTTGAACCCTCTCTTCTCCCTCAACCGGTTCTTCAAGAACTCACCCAGATCTCAATCTGAGATTGGATCATACCCCATTGAGCTCTAGATCTTGTGTTCCAGCTCCCGCATCATCATCGGCGCCGTCACGCCTCAGCAACAACAACATCATCGCGTGTGCGCCTCCGATCCGGGATTTACCCAGTTTCCCCATCATCATCGCCATCCGAGCTCGGTTAGCCGTCCCGAGCGGTTGCGATTCAGGAGCGTTCATTACAGAGACATTGGTTACAGAGATGCTTGATACAGAGATACTTTACTCGTGTGGGTCGCTCCCCTCGAGTGCCACTCCGGAGTAGGCTTTAGACCGTGACGGGCGCCGGTCAGTTGGAGAGTTGTGAGTGCTGATTGGGATTTCGAGCCTTATGTGCTGGTCCCCTACTGAGTTCTTGAGTTCGATAGTAGAGCAGGCAGTACCAGTTTTTACTAGTGACTAGATTCGGTTTATTTGGTCAGATACTGTTTCCTGATGCATTCATACAGTCATTTCTTTCGGTATTGCATTCAGAGGCATACTAGTAGTGGTTTTCCTTTATTCAGCAGTTCTGTTTACAGCTTTACCACTTGTTTCTTTTCTTGCCTCTGGTAGACTTAATGGGTACGCCAGAGTTCGAGGCTTTACCCACAGGGGGAGGCTACTGGTTTACTAGTGGTTCTCACCCTTATTGTTGTTTCCCTCTTTTCTTCCTCCTGTTTTGCAGAGTCTTCTGCGAGAGTTGCTGATCTTTCGGTCGTTGTTCGAGGCGAGGGAGTCACGAGCTAGATCCTTACCGCCCGAAGAGTGTAGCTGTATCCCCTGGTTGGAGATTCCTTATAGCTGTCAGCTGGTTTTACTGTTTACCTTGGAGAGAGATCTTTTGTATTTGGAGAGACTGATGGTTGAGACTTATATACTATAGTTTTAGTTTATCTCCCTTTTATAGTTGAGAGATGCTGTACTGAGGACATTGTATGATGATTATCTGTATTTGAGGAGATGGATATTGTACTTTATTTCATGTTGTACAGTGATTGGATTTCATTTTACAGCATTTTATTTCCGCTCTGATATTTGCGTAGCTATAGTACTATCTTTTGCAGGTTAGACGCTTCGCCTATGTGGGATTTTGCATAGGTGGCGGATCTGTTGGCGAGCCCGGGTCGCAGTTTCGACCCCGGGGCGTGACAGATTAGGTTGGTATCAGAGCTTAGGGATAGGTCAGTTCGGACTGTAGAAACCCTAGGCTTGTGGTTGGACCCTAGGATGACTTCGTGAGAGTCGTGATTTTAGCGAGTGTCCTGATTGAGTTTTATACCTCTCCCAAGTGACGGGACGAGTGATTGGCATGTTTATTCTCCTAAGCAATTATGTTGGCTGCAGACAACATAATGCGGTGGAACGGTTGACATGCTCTAGACTTTCGCCGGATTGGGTCGAGTTTTGTTTTGTGCTGTGGTTGTAAGGATCCGGATCCCCGCGTTGAGTTTTCTGGTTGTTTGGCAGCTTTCGGAGGCCTGCGTGGTGGGTTGGTGGAGTTTGTGCGCAATGTGGACACCAGTGGTGGACTTCAGGCTTAAAAATGGATCACGGGAGTTTTTGGAGGGCCCGTCGAGTGTTTAGAGGTGATTTCGCGCGACACGGATGTCAATGTTGGACTCAGGGCGAAGTTTGGATAAAAGATTACCTCTCCGGTTGCCTTCGGGATTTTTTAGAGTTGGAATTTGGCAATCGGACTTCAGATTTGGACCCGGCGCGGAAATCGGATCAATTGGGCTATCCGGGGGCATTCGGTAATTTTTGGATGAGAATTTGGAGAAACGGACATCGTTTTTGGAATCAGCGCGCGAAATCGTTGAGAATGGACTATTTACTTGTCTGTTTTGGAGCCCGGATATCGTGCGCGTTTTTCGAGGCGTGGTGCGACGGCACGAATTTCGAGGCTTGGGCTGCGCATGGCTTGGCGCTGGGGGAATCCACGTGCGGCGCGGAACGTGCGGGGGGCCGCCACATGGCGGGCCCCCACTCGCGCGCGCGGGCGCGGGTGACACGCGCCTGCGGGGGCGCTCGGTGTCCCGCAGGCGCGGTGTAACGCGCGCATGTGGCGCGCGGGAGGCCGCGCCACACGGCGTGCCACGTGGCGCAGGGGCGCGCGCCTGCGCCTGGCGCACGCGCCCCTGTGCGCTGGACCGGCCGACAGGGGCCGGTGCACCGTGGACCCGGTCCACCGGGAGCTTCCTTTCCCCTTTTCTTCTCTTCTTCTTCCTTTTTCTCCCCGCACACCATTTCTTCTTCCCTTTCTTTTCTTCTTCTTCAACCGAGTAAGAGAGGGAGTGAGGGAAGGGACTTTGTGAGGGTGCGGCGGTGCGCCGTGGACCTCGCGGAGCGCGCGAGATTTTTCCCAGCTGGACGGATGCGCGGCGCGACGCTCGTCTTTTTGTGTTCCCCTTCGTCGCGTTTCAGTGCACGAGCTCCCCCGGCCTACTCCGACCTCAGTTTCAGGCGATTCTTACGTCGTTGGATCCGCGACAGACAGAGCTACGACTTTGGTATTTTCTGCATTTCCTGGTTTCGCACTTTTCGAGGAGTTTTTCCCTGCTCACTGAGGACCTTGTTTGCTGTGTGGATTTTTGAAGACAGCGGATTGATGGAATTTTATCTCCGCGCTCGGACATCGGATTGAGACGCTCTTATAGACTTTTTTCATCTACTCGACGTGAGGATTATCACGGTATTTTTCTTGGAATTTTTGGAGACCTTCCCGAAGGTATACACTTTCCTTTTTATCTGTACAAGAGGTTACAGTTATTTGGTTTTGGGATTTTGCGCGCCGATACTGTGGAATTTGTAACTTGGCCTACAAGGCTCCGTTTTGGGCGTGCAGGTACTTGTTTCGAAGCCGTCGACATGAAGATCACAGGGATATTTTATTTGGAATTTTTCGAGCACATTCAGCAGGTGAAATAATCGCATCTTTGCGGCTGAAATTTCAGTGTTGTATTTCTTGGCAGATTTTGGGATTTAAGTGTAATTGTAGCCTTATTTTGTACCCAGGAGAGACTGTGGACAGTACTGGACCCATTGGACGTTGAGTTGTTGTTGTTCTGGTATTATCAGCTGTAGGACTTTTGGCAGTTCGACTCTACAGGTGGGTGGCTTTGCTTTCAGGATCTATGGACTGTGCTCTAATTCTATTGTTATAGAATCATGCATGATAGTGATGGGACTCGTTAGAATGCTAGAATTTGAATGTTAATATTTCTTGTATCTATCTGTTGATTGCATGATCTCTTTTGCTTCCTACCACCTGTTAAATATTGTTCTCTTGGAACCTGACCTAGCACCCCCGTCATATGTTGCATGTGTAACCGGACCAGTAGAAAACCCTCACTTGGGCTAGGGTTATTTATGTTTAGACATCCACACTGTTTTTCATTCCTGGACATAGTGTTATCCTCGCCCGGGTAGTGGGCCGAGAGGTCGGGACTTTCTTTTAGTGTGGGCTGCATTTGCACTCGTGCTTGGGAGCAGAGTGGAGTCTGGTAGATGTAGTGGAACGCTTGTCTGTACCGGGAACCGTTTGGGGTAAACGGTGGTCCCGGGAGGTATTGTTTCCCCTGTTTGGGGTTGTCGCCACTGTGATAGTGGCAGTAGTTCACTAGTGTTAGCCGGACCTAGAACCTTGGACCCTTTTCGACATACACATGATTTTAGTCTACCAGTGTTTCTTCCAAGCATCGAAGGGCCGCTGGAGTCTGTTCTTGTTTGATTGGACAAAGGCATCAGCCCTTCGGGGTTTGGGTAAAACACTTGTTTTCTAACTGTTTTCCTAGAAAGAACTAAAATCATTAAATATGAATTTCTTCCAGATCAAAATGGTTTTCAATAACAAATGTCACCTTTGTCCTATAAATCTCCCCACTCGAAAGGATTCGAGTGGTCAGGGTTCTAGGGGCCGTATCTTTGTCGGGCCGAAAGCCATGGGGGCCGAGCATGGAACCTATTCTGGGTGATAGGGTAGTAGGTGCTGGTCTCCCAGAACTTTCGGACCCTGGTTGGTGTCTGCTGCGTGTCGTACTGAGGTTGTCGAGTTCCCGAACTGTAAGGGGGCCGGGAACTTCGATAGGCGGAGCCTAGAGTCTGTTCTTGTTTGATAGGGTTCTTAGCACCGACCTATCGGGTTTTTCCAAACCCTTATGGTGTCGGCCCTTCCTGAGTTATCTGTGAGTTTGTTGTCCTGTCGCGGGGAGCCGTTGTGTAGACGGTGATCCCGGGCTGTCGGGTATCTTCCGGTTAGTGTTGTTGGGAACCGTTGGGGTTGACGGTGGTCCCAGGTCGTTGAGTGTTGTCCGACCAGTTTTGTTGGCCCTGAGTTGTGGGTCGACCCTGGCTGTGGAGTATTTCCAGCCAGTGGGTTTCGTGCTGTGAGCTATTGGAGAGGCTAGTGTCCCGTGTTTCGGGTGAGCTGATCAGCTGAGTCGTCGAGAGTGCTCCGACTGTTGTGCGAGATGTTTGAGGATTGAGTCCTTTCGTTCAGTGCGTGAGCGTGGATTTTGGACTATAGCCTGCAGTGCCACCTGAGCTCGACAGAGTGCGCGGATACCTTTGCCCTCGTTGGGGTCGCTCCCCTCGAGTGCCCCGTCCGGAGTGGGTCTGCGCTTTGGTATCACGACTTGCCGACACAGTCCCTTTGGCTGGCCAGTTTGGCAGTCATGGACGCCCTACGTAAGTCCGCTCCTCCGGGACGTAACGGCAGTAGGCCCTACGTAAGTCCTCTCCTCCGTGGACGTCAGGCAGTAGGTAGGCGCAGGTTTGACTGGACCCGATGTGGCAGTCAGTTTAGATTGGGTGATCAGAGATGAGTGTTAGTTGTGCACCATGTTATCATCTGTTCCACTTTTTGAGCATCTAGATAGAGGCATAGTAGCTGTAGAGTTACTTTTCCAGCCCTTTCATTTTAGTACTATATTATTGTTACTTCATGCCTCTAGTAGACTTAGTGGGCAGACCGTCGGGCTTGTTGGCGGCACCCACTGAGAACTACTTGCGACGTAGTTCTCACACCCGTCGTGGTGTCTTTTCCCACAGGGACTTCTACTCCTGTTCCAGTTGCTCCTGTTGCTGCTTCTTTAGATCGAGGTAAGGGAGTCGCGAGCTAGATCCCTACCAATCGTCGTCCTGAGAGAAGATGTACCCTTATTACTTTTGAGAGTTCATGTTGAGTGACCTTGTAGTGAGGATTGAGTTGTACTCTTCTTTTTACTTTGAGTTGTACTCTTCTTTTTACTTTTGAGAGTTCATGTTGAGTGACCTTGTAGGATTGCTCACGAGTGTTTTCTTAATTAATCGGTAGTTCTTGAGAAACCCTAAGTGTCTATTTATAGGTTAGAAACCTTTGGAAAGAGATAAGAATCAAAAACTTACCTTATCTGGAAATTTTCAAGACAGCGATCCGGATCGGATTTACTGTGATCCGGATCGTCGTAGCGTGATGGACAATTCCAGAAAACAGGGGTTCGGGATCCGGATTGAAAAGCCCGATCCGGATCGTTCATATATTTCAGCAAAATCCCATGTTCGGGATCCGAATTGGAATTGGCCTTTGATCCGGATCGGATTTGCCAATGAACAAGCACCCTTCGGGATCCGGATTGGATTGTCTGATCCGGATCCTGAACATGTCCCATGTCCAGTTTTTGATTTTTATGCAATAAAAAATTCATCCAAGTGTTTCTACACCATAAAAAGTATTCGGATCACCAAAATTATTTAGTTAAACATACCTGATCCTTTTGAATACTTTCTTCTTGAGATTGATGTAATTGATCCACAATTCTTCAGCTTCAATCTTCAAGACTCAAAACACTGAGTGTCAACTTGAGCTCTTGTTGATTCTTTTCTGAGTCTTCGATTGCTGATTGACAAATTGATCACTTCAAGACTCCGACTCAACTCACTGACTTGACTCACGAAATATGCCAACACCAAAAAGCCGTAACAATCCGAAAGTTTCTGGTATATTTTGGTGCATGGGGGAGCCGTGGACCGCCGGCAGGGACACGTGGCAGCTTCAGATTGGCCGGCGCACGCGTCCCGGTCCACGGAGTAGAGCGCTGGTGCAGTGGACCAGGCGGGAGGCCACGTGGCGGCTCCGCATTGGCGGGTGCAGGGCGCTCGGTTCACGGGAGAGCGCGCGGGTGTACGGTGGACCGGAGCGGGGACACGTGGCAGCACATCATTGGTTCGGTGCAGTGAACGCGGCGCACGTAAGGGTGCGCGGGCAGGCCAGGCTGGTGCGCGGGCAGGCGTGGGGGTGCAGGCTGGTGGTGTGCCACGTGGCAGTTTTCTATTGGATCAGAGGGTGACAAATGGCTGATTGTGGTTCGTGGGGTGCACGGAGTGTGTACACCGGGTTCAGCGAGCGCAGGAGCTTGACTCGTGGCGCGTGGGGATTGGGCGCGTCACTGTGCGCGTATGGTGGGGCGGTGGCGTGGCAGGCAGCGGTTGGCAGGGTGGCGGCTGGCGTGGCGGCCACGGCGCCGACGTGGCGGATGCGTGCGCCACGTGGCGGCCCGCCATTGGCGGGCGCCACCTACCGCGTTGACCACGCGGGCCACGCGGCGGAACGGGAGAGGCCGGATTCGCTGTCCGCTGTTCCGGGACACGTGGCGCAATCTGGTGCATTCGGGCGCGGGATGAACGGCCCGGATCGGCGCACTGTGCGCGCCCGAAAGTTTTCGGGCGCCCGAAAATTGGGACACAGAGGGAATTTTCCCAATTGTTTAGAATGGCCTATAAATACCTCCTCCTCTCCCTCTTTCTCTCCCTTTTCCGAGCTTTAGAGAGGGAATGAGAGGGAGAGCTCCTATGAAATTTGTTCCCCTTGATGTTCTTGATCTCGTGGTGGATCCCCGGAATTTTTGGAGGCTCAGCAACGGCGATATTGATTTTACAGTTCATCTCGGTTTTTCCCCCATTTCGAGCCATTACCGTCACAGTTCAGTCAAAAATTCACTATGGGCAAACCAGGAGGAATTTTTGGGAGATTTTTATGACAGCGCGTTCCTAAGAGGTAAGGCTTCAATTTTTGTGTTGATCACTTCGCCCCGTTTCGCACTTTTGGCACGGTTCCCGAGGCATTTATGACCCCCCTTTTTCTGTGATGCATTTTGGACAGCGGAGGCTTGTCGATTTTATATCTTGGCCTAGGAGCATCGGATCAAGGCATATAAGCATCGATTTTGATCTACTCGTCGCGAGGAACACAGTGGTGATTTTTCTGGGATTTTTGGAGATTGATTTGAAGGTGATTATTAAGCTTTTCGTGGACTGTGTACCACAGGATTTTGGTTATGTGGCGTTGCGGCTTACCACGGTGTTTTATTTGTAACTTGATCTACAGGTATCGGATCGGAACGTGCGACTACTCGTTTCGATCGGCTCGACGCGACGATCGCAGCGGTTATTTTTATGGATTTTTTAGAGGACTGCAGAGAGGTGAAATTTAGCCATTTTTGGGACTGATTTTTTGGACTGTAGGTATTTGTGCATTTTTGGGATTAATTGTGCGCCGTTTGGATTACCGTGCAGTGTGCCGTGATTATCTGTTGTGAGGGCGTATTTGGGCTGTGCTTCGCGTGCTCTGCGATCGAGGTGGGTGGTTGTTGTATACCTCAACTTCTGACTTGCTCATTAAGTTTATTACAGAAGCCCTCTATTGGACATATTGATTGATTACCATGCATGATTGACTGATATAAATGTGAGCCTATCATTTGAGATTAATTCTGTGGATATAGCATGTTGAGAATATTATTGGGATAATATCGTTGCGGAAACATGATTGCGGGGATATATTTAATAGTGATAATTAACATGCCATATTAACACATAAATTTTATGAAAGTTGGTTAAATGGACTAATTATTGGGACATGATGACATACCTATGTGCGGGTACCACTTTGAAATTTATTATGGATCAAGGATGATATACATGTGTAGTTGACTGATGATTTTAGCATGATGGGTATATCTATGTGGATCTATTATTTGTTACACATGTGGAACTGTTATTTGATATTCTCTCGTTCATCTTGCATGAGGACTTTTGCATGCCAGTATGGACATCTAGATAGGCCACTATTTATTGCTACACTATCATATTGGGATTTGACTTAGGAGAAACCATGATTATTTTCTTTCTCCTTCTTATTTAGACTTTCGAGTCATGTTGCTCGGTGTCACGCCCCGGAGGTCTCAAGATAAGCGGAAAACGTGTATATATATATATATATATATTTTGAAATCAATCACTCAAATGAGAACGACCTCGCCTACCGGTGCGCGACAGACCGCCGCATATACAAATTCACCCTTCAAACGGACAGAGTCTCCTTTGTATATGCACGGCGTCACGTTTACTACAATGTCACTCACAACAATCAACATGCACTTTAACCACACAGCCACAGTGAACAAATACTAGCAAGTAAACCATTCAGTATCAATAGAATAACCTACAAGTTTGCAAACGGTGTCCACTCGACACCCGTTCCTTTAAAAGCGTATAAACATTCACATTAAGGCGGCTTTATTGTTTGAAAGGATAAACCCACAAGGTTTTCAAAGTGGTGCCCACACGACACCCTATTTTTGAAAGTCATTTTCAAAATCCTTTTTCATCGTAAAACGGCCGCAAAACTAAATTAAAAAATAACCATATCCAAACAGTTAAATGCATGTCCAAATATCCAGCATGATCCACATATCCAGCATGATCCACACCTACACAAAATAACGAAAAGAGAAAAGAGAGAGATAACCGATAAAAAGTTTAACAAAAGGCCTCATACGGCCAAACATAGGGTCCGCGATGCCTCACCACCGTCCCGCTGTACTTACTTAGTTGGACCTGTCACGGAGTGGGTAAAGTCAGTGACAAATAAAGTAGATGTTGTAACATTAACGAACAAGAATTTAGAATAAGTTACACTGCACCGGAACCTTTCACTATCCTTCGCCCTGAAACTTAGTTTACTCACTAACTTTACTTTAGTGACACTGTCCCGTCAGGGTAGTCGACGAATCTCCCCACGAGACATTGGATGCTCTAACCCCTTCACGATGCGTGGGCGACACGTTTAGCCATCGTGATCAGGTCCCCAAACAACACACGTGGGGCACACGGGTCATATAGACCACTTCTCCGGAAAAGTACACCCATGCGGGGGCCATTCCGCCTGTGTACGTGCAGCATTCAACAATAGGGATGCCGGGATCGGCGTAAATTAATTGTTGCGACACTTAGTCGCCACCAGCATTAGCCAAGAAGGTTACACATTATGCGAAGGGTTAGTTTACAGAAAACACTTCATCTACTTTATTGAACAGGTTAATACATCCTTTTATAATGTTATACTGCACCTAATGCACTTACAGCACCGATTGCATAAGAACCCACCTGGTCGCGGAAGGATCGGGGTACTACGAGTCTCGGACACTCTCCCGCTGCACACCTGGACCTAAAGAAATTCCAGAAACAACAGTCAATAACTTATAAATACTTACCGGAAAAGACCACCCCATTAACTCCGCGCCGTATCCCCAAACGGCGTCAAGAACCATGCTTACCGACTCCCGCGCGCCCGCAAATCCCCCTCCCCGCAAGCGTCGCCGCCCGCACGGGGATTGCCCGCGCTGAGACTGCCCGCGCGGTGCCCGCACTATGCGGGTACGAGCCGGGTGGTGCCCGTGCGGGTGCGGGCCACGCGGTGCCCGCGTGGGTGCGGGCCGCGCGGCTCCCGCGCTGCGCTGGGCCGCGCGGCGCCCGCACGGCGCCCGCGCGGGGCCGGGCCGCACGGTGCCCGCGCGGTGCCCGCGGGGCGTCCGCGCGGCGGTCGCGCGGGTGAGGCCGCGCGGTGCTCGCCCGGCGCCCGAGCGGCGCCCGTCCGCGTGGTGCCCTAGCGGCACCGCGCTTCTCCTTCGCCCGCGCGGTGCCCTAGCGGTACCGCGCGTCGTCCGCCCACGCGCGCACCGTGCCCTAATTTCGTACGGTGACGGCGGCGGGCGGCGGAGACGAGGGAGACGGAGACGGGAACACACCAAAAACCCCACGAAAGGAAATCCGGAAAAAAAATACCACGAAAATAAACACTTACCGGCTTCTCCGACGGGGTGAAGCCGATCACGCTAAGGTTCCGGTACGCGTCTCGGGGTGATCGGTTAGGGTTCCGCCTCTCTTTTCCTTTTCTTCTTCTTTCCGCTCTCACGGCTAGGGTTTCGTATTTTCTCTTTTTAACTTTTCTTAACGAGGGAAAATTAATTAAATTATTTATTTTTTTTATTTATTTTCTTTTCGACTCGTACGTAAAAGAAAATCCTTTTTTCCCTTTTTCGTCACCGGATAATTAATTAATTAATTAATTATCCCCTACGAAATAACCCACCTTATCTCCAACGGGTGCAAGATATTTTGTACGGATTCCGATGCACGACTATTCACCGCATCACTAAGGATTCCGTTCCGGGAGATCCCGACATCGGACTTCCGATCCGATCGCACCGTCGGTCATCATTTTCCGCGCTCTATCGTAGAAAAATACAAGCACCACACACACCGACCAACCAACCAAATGTAATATTCCCGGAGTACTAAAAAAAACATTATGCTAGAATGAGGGTTAATTATTACAAAAAACCATGTCATTACACCACTCACACTTTATAAAAAGTTTCGTCCTCGAAACTTAATTACAACCCTCGCTAAACAGCTCGGGGAAACACTCCTTCATTTTCGATTCCAGCTCCCACGTCGCCTCGCGTTCCTCGTGGTTGCTCCATTGGACCTTTACGTAGGGAATGGTCCGGTTCCGTAGTTTCTTGTCTTCTCGTGCCAGGATCCGCACCGGTGTCTCCTCGACAGTTAGATCCTCTTGTAGCTTGACAGTGGATATGTCTAGGGCGTGAGAGGGGTCGGGGTGGTACTTTCGGAGCATCGAAACGTGAAACACGTTGTGTACTCGGTCTAGGTTTGGCGGCAAGGCCAACCGATAAGCCACCGGACCCACACGTTCTAGAATCTCAAACTGTCCCACGTACCTCGGACTTAGCTTCCCTCTCAGGCCGAAACGTCGGGTCCCCTTTGAAGGCGACACCCGTAGCAACACGTGCTCGCCCACCATGAATTCCAACTCCCGTCGTCTGTGGTCTGCGTAACTTTTCTGTCTGCTCTGGGCGGTCAACAGCCGCCGCCTGATCAGGCGCACCTTTGCCTCGGTTTCTTCTACCAAATCCGGTCCTAACCATTTACGCTCTCCCAAGTCGTCCCAGCATAAAGGTGACCGACAGCGGCGCCCATACAAGGCTTCGTATGGCACCATCTGAATGCTGGCTTGGTAACTGTTATTATAGGCGAATTCTACAAGTGGCAGGTATTGAGACCATCCGTCGCCTAGGTCAAGCACGCACGCCCGAAGCATGTCTTCGAGGATCTGGATCACCCGCTCTGATTGTCCGTCAGTTTGCGGGTGGAAGGCCGTGCTGAAATGCAGCTTGGTCCCCATTGCTCGCTGCAGACTTTGCCAAAAATTCGACACGAACCGCGTGTCTCTGTCCGACGTGATGGACGCTGGTATACCATGCAATCTTACTACCTCGTCAATATAGGTCCGCGCCAGCCGTTCCCGTGTCCACGTCGTATGTATAGGCAGGAAGTGGACAGATTTCGTCAAACGGTCTACTATGACCCATATCGCGTCGTGCCCTTGAGATGATCTCGGAAAACCAGTCACGAAGTCCATCGTGATCATCTCTCCTACATTCCATTCCGGCACTGGCAATGGTTGCAACTTCCCTGCTGGACGCTGGTGTTCGGCCTTTACTTGTTGGCACACCAGGCAGTGTGCCACAAACCGGGTTACGTCCCCTTTTAACTTAGGCCACCAGAAGGTTTGCTTTAAGTCCTTGTACATTTTCGTCCTCCAGGTGTACGGCGTAGGCGCGGTGTGCGCCTCCCTCAGGATTTCCTCCCTGAGCTCGGGTAGATCCGACACACAGATTTGTTACGGAATTTGAGTTGGCGTATTTCGTGAATGTATTAAGTCTTGAAGATTGAAGATGAAGAAACTTTGGATCATATACCTCAATCTCAAGAAAGAAGAATTCAAAAGGATCAGGTACGTTTAACTAAAGAATTTTGATGATCCGAATACTTCTTATAGTGTAGAAACACCTGGAAGAGGTTTTAATTGCTTAACATCAAAAACTGGACATGGGACATGTTCAGGATCCGGATCGTGGCTTGCAATCCGGATCCCGAAGGGTGTTGTTCATACACTGCTTCAATCCGGATCACAGCTTCTGCAATCCGGATCCCGAACATGGTTTTTGTAAAATGTATGAACGATCCGGATCGGGGACTACGATCCGGATCCCGAACACAATTTTCTGGAAACCGTCTTTCTGCTTCTGCAATCCGGATCGCCAAATCCAATCCGGATCGCCGTCGGTAAAACTTTCCAGAAAAGTTTGTTTTTGATCCGAATATTCTTCCTAGGGTTTCTAACCTATAAATAGCCCTTCTTTTCATTTCTAGGGCATCCGCAATAGATCGGCTCATTAAGAAAAATAGCCGAAAAGAAAAATCCACATATAGAGAAGAACGGAAATCATTAGATCTATTCTATGGTTCTTCATCTATATTGATTGATTTGATTCTAGGTTTTCCATACTCACATTTTGAGTAGAATCAAATCAATGAATACTTAGATGGTATTTCCGATCTATCTTTAATCTAAGTATTCGGCGGATCATCACCACCCAAACAAACAACGATTTACCCAAAATCGGCGCGTGGACTCGCGTGGCCTTGTGGATTCAAGGTGCAACCGCTCTCGTGGATTCGGAGCGAGGTGCGTTCGTGGATTCGAAGCGTGCCATTGGGTGAAGACCGTGGATTCGGTTGGACGTCGTGGACTCGACGTTGGACGCTGTGGATTCAGCGTTGGGCGCGGATCGTGGATTCGAGAAGCGTCGTGGAGCGAGCGGAGAAGATCTACTAGGAGCGTATGGTAAAAGGTTGAGTCGTCTGTGAGTACGTTATATCACCTTGTACGTGTGTTAATTCTAGTGGATTTCGCCGTGTTATCGGTCCCGTGGTTTTTTACTCCGGTTTGGAGTTTTTCCACGTAAAAATCTTGCGTGTTCTTTTATTTTTCCGCATTGGGTTTTATCGCGCAATGATTTTTTGAGTGTTTATTGTTTACACCTATTCACCCCCCTCTAGGTGTTTTTTCCCCTATTTAGATCCTTATTAACCTAAACCCAACAAGTGGTATCAGAGCGGGAATAGGGTTGTAAACAATGGTTGAAGGTGGAAACATCAATCGACCCCCTTTCTTTGATGGAACAAATTATGCGTACTGGAAAGTACGGATGAAAGCTTTTTAATTTCCATCGACGAAAGGGTGTGGCAATCAATTGAATTAGGATGGTCTAATCCAACTGAAATTTTAGATGATGTTCGCACCTTAAAACCTAGGTCGAAATGGACCAAGGAAGAGATAGACTTATCTTCTTACAATGGCAAAGGGATTAATGCTCTATTTAATGCTTTGTCACAAACTGAGTTCTCTCGCGTCTCGGCATGTGAGACTGCGAAAGAAATCTGGGATGTTCTTCAAGTTACGCATGAGGGAACTAACTTAGTGAAGATTCAGAAACTGCAAATGCTTACGAGCAAGTTTGACTCTATCTCTATGGCAGAGAATGAATCTTTCACTGACTATTACACACGATTGCAAGACATCGTGAACTCATGTGCTAACTTGGGAGAGAAGATTCCAGAATTTAAAGTTGTAAGAAAAATTCTAAGAACTCTTCCTGAACGATTTCGCCCGAAGGTCGCAGCCATTGAAACAATTAAACACCCGGACGAAATGCGTGTAGAAGAATTAGTAGGTGCTTTACAAACTTATGAAATGACTTTTCCTACTAACTATTCTTCTGGAAAGGCATCCTCTTCTAAGTCTTCAGGTTACGCATTGAAATCAACTAAAGAAGAAGACGCGGATTCATCCTCCTCGGACGACGACGAGAACCTTTCTATGGAGGACTTTGAGAAGCAGCTCGCTCTCTTGACAAGGAAGTTTCGCCGCAACTTTCGAAGGGGAAATTCAAGCAAAACTCCATCCTTCGGAAAGTCGAAGAAAGGCAAGGGTTCTTCAAGCACAAGTCAAGAAAGCAAGAGAACTTCTCAAAGGATAAGAAAAGTTCTGAGGGACAAGTTCAGTGCTTCAAATGTCGAGGCTACGGCCACATTGCAACGGAATGTCCCAACAAGAATCCGGCAAAGAAGAAAGCGATGCAAGTCGTTACTTGGGATGACAACTCCACGTCAAATGAGTCATCGTCAAGTGATGAAGAAGACAACGCGACAGCTTTCCACGCGTCCACTACATCTTCACCCTTCATGTGCTTAATGGCAAGTACATCCGACTCACTGTCCAACTCCACTGTTGAAAAGATTGCAACGGACGATGAATCAGATGATTCGGAAGGTGAAGATTTTGCTTTAGCCTACCATAAGCTTTTGAGGGATTCAAAGAAACTGGCTAAGCAAAACAAGGGGTTGAAAGAGAGATTGCAGGATCTTGAAGAAGAAGTAAAAAGGGTAACCTCTCTCTCAACCGATCTTGAAGTGGAAAGGGATAATCTGATTAAGACAAATGTTTCCCTTCAAGAGTCCAATGAGCAATTCGAGAAGAATTATATGGATATGGTGAACAAAGCGAATTACTTCTTGAAGCTCAACGGCGAGGCTCGACAGGAAAAATTGGAAATGACGGAGACCATACGCCAACTAAAGGATGACTTAAAGAGATTTTCTTCTGGAAGGAGTAAGTTGGACAGACTTCTTGGTCTTGGTCAAAGAAATAAGTTCGGCCTCGGATACACTCAAACTGGAGACATTCCAAGTTCGAGTGGTACAGTATTTGTGCCTCAGTCGGTATCTCCTCCTCCGACACCGGTGTTCACGACAAGCAACGACAACAACCTACTACATCCTCCTCGGAATCGACAAGAACCAAGGTATGTTTTCGTTGTGGCATTTCAGGGCACATAAGAAGAAATTGCAAGACGGAAGCCAAACGCACACCTCAAGCACATCTTGCAATGACTACCAAAAGGGCTATTCCTCGGAAAACAACTGCAATTCATTCAAAGGAAAAGAGCCTTGGTAGTACACCGCTCAAGACGACATCATCAAGGAGCAGCAATTCTTCAAGCAAGACGCTCTCACCTAGGAAATCAACTTCACGACCATTACCGACGCACTTCAAAAAGGTTTGGGTGCGCAAAGGTGAAATCTTTCCCTGTCTTGCTACCAATGTTTCCTTGCATGCATATGATAGTTCGTCTTGGTACCTGGATAGCGGGTGTTCCCGTCATATGACCGGCGATAAAAACTGTTTTCAAACATTTGAGAAAAACTCCGGAGGACTTGTTGTTTTCGGAGATGGTCGGTCTTCCAAAATTGTTGGAAAGGGAACGGTAGCTATTCCAGATGGCCCGGTTCTAGATAATGTGTTATTTGTTCATGGCCTTAAGACTAACCTCATAAGCATAAGTCAACTGTGTGATAGTGGTTATTCAGTTAATTTTTCATCTGATAAATGCACTGTAACTGACATGAACCATGCTTTCTTTTTAAAGGGGGTTAGATCAGAAAACAATTGTTATGTAGTTCCTTCTAAGATTTCTGAAAAATGTAACCTAGCATCTTTGAAAAATGAAACACTTTGGCATGAAAGGCTAGGTCACATAAACTTTAAGGAACTTGCTAGAATTTCAAATAAAGATGTGGTCAAGGGGGTTCCGAAACTTTCTTTTGAACAAAACCTTGTGTGTGGCGGTTGCCAAAAGGGAAAACAGTCTAGGACTGCACACAAGAACTTGAACCACATAGGTACAAAACGGCCTTTGGAACTTTTGCATATGGACTTAATGGGGCCAACTCGTCAACCATCTCTGGGAGGTAAATGGTATATTTTCTTGTTGGTTGATGATTTTCTAGATATACTTGGGTAGCATTCTTAAAAGAAAAAGCTGATACCTTTGATTCTTTTCTCGAAATCTGCAATCGTATTATGATAGAAAAGAATGATAGGATTACTCGAGTTAGGAGTGATAGAGGTGGGGAATTCATAAATTCCAAATTCATTGATTTTTGCACTTCTAATGGCATTAAACATGAATTCTCCGCACCTTACACACCTCAACAAAATGGTGTAGTCGAGCGCAAAAACAGGGTCGTACAGGAAATGGCACGTGTTATGCTTCACAGCCGGAACTTACCTTTTTATTTTTGGGCTGAAGCGGTGAACACTGCTGTTTATGTTATCAATCGCGTGTATTTGCGCCCGGGGACTTTGAATACACCATATGAACTTTGGTTTTGTAGAAAACCTAACATCAAATATTTTCGCATCTTTGGGAGTCGGTGTTTTATTTTACGTGATCGTGAGAATCTTGGAAAATTTGACTCTCGAAGTGACGAAGGGATTTTCTTAGGTTATTCTACAAACAGCAGAGCATATCGAGTTTTTAACTTAGAATCTAAGACGATCGTAGAATCGATAAATGTTAAGGTAGATGAAGCTTTTCATTTTGAATCTGAAAAATCTACCCTCGATATCTCTCTTGATGATGATACACCTGCTAATGCATCTTCTTCTAACAATTCTTTCGATAATAATGTTGATGCATCTAACGGTTCTTCAAGCTTATCTGATGTGCAGGAATCATCTCGTGTACCTCCGCCTACTCCTCTACCTCAAACGTTACGCATCTCCAAGGATCACCCTGAATCGAACATAATTGGAGATCCACAAGAAGGAGTTAGAACACGGAGACAATTGGTTTGCGGATTTGCATGCTATGTATCTCAAATCGAACCAAAGAATGTTGATGAAGCTCTCCAAGATGATTACTGGATTAAAGCAATGCAGGAAGAGCTCCATCAATTCGAGCGAAACAAAGTCTGGGAATTGACGAAGCCTCCGAAGCAACACAATGTGATAGGTACCAAATGGATCTTCAAGAACAAGAAAAACGAAGAAGGTACTATCATCAGGAACAAAGCAAGGTTAGTTGCTCAAGGCTATTCTCAAGTAGAAGGTATAGACTTTGATGAAACTTTCGCCCCTGTAGCTAGACTCGAGTCCATTCGTATATTGTTTGCGATCGCTTGTCATTTTAAAATCAAATTATTTCAAATGGACGTTAAGAGCGCCTTTTTAAATGGATTTTTAAATGAGGAAGTTTATGTAGCTCAACCGAAAGGTTTTGTGGATCATAAACTACCTAACCATGTTTTTCGTCTGAAAAAGGCTCTTTACGGTCTGAAACAAGCACCGCGAGCATGGTACGAAAGGTTGACAAAGCACCTTTTGGAAAAGGGCTACACTCGAGGGGGAGCTGACAGGACTCTCTTTGTGAAGCATTATCAAAACAATTTCATAGTTGCTCAAATCTATGTCGATGACATTGTTTTTGGAGCAACAAGAGATAATGATGCTTCTAAATTCGCGGAGACCATGGAAAGCGAATTTGAGATGTCCATGATGGGCGAATTGAATTATTTTCTTGGATTACAAGTTAAACAAAACGATGAAGGAATTCACTTGTGTCAATCCAAGTATGCACTGGAGTTGGTCAAAAAGTTTGATCTTGAAAATTCTAAGGATTTTCCGACTCCAATGGGAACTAGCCATAAGGGACTTGGAAGTGAATCACAAAGTGAGAATGTAGACGAGAAACTGTACCGCAGTATGATTGGAAGTCTACTATATCTCACGGCTAGTCGCCCGGATATATCCTTCAGTGTTGGGATTTGTGCGAGATATCAATCAGCACCGAAGGAGGTTCACCTGAAAGCGGTGAAACGGATCATCCGGTATATCAAAGGTACAATCAATTTCGGAATTTGGTATCCTATGGGAACGACTTTGGATATTGTTGGATACTCAGATGCCGATTGGGCTGGATCGGTGGATGACCGGAAAAGCACGAGTGGTGCATGCTTCTATCTTGGCCACTGCCTTGTTGCATGGCACAGTAAAAAGCAGAACTGCATAGCACTCTCGACTGCCGAAGCGGAGTACATTTCTGCAGGAAGTTGTTCAACCCAATTGATTTGGATGAAAAGCGTGTTGAGCGATTTCCGGATTTCAACATCTTCGGTAACCATTTTATGTGACAACACTAGTGCTATTAACATTTCTAAAAACCCTGTGTTGCACTCTAGAACAAAACATATTGAACTTAGATATCATTTTCTTAGAGAGCTAGTTGAATCAAACATTCTTCAACTGTCATATATTTCAACTGAGGATCAATTAGCTGACATCTTAACAAAACCTTTGGATCAAAAACGTTTTATTCACTTGCGTAAAGCAATTGGCATGCTTTCCTTGAAATAAACTCTTTTGAAACCTTTGCTTAGGTTAGGTTTTGTTTTTGTTTTTTTTTGTTTTGTTCTTTATCTATGTTTTGTACATAGCACATTAATTGAGCATAAATCATAATTGACTTTAATTGCATCCTTTTATGCATTTAGAAATTTATTATGCTTTTGATGTCATAATATTTCAATGTTGCAATGATCATTTACGTTAATTAAACCATCTTTTAAGTGATCAAAGTCAATTTCTCTCTCAATGATCTCTTGGTATAGTCATTATCATATTTGATTGCTTAGTCGAGTATGAATTCGAGATCAATGGTTTGGTTGAATACCTTATATATTAAATAATTGATAGCCAATTGAGGGGGAGTCAATGAAATGTGAAATGCTCAAAAGATGTGGAAAGAGTTACATCCCAATGAGGAGTGTGAAAACTACCACCACATGGAGAAAATGAAAGAAAAAGATACTCCATGAATGAAAAGCAAATTTTTGTTTTGAAAATTGTTGATGAAATTCATATTGAAATACTTGACTCAGTCGTATTTCATGGTTGGTATAAGGTGGGATTTTTAATAAAAGATGCTCAAAGAGCCACTCCTTCAACAGATTGTCTAGATATATTATCTAACTTATCTGGGATTTCAAACATCTATTGATCTTGGTATTTCATTTTCTTTACCAAATTGATGATTTGATAAAGGCATTACACATAAGATCAGGATAGATGTAATTGAAGTTGTTCAACTTTAAGTGTTTTAACTTTCGTAAATTTTCGTTTCATTTTTGGATATTTTTGATAGATTTTGCATAATCTATTTCTTGTTGTATGAAACGATGTCATTTGTTTAAAGTTGACATGGTAAAGTGCTTACATACTTTTTCTGGATTTTATTGAATTTTTCTAAATTTTTCTGAAGAAAAAGGTGTAGCCGATCCGGATCGGGCAAGTGATCCGGATCCCGAACGCAGGATTTTTCCTGCGGGTAGCCGATCCGGATCACATTCTCGATCCGATCCGGATCACGGCTAGGGTTTTTATAAAAACAAACAGATTTTGATTTCTTTTACCCTAATCTTTTGTTCTCAAGTCTCTAGAGCTTCTCTCTCTAGATTTCTTGCTTTTGGAGCTTCAAAACTCAAAGTTCTTCGGATTCAAGTAAGTTTTATTGATCAAAACTCGGTTTTTATGGTTTTTCATCAAACGTGAGTAAAATCATGGATTTTTTCGTTTGTGAATGGTTTTTGATCAAATTTCTTTTGAAATAAGAACTCTGGGTCAATTAGTTTTGCTTTTATGCTGGGATTTCACCTGATTAACGAGTTTTTAGGCTTCGATTTCTAAAAATTCGGTTTTAGGGCATAAAAGAGGAATTTTTGTAAATCATGGAATTGATCTATTTTTAAAATTCTTTTTGGAAAACTAATTTGATTCTTGGCTTCTCTACATGATTATGATTGTCTAGGTACAATGTTTTCAAATTTTTCAAAATTGACAATTTTTCATATGTTCTTGAGTTGGTTTCACAGGACACTTTCTTAAACTCAAAGCACTAGACGCAATGGCATTCTCCTGGTTCATTCTGCTACTGGTTACGATGGTGCTCACCAGAGCAACTAATAAGTTGAAAAAAGCCAAGAAACTCCAAAGAAAAGGAGAAGTCGATGTCATAAGTGACACTGAACTTGAAGAGAATGAGAATGAGATTCATTGGGACATGATAACAGATGATGAAGATGATGAGGTATTGCCGACTAACTCAACACGAAAAGGAAAAGCTCCCTTGGACACTGGGAAAGCTCCTATGCCTGCCCCAACTATCTCTATAAAACGTAAGCGACTTGCTCGACGTTTTGGACTGAGACAGGAGACCAAGGTTGACCCACCAATAGCTCCTGACTCTCCGCCACGTGTTGAAGAAGTATTTGTTAACAGTGACCGTCTTAGAGCGTTTGCACATCGCGAATGCATTGGCGAAAGGCACGTGAACATTGAGGCTCTACAAGGTCACTCCCCTGAATTTGGTACTTTGATTGAACAAGCAAATCTCATTCAAGTATGTCGCTTCCCAGAAACTCTCGGTTACTGCCTGCACCAGGTGAGGACCTTCTATACCAATGCACGGCATCTTCGCGAATTTGAAAACGGTCCTATGGAGTTCTACACGAATATCCAAGGCACGAGATTCAAAATCACTCCACAGTTGATTGGCGAGGTTTTGGGAATGGAAGCCAGCAAGAAAGGAGTCCACTACCTGAAAGGGATAAATTTGACAAATACTTTATGGCGAAAAGTTATCGAAGGAATTTGTCTCGAGGGAACACAGTCAACCGAAAAATCAGTTCGATCTAAAGAACTTCGTCTTGAATATCGCTTCTTAAACTTCATCACGTGTTACAATATACTTCCAAACATGCAGACGAAGGTTGTGAGATGGGAACGATTGTTGTTCTTATATCTCATAGGACATCCATCAGAGGCAACGGCATTGAATATCAACATCCCGTACATCATCTGGAATAGAATGGCACGATATGTTGAGCATCCTCACCCCAGCGAAAGAATTCCTTTTCCACTGATTATAATGAGGATCTTAAAGAAATTTCAAGTTGACATCACTTCTACAACCTATCATCAATGTCTGAACATGATAGATGAGTCAACAATTGTCAAATCCCTTCACAAGTTGCCACATGTCACTCAAGCTTCTGCATCTGGGAAGAAGCCTGACCCAAGCACGGCTGCATCACCATCTCATCAAGCACCTGGCACAGATGATGAAGCATCATTGAATTCGATTTTCAAGTTACAGCAACGGCTGTCTATCCAGCAGGAACAAATTTTGAAAGAACAACAGCGGATTACCAATGAGCTAGAAATATCAACAGCAGCTCACATCACCATCACGACGAAAATAAATTCACTGGACAAGCGGATGCGAAAGATAATGTCCAAGATTGGATGCACAGGATCTGAAGATTCAGATTCTGAAAACTGACCTTTTCTTTTTGTGCAGGATTATTTTTTAACGATTCTTTTAGTTTAGTTTTCAGTTTGTGCATTCTATTAGGACTTTATGTTTTCTTTACTCTCCTTACATATTGTAGCTCATGCTACGTTTTGGCTTTGTTTTGTGACAAAAAGGGGGAGAGAGTTTGAGAGAGAGTTAGAGTTAACAATGAACTTTGAACAATGATTGTGAATATCAATGAATATCAAGGTAAGTAAAGGTAAGTATGATCTCAACTCAACTTTGGTTTTTCTTTTGTGATTTGTGACATGCTTCTATACTAACTATTCGACTGACTATTTGGGCATGTAATATGACTAACAAGTTGATGTTGAACTAACATACTTTGACATTTGGTTTTTGACTGCTTAGAAGATATGTTGGTTTTAACTATGATTCTCTTACATATCTGAATTTTTCAAATGTCATGATGAGAAAAACTCTATCTCTGTATTTGGTTTTGTATGTTTCAATTCTTGAGGTATCTAACGATTTTGTTTGTCAAGAATGCTTTCTTTGTGCAGAGATTACAGATGTCTAAGTCTAGAGTCTGTTTTAGGAGTTTATCTCATGTATTTAATTTCTGGAACTCTTTTGTAAATTTTTGTTGTATGGTGATAGCAACAAAAATATCCTTTTTGAATTTTCTTTTGTGGATTTGTGTTTTGTCACGAAACCGCCAAAGGGGGAGATTGTTACGGAATTTGAGTTGGCGTATTTCGTGAATGTATTAAGTCTTGAAGATTGAAGATGAAGAAACTTTGGATCGTATACCTCAATCTCAAGAAAGAAGAATTCAAAAGGATCAGGTACGTTTAACTAAAGAATTTTGATGATCCGAATACTTCTTATAGTGTAGAAACACCTGGAAGAGGTTTTAATTGCTTAACATCAAAAACTGGACATGGGACATGTTCAGGATCCGGATCGTGGCTTGCAATCCGGATCCCGAAAGGTGTGTTGTTCATACACTGCTTCAATCCGGATCACAGCTTCTGCAATCCGGATCCCGAACATGGTATTTTGCAAAATGTATGAACGATCCGGATCGGGGACTACGATCCGGATCCCGAACATCAATTTTCTGGAAACCGTCTTTCTTGCTTCTGCAATCCGGATCGCCAAATCCAATCCGGATCGCCGTCGGTAAAACTTTCCAGAAAAGGCTGTTTTTGATCCGAATATTCTTCCTAGGGTTTCTAACCTATAAATAGCCCTTCTTTTCATTTCTAGGGCATCCGCAATAGATCGGCTGATTAAGAAAAGATAGCCGAAAAGAAAAATCCACATATAGAGAAGAAAGGAAATCAATAGATCTATTCTATGTTTCTTCATCTATATTGATTGATTTGATTCTAGGTTTTCCATACTCACATTTTGAGTAGAATCAAATCAATGAATACTTAGATGGTATTTCCGATCTATCTTTAATCTAAGTATTCGGCGGATCATCACCACCCAAACAAACAACGATTTATCCCAAAATCGGCGCGTGGACTCGCGTGGCCTTGTGGATTCAAGGTGTTACCGCTCTCGTGGATTCGGAGCGAGGTGCGTTCGTGGATTCGAAGCGTGCCATTGGGTGAAGACCGTGGATTCGGTTGGACGTCGTGGACTCGACGTTGGACGCTGTGGATTCAGCGTTGGGCGCGGATCGTGGATTCGAGAAGCGTCGTGAAGCGAGCGGAGAAGATCTACTAGGAGCGTATGGTAAGAGGTTGAGTCGTCAGTGAGTACGCTATATCACCTTGTACGTGTGTTAATTCTAGTGGATTTCGCCATGTTATCGGTCCCGTGGTTTTTTACTCCGGTTTGGAGTTTTTCCACGTAAAAATCTTGCGTGTTATTTTATTTTTCCGCATTGGGTTTATTTGCGCAATGATTTTTTGAGTGTTTATTGTTTACACCTATTCACCCCCCTCTAGGTGTTTTTTCCCCTATTTAGATCCTTATTAACCTAAACCCAACAAGATTCGTCCCCGAAAACGTATCGTGCCATCCGCATCCATCGCGAAATCGCCCCCTTGGTCTGAAGGTAGTCTGTCTCGCACAAGTTGTAACTGGGTATCCGTCGATTGCCCTTCTCGGATCCTATCCAATAGGGTGGGTCTGACCACCAAGGTCATGAGTCGTGCGACCGTTCCTGCTGGTACTACCTCCAGTCTCAATTGCGAAAATTTTGCTATCAAACGGTCCTGCTGGGTGAGGGCGTTTGTCACTGGTTCCACCGTCTGCCCTTTGCGGCTCAAGGCATCCGCCACCACGTTCGCCTTCCCGGGGTGGTAATGGATGGTTAAATCATAGTCTTTCAGTAATTCCAGCCACCGCCTTTGCCGCAAATTCAGCTCCTTTTGGGTGAAAAGGTACTTGAGGCTCTGGTAGTCTGAGTACACATTGCAGTGCGTTCCATACACAGGTAGTGCCTCCACAACTTGAGGACGAAAATGACTGCTGCAAGCTCTAGGTCGTGCACGGGGTAGTTTCTCTCGTACTCCTTGAGTTGCCTTGACGCATAGGCTATAACTCTACCCCGTTGCATAAGCTTGCCTCCGAGACCGTTTCGCGACGCATCGCAGTACACCTCGTAGTCCTCGCCGGGCTCCGGTAGAGCAAGCACCGGAGCTCGCGTCAACCTGCTCTTGAGTTCCTCAAAACTCTTCTGGCATTGTTCTGTCCAGATATACTTTTCTCCTTTACGGGTCAGGCGAGTGAGGGGCATAGCTATCTTAGAGAAGCCTTCCACAAAGCGTCTATAATACCCTGCCAGACCCAGGAAGCTTCGAATCTCAGTCACCGTCGTCGGCCTGGGCAGGTCGGTTACCGAATCTATCTTCTTCGGGTCGACCACAATCCCAGCTGCCGACACGATATGCCCCAGAAAAACTCACCTCGCGGAGCCAGCACTCACACTTTATGAGTTTGGCATACCCTTCCTAGTCCCGGAGGGTCTGGGGAATTACCCGCGGGTGTTCCCCATATCCCTTGTCTATGCGAGAGTAGACTGGAACGTCAACTAGAGGACTATCACCGACTGGTCTAAGATGGGCTTGAGTATCCTATTCCTCATGCCCGTGAACACCGCTGGTGCGTTAACAAGTCTAAACGGTATAACCGTAAACTCATGTTGACTATTCCGAGCTCGCAGGGCTATTCACGGTATGTCATCACCCCGGACCCTAGGTTGGTGATAGCCGGACCGCAGATCAATCTTTGGGAACTTCGTTGCTCCTTGTAGTTGATCGACTAGGTCATCTATCCGAGGTAGAGGGGTGCTTGTTCTTCTCATGCCGTGATCCATACAGCGCTCGAGAACGCTACTCGTTTGCTTTCTACCAAGCTTCTTGCCCGAAACAAAGAAGAGCGAGCAGAAGGCGCTCCTACAAGTTAAGTTCACAAGTTCCGGCAAGTCCGGTTCCCGGAGACACGCTTGGAACTTCAAGCAGTCAACTACCGCTTAAAGATCGCCGCGACTGTCGGCCCCAAGCGCTACACCAATAACCTTCACGGAAACCTCATCAGTTCTTAGAGACTAAGAACCCGCCTCACCCTCGCTGGGCAGGCAGGAGTACAGCCGCCTGCCTCGAGGGGTAGCCGGAGGTTCCGACCGAACTTATTCCTACGATGGGAATTTCTTCTATTAACTAGGGTAGGGCAAAAACATAAAGCGAGGTGAAAGTGTGGGACGCTTAGGTGTTGACATAAAAGTTCTAGCACGATGATGTGAAGCTCGGGTATTACCTGCTACATCGTGCTCTGCGGATTCGTCCCCTGGTGAGTCATCGTGTAGACCTCCCTTCTCCCGGTTGAGACGAAGGCGTAGATGCTGCTACGGGTGATGTCCCCGTCTTGAAGGGGCAGTTGAAACAAAAGTGCCCCGGTTTGCCGCATCGAAAACAGTGGTCTCACTTCTGGGGACATTCGATCACTTGGTATATTCCATCGCAAGTGATGTCAGACTTGTCCACCGGCCATTGTCCTCCCATCGGCGCATTCTTGGTCCCTTGTTGCCGTCTCAGGTATTTAGGAGACTGGCTCCTCTTGATATGCTCTTTTCCAAAATTTGGCCGAGTTCGCTCCTTATCCCTGCTGTGATCAGAGCTCTCCCGTCAGACTCATGAAATCGCGAATCTGCGCTCCACTGTGGTGGCTCTATCGACCACCCTCTAGAAGGTGTGCAATTCCGCCGTTTGCACCACCTTGAAGATGTCGCTCCATAAGCCATTCACAAAAAGACGGGCTTTGTGAGATTCATCTCTTATAACAAAAGGAACACATTTGATCAACCTCACAATGCCCGTCGGTATTCCATAACTGTCCGACTTCCTTGCTTGATGTGCCTCAGGTCATCTTCCATCTGCTGCTTGATGCTGTCGGAGAGAAATGCCCCAAACAGTTTCTCTCGGAACGTGGTCCAAGACGGAAGGGCGGTGTCCTTCAAGAAAGTGTACTGCCAACGGGACCCATTCATGTTCCTCCATCGATAGGTCTTCAAAAAGCTTCTCCATGGTATCCACCCATTTTTCCACGACCAAAGGGTCGGTCGTCTCTCCCTCAAACACGGGTGGGTTTTACCTCTTGAAATTTGCCAAGTTCGCTGTCGCCCTATCCCATTCGGTTTGCCGGATAGGGGCTTCCCCCACTGTGACGGCGGACACTCTGGGAGCAGGTGTCACCACGGTCTCTCTCAAGGGGTCTCCAATAGCGGCTCCCAGCGTAGGTCCCAAAGTTGCTTGTGTTAGTGCCACTGAAGGCGTCGTCGGATGAACCGACGGTATCTCGGTCATCGTGGTCGGAGGAGGGGCGACCATGGTCTCGCTGTCCGCCACCGGCGGTCCCGTCACTGGTGCGGCTAGTCCGGGCAGAGAAGCCTGGGCGACCTCCACTGATGTAGTCGGCTGTTGCGTCAACTGCCGCATCCGTTCCATAAGGGTTGCTAACTGCCCGGCCATCTCTTGTAGTTATTGTCGGAGAGGCTGACACTCTACTGCTGTTGGCACCGTACTTTCTGCCCCTGCGTTCTCCGCTGATGACCCATTTCGGGCCATTATTCGCTATATACAAAGAAGCCGCATTAACCCTAAGGTTCCTGGCCTAATACTTGACCTACAAAAACACTGAGGCTATAACCCCTTTTTCCCGGACACTCACGTTCTAGGACACCTACGACTTGGTTATCTCATATCCAATTTTGGTGGTGGGATCATGCACTGCGGATATGGTCACCGACTACTGTGGTTAAAGCCGTTTTTCTCTGATACCATAAAATCTGTCATGCCCCGGAGGTCTCAAGATAAGCGGAAAACGTGTATATATTTTTTTTTTTTGAAATCAATCACTCAAATGAGAACGACCTCGCCTACCGGTGCGCGACAGACCGCCGCATATACAAATTCACCCTTCAAACAGACAGAGTCTCCTTTGTATATGTACGGCGTCACGTTTACTACAATGTCACTCACAACAATCAACATGCACTTTAACCACACAGCCACAGTGAACAAATACTAGCAAGTAAACCATTCAGTATCAATAGAATAACCTACAAGTTTGCAAACGGTGTCCACTCGACACCCGTTCCTTTAAAAGCGTCTAAACATTCACATTAAGGCCGCTTTATTGTTTGAAAGGATAAACCCACAAGGTTTTCAAAGTGGTGCCCACACGACACCCTATTTTTTAAAGTCATTTTCGAAATCCTTTTTCATCGTAAAACGGCCGCAAAACTAAATTAAAACATAACCATATCCAAACAGTTAAATGCATGCCCAAATATCCAGCATGATCCACATATCCAGCATGATCCACACCCACACAAAATAACGAAAAGAGAAAAGAGAGAGATAACCGATAAAGAGTTTAACAAAAGGCCTCATACGGCCAAACATAGGGTCCGCGATGCCTCACCACCGTCCCGCTGTACTTACTTAGTTGGACCTGTCACGGAGTGGGTAAAGTCAGTGACAAATAAAGTAGATGTTGTAACATTAACGAACAAGAATTTAGAATAAGTTACACTGCACCGGAACCTTTCGCTATCCTTCGCCCTGAAACTTAGTTTACTCACTTACTTTACTTTAGTGACACCGTCCCGTCAGGGTAGTCGACGAATCTCCCCACGAGACATTGGATGCTCTAACCCCTTCACGATGCGTGGGCGACACGTTTAGCCTTCGTGATCAGGTCCCCAAACAACACACATGGGGCACACGGGTCATATAGACCACTTCTCCGGAAAAGTACACCCATACGGGGGCCATTCCGCCTGTGTACGTGCAGCATTCAACAATAGGGATGCCGGGATCAGCGTAAATTAATTGTTGCGACACTTAGTCGCCATCAGCATTAGCCAAGAAGGTTACACATTATGCGAAGGGTTAGTTTATAGAAAATACTTCATCTACTTTATTGAACAGGTTAATACATCCTTTTTTAATGTTATACTGCACCTAATGCACTTACAGCACCGATTGCATAAGAACCCACCTGGTCGCGGATGGATCGGGGTACTACGAGTCTCGGACACTCTCCCGCTGCACACCTGGACCTAAAGAAATCCCCAGAAACAATAGTCAATAACTTATAAATATTTATCGGAAAAGACCACCCCATTAACTCCGCGCCGTATCCCCAAACGGCGTCAAGAACCATGCTTACCGACTCCCGCGCGCCCGCAAATCCCCCTGCCCACAAGCGTCGCCGCCCGCACGGGGATTGCCCGCGCTGAGACTGCCCGCGCGGTGCCCGCACTGTGCGGGTACGAGCCGGGCGGTGCCCGTGCGGGTGCGGGCCACGCGGTGCCCACGCGCGGCGCCCGCGCGGGGCCGGGCCGCGCGGCGCCCGCGCAGCGCCCGCGCGGTGCCCGCCTGGCGCCCATGTGGCGGCCGTGCGGCGCCCGCGCGGGTGAAGGCCGCGCGGTGCCTGCGCGGCGTCCGAGCGGCGCCCGTCCGCGCGGTGCCCTAGCGGCACCGCGCGTCTCCTTCGCCCTAGCGGTACCGCGCGTCGTCCGCCCGCGCGCGCACTGTGCCCTAATTTCGCACGGTGACGGCGGCGGGCGGCGGAGACGAGGGAGACGGAGACGGGAAGACACCAAAAACCCCACGAAAGGAAATCCGGAAAAAAAATACCACGAAAATAAACACTTACCGGCTTCTCCGACGGGGTGAAGCCGATCACGCTAAGTTTCCGGTACGCGTCTCGGGGTGATCGGATCAGCCGTCTTCTCCCTTTTCCTTTCTTCCGGTTAGGGTTCCGCCTCTCTTTCCCTTTTCTTCTTCTTTCCGCTCTCACTGCTAGGGTTTCGTATTTTCTCTTTTTAACTTTTCTTAACGAGGGGAAATTAATTAAATTATTTATTTTCTTTATTTATTTTCTTTTCGACTCGTACGTAAAAGAAAATCCTTTTTCCCCTTTTTCGTCACCGGATAATTAATTAATTAATTAATTATCCCCTACGAGATAACCCACCTTATCTCCAACGGGTGCAAGATATTTTGCACGGATTCCGATGCACGACTAATCACCGCATCACTAAGGATTCCGTTCCGGAAGATCCCGACATCGGACTTCCGATCCGATCGCACCGTCGGTCATCATTTTCCGCGCTCTATCGCAGAAAAATACAAGCACCACACACACCGACCGACCAACCAAATGTAATATTCCCGGAGTACTAAAAAAAATATTATGCTAGAAGGAGGGTTAATTATTACAAAAAATCGTGTCATTACACTCGGGTTCGAGCAGAGGTTTGGGATAGTGTAGACGGGACCTTAGGGTCGGAGACAGGGTGTACTCGATGTTGGATTTGTGGGTTATTGTGGCGACCGCGGACATTAGGCGGCTAGCCAGATGTTGATTACTTTATCAGATTTTGGGTCTTGTGGGGTGTCGCGGCGACCGCGGACATTGGGCGGTTGACCGGATGTTTACTATTGCATCAGATTGGGTATCAGATTCCTCTAGTAGATGGAGTTTTCCACTTATTGAGTACTATTGCATCGGATTGGGTATCAAATTCCTTTAGTGGATGGAGTTTTTCCACTTTGATCATAGTCATGATCCAGTCCTGCTATTGTGAGACATTGGTTATAGAGATGCTTGATACAGAGATACTTTACTCGTGTGGGTCGCTCCCCTCGAGTGCCACTCCGGAGTAGGCTTTAGACCGTGACGGGCGCCGGTCAGTTGGAGAGTTGTGAGTGCTGATTGGGATTTCGACCCTTATGTGCTGGTCCCCTACTGAGTTCTTGAGTTCGACAGCAGAGCAGGCAGTACCAGTTTTTACTGGTGACTAGATTGGGTTTATTTGGTCAGATACTGTTTTCTGATGCATTCATACAGTCATTTCTTTCAGTATTGCATTTAGAGGCATACTAGTAGTGGTTTCCCTTTATTCAGCAATTCTGTTTACAGCTTTACCACTTGTTTCTTTTCTTGCCTCTGGTAGACTTAGTGGGTACGCCGGAGTTCAAGGCTTTACCCACAGGGGGAGGCTACTGGTTTACTAGTGGTGCTCACCCCCATTGTTGTTTTCCTCTTTTCTTCCTCCTGTTTTGCAGAGTCTACTGCGGGAGTTGCTGATCTTTCAGTCGTTGTTCGAGGCGAGGGAGTCACGAGCTAGATCCTTACCGCCCGAGGAGTGTAGCTGTATCCCATGGTTGGAGATTCCTTGTAGCTATCAGCTGGTTTTACTGTTTACCTTGGAGAGAGATCTTTTGTATTTGGAGAGACTTATGGTTGAGACTTATATACTATAGTTTTAGTTTATCTCCCTTTTATAGTTGAGAGATGCTGTACTGAGGACATTGTATGATGATTATCTGTATTTGAGGAGATGGATATTGTACTTTATTTCATGTTGTACAGTGATTGGATTTTATTTTACAGCATTTTATTTTTGCTCTGATATTTGCGTAGTTATAGTACTATCTTTTGCAGGTTAGACGCTTCGCCTATGCGGGATTTTGTATAGGTGGCGGATCTGTTGGCGAGCCCGGGTCGCAGTTTCGACCCCGGGGCGTGACAGTGAGAGACTCTCACAGTGAGACTCTCTCACTGTGAGAGTGGTTCTCTCATAGTGAGAGTGAAACCTCTCTCATAGTGAGAGAGTCTCACTGTGAGAGAGAGAAACCTCTCTCACAGTCTCACAGTGAGAGATCCTCACTGTGAGAGAGGTTGCACTCTCACTGTGCGAGTCTCTCACAATGAGACTCCATCTCTAACAGTGAAGGATCTCTCACTGGGAGAGATCCCGCTCTCACAATGAGACTCACAGTGACTCATTGTGAGAGTTCTCTCACAGTATTTTGAAGTGCTTAATTTTTTTTGTAGTTAAAATGGCTAATCGTCGCATGTCATTAAGTGTTCATTGGGATGGATAGTTAGTTATCGATGAAAATGGCCCAAAATATATCGGCGGTCGAAAAAAATTAATTGCGATACGTTCCGATTCTACATATACTAGTTTCGAGGCGAGAATGTATCGTTTAACAAATTGTACAAGAGAAGAATTTCGTTTAAAATTCACTATTCGTTGCCCCACTGTCGGTAATGAATATTTAGCTCACGAAATAGTAGATGATGAATCATTGGAGGGAATGATTGGATTGTTTGAAAGTTTTGGTTGTGTGGCGGTGGCGGTATACATTGAGAAAGAGCTACACCCGTCGGAGAATTTTGAACCGCAAGGTTATTACACGAGAATGCTCCACAATTATATTGATGTGGGTCCTTCCGCCAATGTAATGGATGATCAAAATATTCCAAGCGAAGGTAGTGTAAGAATGACAAGGTTAGTAAAATAACATAATAAATTAGTGATTTGTAATATTCTTTAAATATACTTAATCATTATATATACTGCAGAGAAAGTGAATATTCACCTATTGAGATTATTCTACCTTGCTCGGTTACTAGTGTGCCACCAACGACCACATGTGTGCCACCTACGACCACACACACGTAAGCCACGACCTCACGTGGACAATGCACGACCTCACGCGGACAGTGCACGACCTCCTATCTAGAACCAAGAATGTCTCATTTACAACTAGAACCTTATGATTGGGGGTAAGTACAAATTAAATTAAATTTTAAATTAATGGGATGTGGAGGTGACAATGTTGGAATTTTATTTTTACCAAATGTGCAGGTTATCTACTTCCTATGAACATTGGAATAATGCTGCTATTAATGATTTTGGTACTAATGTTGACGAAGGAGGTGATAATATTGACGAAGAAGATGCTAATGTTGACGGGGATGGTGATAGTGATATTAATCATGAGGATTCACCAATCAATGATGATCAGAATAGTAGTGAGGATGACGATTTGAATGATCCATCTCCAGATATAGATGATGATCATGATGGAGGGTTAAATTATCTAGCAAATACAGTTTTCAATGAAACAGACAACCCACAAATAAGCAACAAATATGTAGACAATCCTGACGAGGAAATTGAATTTGTTGATCATCTAGAACGTTTTCTTACAGATAATAATTGGATAAATTAGTATGTTGTAGATCCCACAGAGATTGATATTCGACAAATCAATATTGGTCTCCCTAGACGGGACTTGGATTGGACGTGTCTTTCATGATAAGGCATTTTTATTGGACGCTCTAGACCGGTGGCATATTGATCATAATATACAAATAAAAGTATTGAAATCTACTAGAACGACTTACACTGTCAAATGCTTCGTAGAAGGATGTGTATGGAGATTACATGCTTCGGTACCTAAAGATACGATGTAATTTAGGGTAAAAACATATGCTGTTCCACACACATGTGTAATTCCAATGCTGAACGCGGCGCACCGTAATTGTAATTCGAGCCTTATATGCCTATTGATTCTCCCGACATTAAAGGCTAGACATAATATGACGCCAAAAAAAATTCAAGACACGGTGCGATCAACTTTCCATGTCGACATAACATATTAGAAGGCTTGGCAATCAAGGAGTAAAGCGTTATAGTTTATTTACGAGAGCTGGGAGCAGTCATATATAGACTTGCCTTGTTATCTTACTATACTGAAGGAATCTAATCCTAGTACTTTATGGCGTCTAGATCATAGGTGGCCCGCTGATGGGATTTGTCGCTTTGGTCGTGTTTTTTGGTCATTTGGACCTTCGATTCGTGGATTCGCACATTGTCAGCCGGTAGTGAGTATTGATGCCACACATATGTATGGCAAATACAAAGGTCATGCTTTGATAGGGACGGCTGTACATGCAAATAATTGACTATATCCTTTGGCATTTGCAATTTGTGAGGGGGAGAATGCCAGGAGTTAGCGATGATTTCTGCAAAACATGCGTAATTATGTTACCCGTGATAGAGCCATTTGTTTTATATCTGATCGATTTTCTGGATTGAGAAAAATAGTGGCTACTATCTATCCTCCAACACAGGGTCACTCGCATCGTTGGTATCTTCGACACATGAAAGCAAATATGAATAAGCGTTTCAAAAATAATACTTTGTTAGATAAATTCTGGCAGATCGGAAGTGTTTCAACACCGACGGAATATTATCAGTTGAATGAAGAATTAAATGTGTTGGATCACGATGCTTGGCAGTGGGCCCATGACCTTGAGAGATATAAAGAGTACTGGGCAATGGCATTTGATGGAGGCCGCCGGTTTGGATTGAAGACTACGAATTTTTGGAATCGTTAAATGGGGTACTTAAAGGCAGTCGTGGTTTGCCTATCACAGCTTTTGTTGCGGCTACATTTTATAAGCTTAATAAGTATTTTTTTCAACGCCATGATGACGGTGAAAGTATGACGGGCGCGCTAACCCCTAAAATAAAAAGAATAATTACCGAAAGTGTGACGCCCCAACTTCCCAGGAGGTCACCCATCCTAGAACTACCCTAGCTCTAGCACGCTTAACTCTCTTAACCTCTTGGGTCTTGCTACCACCCAAAATGCTATAGCCGGGTTAAGAGTTTTAATCCTATTATATCATTTATATATAGGACTATTTCAAATTCCGGGAGTGTCACATTCCTCCCCCCTTTAAGCCCTGACGCCCACGTCAGACTCAAGCACACTCACTAGTACTAGGCGATGTGAGACTCGTCTCGCTAGCCTTAGCCGACCTTGTAGGAAGCTGCACTCCACCTACAACGGTCATTAGCCGGGGAGCCACACTCTATCCGCTATATAACCCTGGATCAGCCGAGACTCATCTCACATTTCTGGCTGGTGATTGTCTCTGATACCAATTGTGACGCCCCAAATTCCCAGGGGGTCACCCATCCTAGAACTACTCTAGCTCTAGCACGCTTAACTCTCTTAACCTCTTGAGTCTTGCTACCACCCAAAATGCTATAGCCGGGTTAAGAGTTTTAGTCCTATTATATCATTTATATATAGGACTATTTCAAATTCCGGGGGTGTCACAGAAAGTATAGATACGGCGCGGGGACATCATGTCGTACGATTTGGACTAACAGAATTTGAAGTCAATACTGGAGATTTCGCCTTCAAAGTGATCGTGAATGGAACAAATGCAGAATGTTCATGTGGTGAATTAATTTCATCTAACGGAAATACCTTGCTCGCATATCTTAGCAGTTTGTAGTACATCACAAATAAGATTAGACTATCATATATTTTGTTCAGCCTGGTATAGTACGGACTACTATCGTGCCACGTACGCACCACATTTTCATACTGTTCCTAATAGACGGCACTGGCCACGACCCCAAGGCCCGCCGATTGTACCGCCTCCTATACGAAGAAAGAAATGTCGTTCACGATCTATACGTATTCGTAACATAATGGACGAGGGAGGTGGCCGACGAGGAAAATGCTTCATTTGTAAACAAGCAGGCCATTATAGGAGCACTTGTCCATAAAATGTAGAAAGAGTGCAGTAAGGACGTCGGCGTATGACTTCCACAATTTTATTAATCTTGTCTTAATATTTTGTTCTATTTAGCTATTGTTACTAATATGTAGATTACATATTGCAGATGACAGATCACGAGTACGCGGGACCAGTTGATCCGTCGGTCCTGTCACAGCAACATCTCCATAGGTCATCATTTATCAGGACTGAGATAAGAGTTATAAAATTTCATTTGATATTTATCGTAATACAAATAAGCTGAATTAATAAAAGAGCTAATTATATTTTTTTGCATTACAAGTGTCACGCCCCGAATCCGCCAATTTGTACGGTTCGGGCACGCCAACAGACCCGCCAATCGGGTGTGACCTTTCACTACCCGAAAGGAACGGTAACAACCATAGTAACACATCAAGTGTATGCGGAAGCTCAATATCAGAGTACTAAAAATCACTACTAATTTAAATTTTTCAACAACTAAGGCGAAATGAAAGCATACAAGAGTGAACCATAATATAAATTATTACACTTTACATCTCTGAACTTGCAAATAAATTTATTACAATTCCTTTACATAAATTCCTCACCATACAAGGTTCACTCAAGAAATATATAAAAGGGATACCTCTGCTAGACCCTCTAGGTCTCTATGCTGCTGGGCCCTTGCCCCTGTCGTATGCCTCGCCGTCTGCATCTGATCCGTCTCGACCGCTGCATCCATTCCCGAACCTGTGGGGGGGGGGGTCACCCAAGGGGTGTGAGAACTTACGAGCGAGTTCCCAGTGGGTTCAACCACCGAGAGAGAGTGTCCTACACCACTTGGTCCAATGGAAGCAATAATAATAGTGTGCTAGGAAACTAAAATCCTCAACATCAATATGCAGCTATGCAATAATATATCACTACACTATCTGTGTACAACCATCGACCCAGCACTACTCTGTCTAGCCACACTAGGCTGCTAAGCACCAACTCGTCCACTATGCCGCTGTATACTGGGTTCAACTAACCCGGCCACCCTGGCCACTCTATTTTTTCTTTATTCTTTAGATTCTGGTGCTTTAGTTCAAGTTAACCCTTGGAAATTCTTATCCAACGGGCCCGAGCCCGGTAGTCTTGCTACCATAAGATAAGATTTCTAAGGTTGCCGATAACACTCGCAAGTGTTACCCCGTCCTGCCGGGGGACTTGTCATACGGGACACTGCCCGATAGGGTCACTGCCCAACTCTGACAAGAGTACTCTATCTACCAGTCATACGGGTCGCTGCCCGGGAGAGGGACCCTGTCCAACTCCTGACCGTTGTACGTTCACCCCCGGAGGTACGCCCGTTTTATCTTTAATTTTCTTTCTTTTCTTTTCTTTTTCTTTCTCTTTTTATTTTAGTTCTTAGCCTCTTTGCTTTTGAACACTTGCTTTCCTTTCTTATTCGAGCTTATAGCTCCCTTTTTGCCACTGGCAAATCACTTTCTCTTTTCTTTGAGCATTTAGCTCCTTGCTTTCACTTTTAGCCCTTCGAAAGTACCTCGTCCGACGGGTCACTGCCCAGGGAGTCCTGCTCCACTTGACGAGTCTCAAATTCGAAGGCACCATTTACATTTTCTTTATGCTTTTAGCCACTTTTAGCTTGCTTTTAATCTTTGCCTTTTTGCAACAATTTTTTTCTCTTATCCTAGGTCTTGCCATAAGGATAACCAGAGAGTCTCCTGGACTCTTTAAATATTTTCCTTTTATTTCTTTAACTCAAATTGAAGTTAAAGTTATTATCCATTTGTCCAGACACCCTATGACTTTCTAGGGTTATATTTGATCAACTCTTTAATCCTTGGGATCTTATCCCACTTTCCTGATTCCTCACTGAATCTTAGAGTTAACTTAACTCTATTTTCCTGTTCCACTATTAACTTAGAGTTACACTGACTCTAATTTCATGTTCCACTATTATCTTAGAGTTACATTGACTCTAATTTCCTGTTTTCCCTTTCATGTATCCACACTTGATCCATTTTTCGATTCTCTTGATTCCTTACTGAATCCTAAAGTCAACTTGACTCTATTTTTCTGTCTGTGAGTTTAAACTCTTCTAGCTCAACTTAGGTTCCCGTTACCTAAGTTCCATGTCATACTTGTCCTAGAGTTCCATGACTCTATGCTGACCTCTAGTTCACCTTAGGTTTCCTTTACCTAAGTTCCATGTCATACTCATCCTAGAGTTCCTTGACTCTATGTTGAACACTAGTTCTCCTTAGGTTCTCTTTACCTAAGTTCCATGTCATATACACCCTAGAGTTTTCTGACTCTATGTTGATCACTCTATCCAATGTCCTTAGGTTATCACCTAAGACAATGCCACTCTATCCAATGTCCTTAGGTTATCTCCTAAGACAATGCCACTCGTTCAATCATAGGAAACTCCTAAGTTAGATGTCACTCGTCAAACCCCTAAACTAGGTTTTCTCCTAGTCTTACTACCAACAAGTACTGTTCCCTTATGTCACATGATTCCTAGGGTTATACCCTAACATGATCACAGTCATCACTTAACTATCCATTTCTACGCATGCAATTATTTCTTATCCATCATAAAAATAATATTTATCCTCTAAGTCCTTTTGCACATGAGAATGAATTATCTCCTTTTTGGCAACCGACAGTTGCATTTTTCATCTGTGTCCATCTGCACATACAAGTTTATCCCCTATTGTGGATAAATCATAAATATCGCTTTTCCTCTAAATTTCTCTACACATGCACATATATCATCTGTTATTGGCAACCAACAGTTGCACTTTTCATCTGTGTTCCTCTAAACATGCAATCTTAATCATAATTACCTAACGCTTCTAACAGGCTACTATCATGCTTCTAGATCAAAAAGCAAAGGAGCAAGGGGAGAGGTCACCCAATTTCGGCAGAATCCCCCACCTTGTAGTGTCCCCAATTGCTTGTAGACACTTGCAATTGGTCTCCGCGCGATTCCACTTGTTCCCTCGAGCTTGCACGCAAAACGGTGCACCTCCCTCGAGTCTGCACGCAAAACGGTGCACGTCCTCCAAACCTGCACGCAAAATGGTGCACGTTAGTAAAATCCACACGCAAAACGGTGCGCGCCACTTCAGTCGGCACGCAAAACGATGCGCGTCTTCTCAACCTGCACGCAAAACGGTGCACGTACCTCGAATCTGCACGCAAAACGGTGCATGCTTCTCTTATGGTTGCACGCAAAACGATGCACATCTTTTCTGACCCTGCACGAAAAATGATGCATAATATTAGGGTCGGCACGCAAAACGGTGCGCGACAACACGATCTGCACGCAAAATGGTGCACGCTTAACTGTAAGGTTGCACGCAAAACGGTGCACATTTTTTTATCACTGCACGAAAAATGATGTATAATATTAAAGACTGCACGCAAAACGGTGCGCGATAAAATAATCTGCACGCAAAACGGTGCAAGTTTAACTGTAAGGTTGCACGCAAAACGGTGCATATTTTTCTATCTCTGCACGAAAAACGATGTATAATATTATAAACTGCACACAAAACGGTGCGCGATAAAATAATCTGCACGCAAAACGGTGCAAGTTTAACTGTAAGGTTGCACGCAAAACGGTGCATATTTTTCTATCTCTGTACGAAAAATGATGTATAATATTATAAACTGCACACAAAACGGTGCGCGATAAAATAATCTGCACGCAAAACGGTGCAAATTTAACTGTAAGGTTGCACGCAAAACGGTGCATATTTTTCTATCTCTGCACGAAAAATGATGTATAATATTATAAACTGCATGTAAAATCGTGCACAACAACTCAATCTGTGCGTAAAACGGAGCACGTACCTCGATTGGCACGCAAAACGAGGCGCGCCAAAATTGTCCCCGACAGTCTGCGCAACAAAACGGTGCAGTATAACCCGGTCCTAACACGCAAAACGGCACGGGGTCAAATTAATGTCCAAAAGGAACCCTACAAATTGTGCCCAAAAATACCGAAAAATAACGTTACCTCGTAAGCCGCGCCGCCCACGAGATCCACGGCGCGACGCACTCCACGAAATCCCCCCCTTTTTTTTCTCTTTTCTTCTCTCTCTATCTCTCTCTCTCTCTCCCTCTCTCGAAGCTCGGTTGGAGATGAAGCTCGGTTGGAGAAGAAGAAGAGAAGAAAAGGAAGGTCTGCGGGAGAAGGAAGAAGAAGAAAAGAAAAAGGAGAAAAGAAAGGACGTGATCCGTGAACCAGGTCCACGGGACCACCCAATAGAAAACTGTTGGGTGGCGGTCCACCACAAAGAGGGCGCGCACCAGGTCCATGGGGCGCTCCCCACGCCACGCGGCACTCATCCCGCGCCTGTGCGGCCTGACCCGCAGGAGCGCGCAGCGCACGCAAGCGCGCCTCGAGCCGCGCGCCAACGCCGTCTCGAGATTCGTTTTTGTCCCGTTTTCTGTCCATTCTTCGTCCGTTTCCGTCCAAATTTGACAGGCGGCTTCGTTTCAGCTTAATTTACCACAGAAAAATTTAAATTTTCAGTTTGGGCCATTTCTGGGCCACCAAAAGCCCCGCTGTATCCAGAATGATTGGCGGACCCCGTTCTCACAATCCGGGTATCCGATCAACCCGAAATTTTTACTGTGACCTTAAAACATAATTACGAAGCTCCCCAAATTTTCTCAGAATTTTTCGACACTGTTGGCGGAGCCCGTTCTCACTATCGGGTATCCGATCAACGCGAAACTTTTTCTGTGGTCTTAAAACATATTTACGGGGCTCCCGTAATTTTCTCGGAATTTTCTGACACTGTGAATTTTTCACTAAAAATCTGGGCCCCCTTTCTCCAATAAATTTTTAGATCTCTCCATTTTAACCCGATTTGGGCCCAACTCGCGTCCAAATGTTCCTTACTTCCCCAACTTTCATAACACTAGTATTTCATACCACCTTTATTTACATTTATTTATGTGCCGAAAATTCGGTACATTACATTCTACCCCCCTTAAAATAAGTTTCGTCCTCGAAACTTGAATCACATCTCGACCCTTACTTGGTCGAGAGGGAGGAAATCTTGCCCTCACTACTGGGCTCACTGAACCTCGTGACCGGCATCACACTGCCTGCTCGACCCAAATTACCCGAGCGACCCATTCCTGGATCCCTATCTCCTTTTAGGGACAAACTCAGACCTGGTGTCTGGCCACTTTCACCAAGTAGGTGAGAGACACAATTGAGCACTTGCTCTCTCTATTGCCACTAATGGCGAAACCTCTTCTTGCGAAATCTTCACTTTAATTCAGCGACCTTTTTATCTTTCACAAGGAGGTTGCATCTGCAACTAATTACATTTACCGCATTTTCCGGTCACTCCGCTGCCTAATGTGGAGGGCAAAGGCCAATCCACAAGTCCTCAACTATCTCACACGCTGCTAGCGCTCTAAGTCCACGGTTATCAGCTAACCCGATATCTCGAACTACTAATAGGTCCACAGACCACAGTCCAATAGGGGCCTATAGCCCAACCAGTCCAACTCTGTATAATGGCTCTCACTAGCACACAGACCCAATCATCATACGGGTAGATCCTCACTTAGGATTACTACCCCAACACTCCCACTAGGAGCTACCGTACCTCAATCACCACTAGCTCTACGGCCTGGTCACATCACACTCTCAGTGTACTAATAGCCTCAATGCTCACACGTGGCATTCCACGTTCCCGGGTCATCGCTCGGACTACCGTCCCGACCAAATCTCTATCATGCCCCGCCATCAGGTCTCGGGCCGCTGTCTCTCACAGCTGACTGCGCCTGCCCACTGGGCTACAGGCCCACAGTCCACAAACATGGTCCAATCACGGATCGTCCCAAAGCGAACCCGCTAATCGTCGCCACGCGACCACTACGCTCCACTGAGCAAAACCAAACTAACCAGTC
Source organism: Tillandsia fasciculata (assembly GCA_029168755.2). Classification (NCBI taxonomy): domain Eukaryota; kingdom Viridiplantae; phylum Streptophyta; class Magnoliopsida; order Poales; family Bromeliaceae; genus Tillandsia; species Tillandsia fasciculata. The sequence continues at coordinate 6,708,709 of CM054945.1, forward strand.
GTCAATCCACGACCCAAACTCTCTATCAACTCTGGCCACACTAGGCAAGGTTAACACGCCACCTAATCAGCTCTCTCTGGCTAAACGATACTTGTGCTCCATGAGCACCCAAACAGTTGGGCGTCCTACGCCCCCAACGCTAACTCGCGAAAATCCAATGTTAAGCAACTTGCTTAAACACGCCATGGCTCTCGTGCAACTCTCCCAACTAGGTCGAGGCACCACGATAACTGTTTCACCAACTCTGGTGATTAACACGCAAACCCTGCGGTGGCAATCATTGCCATTATGCTGATCCATCGAATCGGCGCCATAAAACTCTCGCTCTTTCAAGAGATTCTCGCATCCTGAAGCCTACTCTAGGCCTCACCATCACTACTACGTGGCAACCTAGCCACAATCAACACGCCACACGGTCACTACCGTCATCAGGGGCGAACTCACGCCGCTTGGCCCGTAAATCTTTCTTGCCCTAACCCTTAGGGCACAGCAACTTGGCTCTCGCGACATAGCGATCACCATTTACCTCGCAAGTCGGTCTCTCACTGGACCTTACTAACCATACTTTGCCCGCAACCTAGCTGACACAAGCGTAAAACACCTTATGCTGAAGGTGCGGGGTGCGCCGACAAAAGCTCGGCGGCCACTGCCACTCTCTACTGTCGCCCCTACAGGCGGCGACGCCGTATACTCATTCGTTGTTTGTGCAGCCTCAGCTTGCTGCGCTATCAGCCACTGGAGCCTATCTATCTGCTCCGACTGTCACATCGACGCCACACTTAGGCGTTGGAATCAGCCTTCCTGTCGGCGGAAAGTTTCCACTTGACGGCAAGAAGCTTGATCTGCTGCTGGACCACACCAATAAGTGCGGCCACCTGCTATCGCAGCTCGTGTACCTTGTTCGACCCAGAGCCCTCTCGTGGCTCGAGTCGAGACAAGCGCGTATCCCTGCGTGGTGTCATCGCTAATATGCACACCACAATGAAATGATTTGCCCAAATTTAGCCATTTGAGCAACGCGCAATCTATATACCGACAGAAAAGCTCGTCGACCCAATCATGCGAAAGTATAAGAGGGTACTCCTTTTCATCTCCAACATTACGTTGTCGGCCGCCAACGTAATATCCGAAGAATGAAAGCTCGTCGCCCTCGATCAGTCCCAATGTCCTTTTTGGGAACAACAAAACCCAATCAAATACTTTCGCCAAAAATCCCACACTCTCTCGTGCCTAAACCCTAGGGTCTCCCTAAGGTTGCTAACCACCTAGGACTATTCCTAGGCTCTGATACCACTCTAATCTGTCACGCCCCGAGTCCGCCAATTTGTACGGTTCGGGCACGCCAACAGACCCGCCAATCGGGTAAAACCTTTTTCTACCCGAAAGGAACGGTAACATCCATAATAACACAACAAGTGTATGCGGAAGCTCAATATCAGAGTACTAAAAATCACTATAAATTTAAACTTTCATTCAATAACTAATGCGGAAATGAAAGCATACAAGAGTGAACCATAAATTAAACTTATTACACTTTACATTCTGAACTTGCAAATAAATTATTACAATTCCTTTACATAATTCCTCACCATACAAGGTTCACTCAAGAAATATATAAAAGGGATACCTCTGCTAGACCCTCTAGGTCTCTATGCTGCTGGGCCCTTGCCCCTGTCGTATGCCTCGCCGTCTGCATCTGATCTGTCTCGACCGCTGCATCCATTCCCGAACCTGTGGGGGGTCACCCAAGGGGTGTGAGAACTTACGAGCGAGTTCCCAGTGGGTTCAACCACCGAGAGAGAGTGTCCTACACCACTTGATCCAAAGGAAGCAATAATAATAGTGTGCTAGGAAACTAAAATCCTCAACATCAATATGCAGCTATGCAATAATATATCACTACACTATCTGTGTACAACCATCGACCCAGCACTACTCTGTCTAGCCACACTAGGCTGCTAAGCACCAACTCGGCCACTATGCCGCTGTATACTGGGTTCAACTAACCCGGCCACCCTGGCCACTCTATTTTTCTTTATTCTTTAGATTCTGGTGCTTTAGTTCAAGTTAACCCTTGGAAATTCTTATCCAACGGGCCCGAGCCCGGTAGTCTTGCTACCATAAGATAAGATTTCTAAGGTTGCCGATAACACTCGCAAGTGTTACCCCGTCCTGCCGGGGGACTTGTCATACGGGACACTGCCCGATAGGGTCACTGCCCAACTCTGACAAGAGTACTCTATCTACCAGTCATACGGGTCGCTGCCCGGGAGAGGGACCCTGTCCAACTCCTGACCGTTGTACGTTCGCCCCGGAGGTACGCCCGTTTTATCTTTAATTTTCTTTCTTTTCTTTTCTTTTTCTTTCTCTTTTTATTTTAGTTCTTAGCCTCTTTGCTTTTGAACACTTGCTTTCCTTTCTTATTCGAGCTTATAGCTCCCTTTTTGCCACTGGCAAATCACTTTCTCTTTTCTTTGAGCATTTAGCTCCTTGCTTTCACTTTTAGCCCTTCGAAAGTACCTCGTCCGACGGGTCACTGCCCAGGGAGTCCTGCTCCACTTGACGAGTCTCAAATTCGAAGGCGCCATTTACATTTTCTTTATGCTTTTAGCCACTTTTAGCTTGCTTTTAATCTTTGCCTTTTTGCAACAACTTTTTTCTCTTATCCTAGGTCTTGCCATAAGGATAACCAGAGAGTCTCCTGGACTCTTAAACATTTCCTTTTATTTCTTTAACTCAAATTGAAGTTAAAGTTATTATCCATTTGCCCAGACACCCTATGACTTTCTAGGGTTATATTTGATCAACTCTTTAACCTTGGGATCTTATCCCACTTTCCTGATTCCTCACTGAATCCTAGAGTTAACTTAACTCTATTTTCCTGTTCCACTATTAACTTAGAGTTACACTGACTCTAATTTCATGTTCCACTGTTATCTTAGAATTACATTGACTCTACTTTCCTGTTTTCCCTTTCATGTCTCCACACTTGATCCATTTTTTCCATTCTCTTGATTCCTTACTGAATCCTAGAGTCAACTTGACTCTATTTTTCTGTCTGTGAGTTTAAACTCTTCTAGCTCAACTTAGGTTCCCTTTACCTAAGTTCCATGTCATACTTGTCCTAGAGTTCCATGACTCTATGCTGACCTCTAGTTCACCTTAGGTTTCCTTTACCTAAGTTCCATGTCATACTCATCCTAGAGTTCCTTGACTCTATGTTGAACACTAGTTCTCCTTAGGTTCTCTTTACCTAAGTTCCATGTCATATACACCCTAGAGTTTTCTGACTCTATGTTGATCACTCTATCCATGTCCTTAGGTTATCACCTAAGACAATGCCACTATCCAATGTCCTTAGGTTATCTCCTAAGACAATGCCACTCGTTCAATCTAGGAAACTCCTAAGTTGATGTCACTCGTCAAACCCCTAAACTAGGTTTTCTCCTAGTCTTACTACCAACAAGTTCTGTTCCCTTATGTCACATGATTCCTAGGGTTATACCCTAACATGATCACAGTCATCACTTAACTATCATTTCTACGCATGCAATTATTTCTTATCCATCATAAAAATAATATTTATCCTCTAAGTCCTTTTGCACATGAAATGAATTATCTCCTTTTGGCAACCGACAGTTGCATTTTTCATCTGTGTCCATCTACACATACAAGTTTATCCCCTATTGTGGATAAATCATAAATATCGCTTTTCCTCTAAATTTCTCTACACATGCACATATATCATCTGTTATTGGCAACCAACAGTTGCACTTTTCATCTGTGTTCCTCTAAACATGCAATCTTAATCATAATTACCTAACGCCTCTAACAGGCTACTATCATGCTTCTAGATCAAAAAGCAAAGGAGCAAGGGGAGAGGTCACCCAATTTCGGCAGAATCCCCCACCTTGTAGTGTACCCAATTGCTTGTAGACACTTGCAATTGGTCTCCGCGCGATTCCACTTGTTCCTCGAGCTTGCACGCAAAACGGTGCACTTCCTCGAGTCTGCACGCAAAACGGTGCACGTCCTCCAAACCTGCACGCAAAACGGTGCACGTTAGTAAAATCCACACGCAAAACGGTGCGCGCCATTTCAGTCTGCACGCAAAACGATGCGCGTCTTCTCAACCTGCACGCAAAACGGTGCACGTACCTCGAATCTGCACGCAAAACGGTGCACGCTTACTCTTATGGTTGCACGCAAAACGGTGCACATTTTTCTGACCCTGCACGAAAAATGATGCATAATATTAGGGTCGGCACGCAAAATGGTGCGCGACAAAACACGATCTGCACGCAAAACGGTGCACGCTTAACTGTAAGGTTGCACGCAAAACGGTGCACATTTTTTTATCACTGCACGAAAAATGATGTATAATATTAAAGACTGCACGCAAAACGGTGCGCGATAAAATAATCTGCACGCAAAACGGTGCAAGTTTAACTGTAAGGTTGCACGCAAAACGGTGCATATTTTTCTATCTCTGCACGAAAAACGATGTATAATATTATAAACTGCACACAAAACGGTGCGCGATAAAATAATCTGCACGCAAAACGGTGCAAGTTTAACTGTAAGGTTGCACGCAAAACGGTGCATATTTTTCTATCTCTGCACGAAAAATGATGTATAATATTATAAACTGCACACAAAACGGTGCGCGATAAAATAATCTGCACGCAAAACGGTGCAAGTTTAACTGTAAGGTTGCACGCAAAACGGTGCATATTTTTCTATCTCTGCACGAAAAACGATGTATAATATTATAAACTGCATGTAAAATCGTGCACAACAACTCAATCTGTGCGTAAAACGGAGCACGTACCTCGGATTGGCACGCAAAACGAGGCGCGCCAAAATTGTCCCCGACAGTCTGCGCAACAAAACGGCGCAGTATAACCCGGTTCCTAACACGCAAAACGGCACGGGGTCAAATTTAATGTCCAAAAAGGAACCCTACAAATTGTGCCCAAAAATACCGAAAAATAACGTTACCTCGTAAGCCGCGCCGCCCACGAGATCCACGGCGCGACGCACTCCACGAAATCCCCCCATTTTTTTTTCTCTTTCTTCTCTCTCTATCTCTCTCTCTCTCTCCCTCTCTCGAAGCTCGGTTGGAGATGAAGCTCGGTTGGAGAAGAAGAAGAGAAGGGAAGGAAGGTCTGCGGGAGAAGGAAGAAGAAGAAAGAAAAAGGAGAAAAGAAAGGACGTGATCCGTGAACCAGGTCCACGGGACCACCCAATAGAAAACCGTTGGTGGCGGTCCACCACAAAGAGGGCGCGCACCAGGTCCATGGGGCGCTCCCCACGCCACGCGGCACTCATCCCGCGCCTGTGCGGCCTGACCCGCAGGAGCGCGCAGCGCACGCAAGCGCGCCTCGAGCCGCGCGCCAACGCCGTCTCGAGATTCGTTTTTGTCCCGTTTTCTGTCCATTCTTCGTCCGTTTCCGTCCAAATTTGACAGGCGGCTTCGTTTCGGCTTAATTTACCACAGAAAAATTTAAATTTTCAGTTTGGGTCATTTCTGGGTTACCAAAGCCCCACTGTGTCCAGAATGATTGGCGGATCCCGTTCTCACAATCCGGGTATCCTATCAACCCGAAATTTTTACTGTGACCTTAAAACATAATTACGAAGCTCCCCAAATTTTTTCAGAATTTTTCGACACTGTTGGCGGAGCCCGTTTTCACTATCGGGTATCCGATCAACGCGAAACTTTTTCTCTGGTCTTAAACCATATTTACGGGGCTCCCGTAATTTTCTCGGAATTTTCTGACACTGTAAATTTTTTACTAAAAATCTGGGCCTCCTTTCTCCAATAAATTTTTAGATCTCTCCATATTAACCCGAATTGGGCCCAACTTGCGTCCAAATGTTCCTTACTTCCCCAACTTTCATAACACTAGTATTTCATACCACCTTTATTTACATTTATTTATGTGCCGAAAATTCGGTACATTACAACAAGGGTATCGTCCTGTGCAGTTCTCAGAGCATGGGCGCAAGCTCAACCAGTGGGAGCTTGACCATCCAGCTGTACTAGATCTATTCCGACAGTCTGGATTTTACGGCGTAGCACGCCTGAGACGCGTGCAGTTGGATCAGGCTTTACTAGCCGCCCTTGCCGAGAGGTGGAGACTGAAAACTCAGACGTTCCACTTTCGCCATGGTGAGATGACCGTCACACTCCAGGATGTGGCGGTTATTTCAGGTCTCCGTGTCAACGGTCCACCAGTGACGGGAACTGCAATGCAAGACTGGGAGCCTCTATGCGAGGCATTGTTGGGAGCTGTGCCCGACGAAATCAAGGGGTCGCAGATACGCCTAGCGTGGCTACATGAGCAGTATGGCCATATACATCTAGATGCCCCTGCACCGGTAATGGCAGCTACAACCCGTGCATATATGTTATATCAAATCGGGTGTAATTTGTTTCCCAACCCCACTGGACACAGAGTTCACCTAAAGTGGCTAACACTTTTGGCTGATTTTGATATCTACGGGGCTTATGTATGGGGTGCAACTGCCTTGGCATATTTGTATCGAGTGCTAGGACCTGCCTCACTGTACGGGAAGGCCGAGTGTTGTTGTTTTGGGACCCTATTACAGGTATAATATCTAATATTTTGATTTCATTATTATGTTAATATTGATATTTAATATTTTATTTATTATATTAAGCTGTTGGTGTTAATATATAGATTTGGGCTTGGGAGCACATTCATATCGGCTGACCTACAGGCGTCCTAGCGCTACCCGATATAGTAGATCTCCCTCTGGGTTGCCAGTAAGATATTTATTTCATATAGTAGATTTTTGTATTTCAAATGTAATTGCAACTAATATATGTATTTTACAATCTATATGGGCAAACGCTGGAGGACTACGCTTTAGAGCCAATGTCAGGACCACTAACATTGAGTTTTATAGAGATGAGTTGGATCGGCAGAGAGAGATGCAGGTATGGACATGTTTTATTCAATCCTTTAAATATATTTTTTCTAAACATTTTTATACTAACTGATCTTTTTGTGTCGTTAACAGGTTATATGGATGCCATACACATATGACATTTTAGCTGCATTGCCAGCTTTCTGTATACAGGGCTCGCAAGTCTGGCGTTCAAGAACAGTCATCATTTGCTATCACATTGTAGAGATGCATGTACCAAACAGAGTCCTGCGGCAGTTCGGTCTTCTCCAACATATACCTCTCAATGTGGAGTCCATCCGACGCGTGACATCACGTGGGCATCCGGATGAAGATTGGATTGCATATCACGCTACACACATTGAGAGGTGGTCTGAGAGGCTAGATCACATTGTTTATCAGCTCTCGGCTGCTGGCGAGGACCCACTACAGGCGGCATCCATATACCTGCAATGGTACTGGACGATGACGAGGAGATTGATATATCGTTCAGTACAGCGTCCTCCACTGACTTTTCATCCCCGTGGGCATATCGAGAGGACATTGATATAATAATTTATATATATATATATTTAACATATTTTGTATATTTAATATAAATTTAATTTGTAAATTGAAATGCAGGCCGACACACTACGACGGATAGATATTACTATAGGCCAATTATTGCATGATCGACCGTCGCCTACGAGGACATTCGGGACTCTGGCAGATATGCGCGAGAATATTCATATGATACTAAAAAATGTACCAATGCTACCTACTGTCAGAGTTTCAAGGGACGAGGAGATTATGCTCACGCATCGTCCTCAAGTCATTAGGTACCTTCATATCACAAGAAATTTCAAATTAAGTCTTCAAATTCAAATTAACTAACTATTTACGTCCTTTCAGGTGCCACAATCTCTATCTCCTCCTATTTAGACCCCTACTGTCACGCCCCGGGGTCGAAACTGCGATTCGGGCTCGCCAACAGATCCGCCACCTATACAAAAACCCCGCATAAGCGAAGCGTCCAACCTACAAGAAAAGGTACTACAGCTAAACAGATATCAGAGCTATAAAGAAAATTGCTGTAAAACTAAAATCCAACAACTGTACAACTGGAAATAAAGGTACAATATCCATCTCCCAAGAATGAATCATACAATATCCTTTGATACAAAAATCCAAGAACTCAACAGGGAGGAAAACTGAAATACAATACACTAGTGTACAGGCTCTCAGTACAAGTCATATCCTCACTACAATAATCTCTCAAAAGCAGAAATAAAACTAATCTACTGACTGTACTACAAATCTCCGAGGTAGGGGTACAGCTACTCTCCAAAGACAGGTAGGGATCTAGCTCGCGACTACCTCGCCTCGAACAGCAACAACAGAATCAGCATCTCCCAAAGATGACTCTGCAAAACAAATGAGAGGAAAGAAAAAGGATGGGGAGAACACCCAACGGGTGTGAGAACTACATCAACACGTAGTTCTCAGTGGGTACCGCCACCAAGTCCGATGGTCTACCCACTAAGTCTACTAGAGGCATAAGATAACAATGCAGTAAAAACTGAAAGAGAAAAGCTGGAGATACTCTACAGCTATCATGTCTCTATCTAAATGCTCAATGGGTGATACAGATGAAAAGATATGCAACTACTCGCACCCATGTGCTCAATCGACCCAATCGAACTGACTGCCTCATAAGGTCCAGTCAAACCTGCGCCTAACTATTGCCACACATCCGCAAGAGGATGGGACTTACGTAGGGCGTCCGTGACTGCCAAAACTGGCCCAGCCAGAGGGACTGCGTCGACAAGTCGCAATACGAAAGTAACAGGCCCACTCCGGACAGGGCACTCGAGGGGTGCGACCCCACCGAGGAAAAAGGTATCCATGCATCTCTGTCGAGCTCAAGGTGGCTCATGCAGGCTATAGTCAAAATCCACGCTCACTCTCAGAACGGAAGGACTCAAGATCCTCAAATACCTCGCACGACGGTCGGAACACTCTCAACGACCCAGCTAACCAGCTCTCACGAATCTCGAGGCACTAACGAACTCAACCAACTCGTGGCACTAAACCCACTGGCTGGATATACTCCACAGCCGAGACAACCGTCGACTCAAACGGCTCCCAAAATGAAACACCCAACTCGCCACGCTAAACACACAGGCTGGAGATACTCCACAGTCGGGATCGACCCACAACTCAGGGCTAGCAAAACTGGTCGGACGATACTCAACGACCCGGGACCACCGTCAACTCCAACGGTTCCCAACAACACTGACCGGAAGATACTCGACGGCCCGGGACCACCGTCTAACCAAACGGCTCCCAACAACACTGACCGGAAGATACTCGACGGCTCGGAACCATCGTCTACCCAAACGGCTCCTAGCAACACTAGCACAGGTCTAAATTCAGCTACCAGACTCCACTCAGCCCCCAGGCACGAGTGCAACAATGTCCCACAGTAACCTGACCACTCGGCCCACTATCCGGGCGAGGAAAATCTATGTCCAGAAAAAGATGCAAAGTGTGGGATGTCTAAAGCATAAAAGAACCTAGCCTAAGTGAAGGTTCTCTACTAGTCTGGTTAAATATGCATCATATGACGGGGTGCTAGGTCAAGTTCCAATCATCAATATATAATCCTCTAACCATGTTAAGCATAAAATTGAACCAATAACATGGACAATTCATAACATGCTTGCTTCCAATCAAAAGTAGTATACTCTAGTCATACATGCTCACAATCTTAAAAAATATAGAGTAGACATGCATCAATCATATTTTCCAACAAGTAAGTGAACATCATCATCTAGCATGCTTTTCCACTAGTATAGGATAACCATCTTTATCTTGTAACTCTCCCTCATGTATAAGGGTAAATAAATCATGCAACGCTCAAATCCACATATCATGTACAATTTATCAATTAAGCCTCAATCCCATCATTCAAACTATTTCTCATGCTTAGATCACAATCATTAAAATTGTACCTTAAACCATGCACGCATACTAACAAATAGAGTTAGAGAACCGTCCACCGGTTCTGGAAACGAAGTAACCCACCTGAATCGCTTCCCGCAGGTAAAGCCGAAGTCGGTGAAGTGCGTAGTCACATGCTAACAAAATTCGCCGAAATCGCACCCTCGGTACTCGGTCGCACAAGCCTCTGCTCAAACAACATCGCAGCCAACAATCAATCAACACCACAAACACACCCCAAACAGCATTTGCTGTTTTGCCAAAACAGCACAGAGAAGGGGATCATCTTTCACCTGCGTACAGTCCTCAAAAAATCCAAAAAAATTACGGCTGCGATCCTCGCGATGAGTAGATGCAAATCGAGTATTTATACTCCTCGTTCCAACACCTGTAGGCCAAGATATAAATAGAACACCGTGGAAAGTCAATCAATCCACAACTCGCAAATCTGCGGAAACCAGTCCGAAAGAAGCTTAAATATCACCTTCGAAAAATCCTTCAAAATTTTCGACAAAAATACGAGTGCGTTTCTCTCGAAGCGTAGATACCAATCGAGTCCTTAAACGCCTCATTTCGATGCTCGTAGACCGAGAAAATTCAACAATACTCCACCGCTGTCCCAAAACTCACAACAGTACAAGGGGTCAAAGTTTTCCTCGGGAACCATGCCAAAAACTCAAAAGAAGACAAAATAATCAATATGGAAATCAAAGGCATACCTCTCTTGAACGTGCTGCCACAAAAATCGGCTCGAAATTCCATTGGGGTGATCCAGGGGGCCTCGCGCACTGAAATGCGACGGTAGAAGCCACAAACGAAGGAGTGTCGAAGTGCGCCGCATCGCAGAAAACGCCGATGCTGCGGCCTCCAAAAATTCTGGGAATCCATCAAGAAGTAGAGGACAAGGTGAGGAATAACATTGCTTAAGGCCTCAACCCAAGAGAAGCTCGGGAAAAGGCCCAAAGAACAGCAAAAAAGGGCTATTTATAGCCCAAAGTCCACACACAAGAGGATCCGGATTCGGGCACAAGATTCGGGCGCCCGAATCCGGCCCGGCCCAACACTGTGCGTGCCCGAATCTCCCTCAGTGCGCCACATCACCCGCTCCGTGCCCCGCGCGCCCGGTGCACGTGCGCCCGCCAATCGCGCCGCGCCACGTGGCGACGCGGTCTACGGCGGGGTGCAAGCGCCGCGGACCGCGTCGGGCCACCCGAGTCGCTGCGCCCGCCAATGGGCGAGCGACACGTGGCCTGGCGGGTCCACCGTGCGCCGCGCCCAGCGCGCAGTCCCGCGTGCGTTGACCAACCAATCAACGCGCGCCATGTGTCCCGCCGAACACCCGCTGGTCCCGGTGCACGCCAGGTCCCGTGGACCGGCTGCCCGTGCTGCTGCCCGTGCCTGCTCCGCCGCTGCCCGTCTCCGCCGGCGCTGCCCCGGCTGCCGAAACAGTAACATCTTACCTCAAAATCCGTGTTTTGGCATCCGGGCTCCGAAAAATACAAGTAAATAGTCCATTTCCATCATTTTCAAGCGTTGAATCTAAATCCGATGTCCGTTTTGCCAAATTTCGCTTCTAAAATTTGTCGAATGCATCCGGAAAGGTATTCTTAATCCAAATTTCGCGCTTGGTCCAATCCCGAGGTCCAATTTGCGCACAAGCACCTCCATCATACCGAATAAGCCTCCAGAAGTCGCTGATCACCCAGTAAAAGCTCTGCAGAGATCCGGGTCATCACACCTACGACATTTTCCTCGACATCAGAGTCGCTTCCGGCTCCTGTATCACGGACATCTTTTGCATCGACATATTCACGTTGTCACGCCCCGGAGTCGAAACTGCGATCCAGGCTCGCTAACAGATCCGCCGCCCATACGGTGAACCCCGTATAGACGAAGCGTCAAACCTACAAATCAGAGATGCTATACTAAACAGATATCAGAGCTGGAAGTAAAAGCTGAAATAAATAAATAAAATAAATACAAGTCCACTTGATACAAACCAAATCCTCATCAAAATACAAAAGTCTCTCTCAGCAATAAAGGAAAGTACAACTCTATCCCTCGCTACAAGTCTCTCAACAAGAAACTCTCAAAATAATAAGGGTACATCTACTCTCTAGACGACGACTGGTAAGGATCTAGCTCGTGACTTCCTCACCTCGATCTGAAGAAGCAGCAAGTGGAGCAGCAAGAACGGAGCAGACGTCCCTGGGGAAAAAGACACCATGACGGGTGTGAGAACTACATCCCACAGTAGTTCTCAGTGGGTGCCGTCAACAAGCCCAACGGTCTGCCCACTAAGTCTACTAGAGGCATGCTGTAACAAATGAAATACTGAAGGAAAGAGCTGAAAATGAATAACTCTACAACTACTATGCCCCTATCTAGATGCTCAAAAAGTGGAACAGATGATAACATGGTGCCTCTTCTAACATATCTGTATAGTCACCCAATCTGAAATGACTGCCTCCTCGGGTCCAGTCAAACCTGCGCCTACCTACTGCCGCACATCCTCAACAGGACGGGTCTACCGTAGGTATGTCCGTAGCTGCCAAAACTGGCTCAGTCAGAGGGACGGCGTCCGTAACTGCCAAAACTGGCTCAGTCAGAGGGACGGCGTCGACAAGTCACGATACCAAAGTGCAGACCCACCCCGGACGTGGCACTCGAGGGGAGCGACCCCAACGAGGACAAGGGTATCCCCGCACTCTGTCGAGCTGGCACTGCAGGCTATAGTCAAAATTCACGCTCACGCTCTGAACGAAACAAACTCAGGATCCTCAAACATCTCGCACAACGGTCGGAGCACTCTCGACGACTCAGCTGATCAGCTCTCTCGAATCACAAGACACAACCAACTCCACCAACTCATAGCACAAAGTCGCATCCACAGCGAACAACTGTCTCATTAGGCCAAACATCGCATCCACTGCGAGAAACTGTCTCAACAGGCCAAACAGGCCGAACATCGCATCCACTGCGAGAAACTGTCTCAACAGGCCAAACAGGCCGAACAACGCATCCACTGCGAGAAACTATCTCAACAGGCCACAATATCCCAACATGCAGACTCACTAACAGGATAAACTCCACCACAGACACAATGAAGGGTCCGGGAACCCCGAAAGACTAGAACCTACAACCCTAATCAAACAAGAACAGGTTCTAGGTATAGCCTCTCATTGTTCTCGTCCCAAAGGAAAAAGGCAGACCTTGGAACCCAGACCACTCGAATCATCTCGGGTGGTTAAATTTATCGGAAAAAGGTGATATTTCTTATTGAAAGCCATTTGATCTGAAAGAAATCCATATTTAATGATTTTTAGTTCTTATTAGGAAAACAATTGAAAACAAGTTTTATATCCAAGCCTCGTAGAGCTGATGCCTTTGTCCAATCAAGCAAGAACAGACTCGGGCGACCCTACGATGCTTGGAAGAAAATATTGGTTGACTAAAATTATATGTGTGTCTAAAAACAGTTCTGGGTTCAAGGTCCTGCTATCACTGATAAACCGTTGCCACTAACACAGCGGCGACTGATAAAACAAGAAAAATAGAACATCTCGGGACCGCCGTCCACCCAAATGGCTCCCGCCACAGATGATCGATCAACTACATCTACCAGACTCCACTCTGCTCCTAAGCACGAGTGTAAAATGCATCCCACACTAAAGAAAACCCGACCACTCGGCCCACAACCCGGGCGAGTAAAACACTATGTCCAGGAAGGAAAAGAAGTGTGGATGTCTAAAGCAGAATAAACCTAGCCCAAGTTGGAGTTTTCTACAGTTTGGTTGAACATGCTGCATATGACGGGGGTGCTAGGTCAAGTTCCAAGATAACAATAATTTTACAGATAGTAGGAAATAAGAGATCGCATGATCATCAATAACACTAGAATTATCATCTATCACATTCTAGCATACTATACAAGAGTATCACTATCATGCATGGTCCTACTATAGCATATTTAATGAACATTCCATCAAACTTGGAGACAGGGCCACTCACCTGAAAGTGCACAACTGTCCAATGTCCCACAGCTGAAGATACCAAGAGCAACAATAACTCCAAATCCAACGGGTCCAGCACTATCCACAAACCCTCCTGGTACAACACAAGGCTAACAATTACACTTAATTTCACAATTTACCCAAATAAGTTACAGTCTAAAATCAGCCTCAAAGATGTCACTTTTTCACCTGCAAACAATGCCCCAAAAATTCCAATAAAAATACTACGGCGATCCTCGCGTCGAGACCTTCGAAACGGGTACCTGCACGTCTAATTTCGACCCCCGTAGACCGAGTTACAAATTCCACAACACAGGGTGCGCAAAACTTCACAATCACACATCTGTAAAACTCTGCACAGTAAAAGAGGAACTAATATACCTTCGGGCAAGTCTCAGAAAAATTCTGGAAAAATACGATGATAATCCTCGCGACGAGTAGATGCAAAAAGTGTATAGGCTCGTCTCGATCCGACGCTCGAGTGCGAAGATAAAATTTCGGCAAGGGGCTGCTGTCCAAAAACTCCACCAGCAAACAGCGGCTTAGAAATGTCTCGAAAACTGTGCCATAAACTCTGAATCCAGCAAGATGATTGACATGAAAGTCGAAGACGTACCTCTCGTGAATCCAACGCCGTAAAAATCGTCCAAAAATACAGTCGGGGTAGCTCTGTAGACCTCTCAGACTGAAGTGCGACGGAAACGGGCCTCCAACTGTAAATCGTCGCTCTGTGCTCCGATGCCGAAGTCGTCGACGCCGCGGCTTCCAAAAAATCCGGGCCTCTGCCAGAAGATGCGCAACACGAAGATCTCCAACTTTGCTAAAGAGTCCAAGGGCAGGGGAGCTCGGGAAAAGGGGCAAAAAGCCCAAGCATCAAGCCTATTTATAGGCTCAGCCCGAAAAAAGCAACCATTTGGATTTTTCGACCCAATTCGGGCGCCCGAAACATTTCGGGCTGCTACAGTAACGGGCCCGGCCCGTTACTGTGCACGCCCGAATTAACCACAGGCCGCCACGTGTCCAACTCACGCTCCCCGCGCCTGGCGCACGTGCGCCAGCCAATCGCGCAGCGCCGCGTGTCCCAACACGCGGGCGTGCGCGGCTGCGCCCGGCCAACCACGGGGCGCCACGTGGCGCCCCCACATCGCCCGGCAGCGCCCACGCCGCGCCCACGTGTGCGGCCGCGCCGCCCGCGGTGCCGTGTCGGGCGCGCACCCCGAGGCGGCCGTCGCCCATCGCGTGGACCTCGCGCACCAAGACCCGCCAACCAGAAGCCGCCACGTGGCCACCCCCGGTCCACCGTGCACCCGTGCCAAGTCTGTGGACTGCGCCTACAGAACCGGGCACTCACGCGATGCCACGTGTCACAGCCCCACGGTGCACGCCGGCCGCGTGGACCGCGCGCCTGCCCGCGTGCCCACGCGCCTGCCCGCGCGGCTGCCCGCGCCCACGTGCCTGCCCGCGGCCGCTCCGCCGCCTGCCCGAGCCCGCGCCGCCGCTGCCCACCGCCCGCCGGTGCCGGAATAGTACCCATAGCCTCGAAATCCGTGTTTTCTCCTCCGGTCTCCGAAAAATATAAGTAAATAGCCCATTTCGATCGTTTTCGCGCGCTGAATCCAAATCCGAAGTCCGTTTGGCCAAATTCCACTTCTAAAATTTGTCAAAAATTCTCGGAAAAGTAAACTTGATCCATTTTTCTTGCCGGGTCAATTTCTTGGTTCCAATACGCGCGCAGAAACCTCGATCACCCAAAATGGGCCTCCTGATAAGCAATATTGCTCCATTTACACCAGGAATTCATTTCTTGGGCCCGACACGCGCCCAACCACTCCCAGAAGCCACTAAACCAACAATAAACCTTAAGTGGGGATTTCGGGTCCTCACACACGTCGTCGTCCCTCGTCATCATCGCCACGGGAGATCCAGCATATTGCTGAGCATGATGAGGGTAATATTATCGAGGAGCTCGATGAGTTGGCAGCCGTCGAGCATCTTGATGATATACCGATTATCGAGCTTGCTGTTCCTCGTGGTGTGGGCGTGGGCAAGGGCGTGGCCGAGGATATCGAGGGAGAGGACGAGCTCAAAATTAAGTTTTATCTCAATTTTGAGTTTGAGGGTGTATTATTGATATTTTTGTGATTATATTTTTTTGTTGTTACTCAACTGTTATTTCTGAATATTGTGAAATTGTTCTACATAATTTCTGAATATTTTATCTCAATATCTGGATATTTGTAAATTTTATTGTACTTTTTTATTCTCTTATGAAACTTGTTGTACAAATTTTGGTTTTTTGAGTTGAAAAAAAAAAATGTTGGCTGTAGTGTGGTTAAAGGCGCTGAACCATTCAGCGCCTTTAACATTGAAGGCGCTGAATGGTTCAGCCCCTTTAATATTTATGTGAAAGGCGCTGAATAATTCAGTGCCTTTAACATATACACCGCAGCACCCAAGGACTTAGCCAATTTTTGCAAAAATTGGCTAAGTCCTCAGTGCACACGCTGAAGGCGGTGAACCATTTACCGCCTTCAGCATATATATAGAAGGCGTTGAATCATTCAGCGCCTTCAGAAGAAAAATCCCTTCTTGCGCCCTGCTAGCAAAAGCAGGGTTACTTTTACTAAAAAAAAATTGACAAGGTCATTTTGCAAATTTTAAAAATTAGGAGGGTTATTTCAAAAAAAAAAAGTCCTCCAACAGGCCTATTTACTCTTTGGAGATGATGAGTATTTATATATCTTCCAGGAAGCTTACAAGGCGGCCATGAAATATGTAGTGATCCAGGTCTCCGTGCAATTTTTTCCGTGAATCCACAGTGTGAAACACCTATTATTGGTGTATCAGGGCCACAGTGCATCAAAGGAATGCCACAGATGGACCCAGTGAGGTATTTAGAACTAGTTTGGCCTTCGGCTGCCTTTGCCGAATTTTAGAGAGGGCTTTGGGCCAGACGGAGGATGAATTTGGATTCAACGCGGAAAAATGCTTGAAAACGGCTATTTACTTGTTTATTTCTGAGTCCGGATGCCCAAAAACGTACTCCCGAAAGTTTTAGTAGATTTTTGGTGCATGGAGGAGCCGTGGACCGGCAAGGTGCCACGTGGCGGCCTCTGGTTGGTCGGCGCACACTGCATGGTCCACGGAGTAGCTTGGGAGAGGCCGGGGTGCACCGCGGGAGGCGGGGACCGGCGGGGGTCCACGTGGCAGCGCCGGATTGGCCGGTCCACGCGCGCTCGGTCCACGGGGGCGCGCGGGGGAGCGGTGGACCGGGGCGTGCCACGTAGCGGCCCCGGGTTGGCTGGCCTATGGGCGCGAGGTCCACGCAGCACGCGGGAGCAGGCGCGGGGGCAGGTGCCGTACCGGCGGGCAGGTAGGGCAGGTGGGCAGCGCCACGTGGCGCCGGCTGATTCGCGGGCGCCACCCACCGCGTTGACCCGAGCGGGGGACACATGGCGTCCACCCGCTGGGCTTGCACTGCTGTCGCCTATTCCATGGACACGTGGCGGGCCCCGGGGCAGGTCGGACGGCGGTGGGATTCGAACGGGATCCGGTGTGCGGGCGGGCCGGGCCTTGGGCCGCACTGTGCGCGCCCGAATCCGAGCGGGCCGGGCTTTGGGCCGTACTGTGCGCGCCCAAATCTTTGCGGGCCGGGCCGTGGGCCGCACTGTGCGCACCCGAAACCCAGGACACAACGGTCATTTTGGGAATTATTTCTTTAGGCCTATATAAACACCTCCCTACCCCTCTTCTCTGCCTTTTCCGAGTTTTAGAGGAGGATTTGGAGGGAGAGCCCCGTAGCAAACTTCTTCCTCTTGATGTTTTAGACCTCGTGGTGGATTTCCAGGATATTTGGTGGCACACATCCCGAGGTTTCTGATTTTACGGCGCGTCGCGACATTCCTTCTCCGGTGATCTTCTTCGTCACATTTCGGTGTGCAGACTCCCCTGGCCTCCCCGACCACCGATTTCAACGATTCTTGCACCGATGTGTTCCTGAGAGGTAGGGCTTTATTTTTTGTATTGATCACGCTCACATGTTTTGGGTTTTTGGCACGGTTCCCGAGTCACCTTTGTGACCCATTTTTCTGTGTGATTTTTGGGACAGCACTTGAGTATTTTTTGGATATCTTCGCGCACAGGCGTCGGATTGAGGCGTGCCAATAGGCGTTTTACATCTACACAGCGCAAGGAACACCCTCGAATTTTCTGGGATTTTTATGATTATTTCCCGAAGGTGAACAATCCTTTATTATCAGTGTTAGGTGCTACAGATTTCTATGCAGAATTCTTTAGGGTGGTTCCCTTGCAGAATTTATATCTCAGTGTAGGAAACTCGAATTTGAACGTGCAGGTACTCGTTTCGACCGTTTCGTCGCGTCGATCGTGACAGTATTTTTCTTAGAATTTTTCGAACCTTTTCCACAGGTGAAAACAAGGCAACTCTGGACTGTTGTGTTTGGACAGATTTTGTTGGAGCTTTGTATGTTTAATTGTGTATGTTTTTGGGGTATATTGTACAGTGTTTGTGGCGGTTGACTGGCTTGGGCTAGGACTTCACTTTTGGACAGGGATTTAGCATTCGAGGTGGGTGATCGTTGTGAACCTCTTAATTTGGGCTACCCACTAGGCTTATTGGAAATAAATATACATATTTGAAAGATTAAAATGCATATGTGGACAATTAGCATGTTTGTTGGATTAAAATGCTTGTATGAGTTCAAGATTGCTAGTTTAGCACTCGCCTTTGGATGAAATTATCATCAGGAGATATAGTATCATGCTAATAGGTATGCTTACTAGTACATTGTGATTATCATGCATGTGGCATAGGCAGGCATCGATTATGTTGGTACATAGTGTGTTATGTGATTACTAGTATCCTGGAATAACATGCTTTGATAATTACTTGAACAACAGAACTTGTATTTAATTTACTACCATGAGGACTTTTGCATGCTTGTATGGTCACCTAGTTAGGCCACCTTTTTCTGCTACACTATCATGCTGGAACTGACTTAGGAGAAACCATATTTTTATTCTTTCTCCAGTTATCTAGACTTAGGGGATAGTGTGCTCGGGTTCGAGCAGGGGCTGGGATAGTGTAGTCAGACATTGGGGATTTGGGACAGGCAGGCTGCGATGGTAGGGTATTGCGGCAACCGCGAATTTTGGGCGGTTGACCGGACAGTTGTTATTGCATCAGATCGGGGGAGAGGGTTTGGGCTTCTTTTAGGGGATGGTTTTCCCACTTAGATCAGTGTCATGATCCAGTCCTGCTGACTTATTCTATTATAATACTTATTACTCAGGCATTTTACTCGTGTGGGTCGCTCCCCTCGAGTGCCACTCCGGAGTGTGCGATATACAGACTTCGAGTCCTTGAGACTCTTATCCCCTATCGGTGTTATGCATTGGCTGGCATACCCGATTTGGCAGGCATAGCAGGCAGTACCAGTGTTTACTGGTGTATAAATTGGGTTTATTCAGGCAGGCATTTATATTCTGATGCATACACTTAGCTATTTCTTTGGCTTGACATTTTAGAGGCACATAGTTGTAGCTTTTTCATCAGTAGTTATATTTATAGCTTACCACCCTTGTTTTATTTTCGCCTCTGGTAGGTCCTGGTGGGCATGTCTGAGTTTGAGGTCTACGCCACTAGGGGAGGCTACTGTTTTATAGTAGTTCTCACCCCCCACTGTTTTCCCTTTTTCTTTCCTTTTTTATTTTGCAGAGTCATCTACTGGAGTTGCGGGACCCTCCTCGGCGGATCGAGGTAAGAGGATCGCGGATTAGATAGCTGTCTACCTGGTCGCCAGTTTAGTTGTATGATGTATCCCCTGTACACTCAAATACTTGTACTTTTCCTTTCTTTTGGGTCTGGCTTCGGCCAGCTGGTTGTATTTTGATTGGTGAGCTGGGAGAGACACATGTATATTTGAGAGTTTCTTTTTGTATTTTTACTTTCCAGCTTTATCTGAGATGTATTAGTTGTAGTTTAGCTCTGTTTTATGCTCTTTCAGTATTTCTTATATCTAAGCAGGTTACCAGCGCTTCGTGTACACGAAAAATTCTGTGTGCACGGCGGATCTGTAGACGGGCCCGGGTTCCGGTTTACACCCGGGGCGTGACAAAATATCTTCATCATGATCCTTGGTAAAATTTTGTCGTCCGTATATTTTGGTTTGATAAGTTTTTATTATTTATTTTAATTTGTGATGCGTCAAATTTTGAGCATTAGTATTTGTGGCTGAACAACAAAATTTCATGGATCATTATCTCTGTGAAATTTTGAATAATTTGCAACTCCTATGTAATGTGTAGGTATGTTGAGGTGAATATGAACTTTGCTGCCACTGTCTGGCCATTATTTAACAGTCTACAAGCATTCTGGCCAGAGTTTCAGGTTTAGAATTTTCATTAACTGTAAAAAAAAAAATTCTTTTTCAATTTTTTTGGGAGATTACTTATGTTGTTAATTGGAAGGTTTTAGCTGGAGATGCTGATCCTGCTATTCGAACCCATGCCTCCTTCTTTAGTGTCGCTGGAAAATATATGGATTCACTCCATTGGGGTTTAATTTGGCTACATCAAACATTTAAGTGAGGAAATTGACATTTTCTTTGCTTGCTCATCTTAATTTTATCTTCATTGCTGAATGTTTCTTGATCTAGGTACTCTTTTGTTTGTGTTTCTTTTTTCCTCTTTCCAGAATGGGCAGTGGAGTTATCCGTTGCGGCCTGAGTTAATGGAAAATACATATTGGGTGTTCAAAGCTACTATAGAGATCCAAGGTATGCATCTTATTTGAGAATTGAATGTTATATACTTCCAATCCATTATATATGTGCTAGCTTTCCTGATTAGTATATATTAAGATTTTTTTTTTTTTTTTGGTTGATCAATTGGCACTTTATGTTCTGAGATAGTATCTAATTAATTAATAAATAACAATGAAGACCTGTAAGTTTAAGCCTTAGTACATGTAACACCTCAAGTTAGTATCTACTTTATTTTCCGAATTTACATTTAGTTTCATTTTCTTATGTGAATCTCAATTCAAACTTTCTGCCATGTAAAATTGTTTGAGCTAAAAATTTTGAAATTCAAACATAATCATTTTGCAATTTTGAGACTAGCAATATAGGAAAGCACCTATTCTATAGAAACAGAAACTAAAAAAAAGTTCTTGAACCTTGAAATGTATGTAACTGTAGATTCAACTATGGAGGGGCTCGCTTAAATCATATTATGAGCAATTACGATTAAGCAGTTGAACTAGTTAGCGAGTTAAAATATTTTGAACTAATCAATTGTTGATGAGTATCTTCAACTTCGCAGTCATAGTTAGTCAACATAATTCAAAATCAATTCAAACTTTGATGTACAGATATTCATGCACAGGTATCTCAATGCTGGCAGAGATATGGTAGCTAGTCTTCAGTATGGCGCCAGATGTCCATGCGGATATTGTCACATAGAAGATGTGGAGTCTCACAAGCAGGATGACCACATGGAGAGTTTTTTCCTTGCAGAAACAGTAAGGATCTGAAAATAATCAACTTTCACATTAAATTGATTTGGATGATGTTACATTATCTTTATCCAAGGTTCTTCTCTCTCGTGCTATCCTTAATTTCTATTTCTTTGAGGAACTCAAATTTACTAATATTGCCTTGCAAATGAAGGATGGGTGCAGGGATATCTTGAAGATGGTAGATAAGTACTTTTCTGCGTGTGAATCAACTCGCCTTTATACTTCGCAATTTAGTGGGTTGCTTCTATATGTGTCATGTTCTTCAGTGAGGAGGACTAATCAATTAGGCAAATTTAAGGGTTGGATTGGCCTTGATAGAGCTTTTTGTGCAGCAAAATCAGAGCAAACCCCTCAAACTTACTGAGCCAAGACCTCCCCAACTTCAAACGGAACTGCGAGCACGACCACCAAAGTATGCAGCTATTCATGGCAATTAGAAATGAATATAGATTTCTTTGGGGATTTAGCTCTTAGTTTAAATGTCTAACAAAATTAATAAACAGAGTGAAAAGTGTTACGGAATTTGAGTTGGCGTATTTCGTGAATGTATTAAATCTTGAAGATTGAAGATGAAGAAACTTTGGATCGTATACCTCAATCTCAAGAAAGAAGAATTCAAAAGGATCAGGTACGTTTAACTAAAGAATTCTTGATGATCCGAATACTTCTTATAGTGTAGAAACACCTGGAAGAGGTTTTAATTGCTTAAACATCAAAAACTGGACATGGGACATGTTCAGGATCCGGATCGTGGCTTGCAATCCGGATCCCGAAGAGTGTTTTGTTCATACACTGTTTCAATCCGGATCGCAGCATTTATGATCCGGATCCCGAACACTGGTTTTACCTTTTGCTTAATCGATCAGGATCCGGATCAGGATTTGCAATCCGGATCCCGAATGTGATGTTTGGTGAAACTGTATGAACGATCCGGATCGGGACTATGATCCGGATCCCGAACAGTGTTTTTCTGGAAATCGTCTTTCTGCTTCTGCAATCCGGATCGCCCAATTCCAATCCGGATCGCCGTCGGTAAAATTTCCAGAAAAGGCTGTTTTTGATCCTATCTTCTTCCAATGGTTTCTAACCTATAAATAGCCCTTTTTTCATTTCTAGGGCATCCACATAGATCGGCAAAAACAGAAAAATA
This sequence comes from Tillandsia fasciculata, assembly GCA_029168755.2. Taxonomy (NCBI): domain Eukaryota; kingdom Viridiplantae; phylum Streptophyta; class Magnoliopsida; order Poales; family Bromeliaceae; genus Tillandsia; species Tillandsia fasciculata. The sequence goes on from CM054945.1 coordinate 6,731,333, forward strand.
TAGCCGAAAGAAAAATCCACATATAGAGAAGAAAGGAAATCAATAGATTTATTCTATGTTTCTTCATCTATATTGATTGATTTGATTCTAGGTTTTCCATACTCACATTTTGAGTAGAATCAAATCAATGAATACTTAGATGGTATTTCCGATCTATCTTTAATCTAAGTATTCGGCGGATCATCACCACCCAAACAAACAACGATTTACCCCAAAATCGGCGCGTGGACTCGCGTGGCCTTGTGGATTCAAGGTGCAACCGCTCTCGTGGATTCGGAGCGAGGTACGTTCGTGGATTCGAAGCGTGCCATTGGGTGAAGACCGTGGATTCGGTTGGACGTCGTGGACTCGACGTTGGACGCTGTGGATTCAGCGTTGGGCGCGGATCGTGGATTCGAGAAGCGTCGTGGAGCGAGCGGAGAAGATCTACTAGGAGCGTATGGTAAAAGGTTGAGTCGTCTGTGAGTACGTTATATCACCTTGTACGTGTGTTAATTCTAGTGGATTTCGCCGTGTTATCGGTCCCGTGGTTTTTTACTCCGGTTTGGAGTTTTTCCACGTAAAAATCTTGCGTGTTCTTTTATTTTTCCGCATTGGGTTTTATTGCGCAATGATTTTTTGAGTGTTTATTGTTTACACCTATTCACCCCCCTCTAGGTGTTTTTTCCCCTATTTAGATCCTTATTAACCTAAACCCAACAAGTGGTATCAGAGCGGGAATAGGGTTGTAAACAATGGTTGAAGGTGGAAACATCAATCGACCCCCTTTCTTTGATGGAACAAATTATGCGTACTGGAAAGTACGGATGAAAGCTTTTTAATTTCCATCGACGAAAGGGTGTGGCAATCAATTGAATTAGGATGGTCTAATCCAACTGAAATTATAGATGATGTTCGCACCTTAAAACCTAGGTCGAAATGGACCAAGGAAGAGATAGATTCATCTTCTTACAATGGCAAGGGAATTAATGCTCTATTTAATGCTTTGTCACAAACTGAGTTCTCTCGCGTCTCGGCATGTGAGACTGCGAAAGAAATCTGGGATGTTCTTCAAGTTACGCATGAGGGAACTAACCTTGTGAAGATTCAGAAACTGCAAATGCTTACGAGCAAGTTTGACTCTATCTCTATGGCAGAGAATGAATCTTTCACTGACTATTACACACGATTGCAAGACATCGTAAACTCATGTGCTAACTTGGGAGAGAAGATTCCAGAATTTAAAGTTGTAAGAAAAATTCTAAGAACTCTTCCTGAACGATTTCGCCCGAAGGTCGCAGCCATTGAAACAATTAAACACCCGGACGAAATGCGTGTAGAAGAATTAGTAGGTGCTTTACAAACTTATGAAATGACATTTCCTACTAACTATTCTTCTGGAAAGGCATCCTCTTCTAAGTCTTCAGGTTACGCATTGAAATCAACTAAAGAAGAAGACGCGGATTCATCCTCCTCGGACGACGACGAGAACCTTTCTATGGAGGACTTTGAGAAGCAGCTCGCTCTCTTGACAAGGAAGTTTCGCCGCAACTTTCGAAGGGGTAATTCAAGCAAAACTCCATCCTTCGGAAAGTCGAAGAAAGGCAAGGGTTCTTCAAGCTACAAGTCAAGAAAGCAAGAGAACTTCTCAAAGGATAAGAAAAGTTCTGAGGGACAAGTTCAGTGCTTCAAATGTCGAGGCTACGGCCACATTGCAACGGAGTGTCCCAACAAGAATCCGGCAAAGAAGAAAGCGATGCAAGTCGTTACTTGGGATGACAACTCCACGTCAAATGAGTCATCCTCAAGTGATGAAGAAGACAACGCGACAGCTTTCCACGCGTCCACTACATCTTCACCCTTCATGTGCTTAATGGCAAGTACATCCGACTCACTGTCCAACTCCACTGTTGAAAAGATTGCAACGGACGATGAATCAGATGATTCGGAAGGTGAAGATTTTGCTTTAGCCTACCATAAGCTTTTGAGGGATTCAAAGAAACTGGCTAAGCAAAACAAGGGGTTGAAAGGGAGATTGCAGGATCTTGAAGAAGAAGTAAAAAGGGTAACCTCTCTCTCAACCGATCTTGAAGTGGAAAGGGATAATCTGATTAAACAAATGTTTCCCTTCAAGAGTCCAATGAGCAACTCGAGAAGAATTATATGGATATGGTGAACAAAGCGAATTACTTCTTGAAGCTCAACGGCGAGGCTCGACAGGAAAAATTGGAAATGACGGAGACCATACGCCAACTGAAGGATGACTTAAAGAGATTTTCTTCTGGAAGGAGTAAGTTGGACAGACTTCTTGGTCTTGGTCAAAGAAATAAGTTCGGCCTCGGATACACTCAAACTGGAGACATTCCAAGTTCGAGTGGGACAGTATTTGTGCCTCAGTCGGTATCTCCTCCTCCGACACCGGAATTCACGACAAGCAACGACAACAAGCCTACTACATCCTCCTCGGAATCGACAAGACCTAAGGTATGTTTTCGTTGTGGCATTTCAGGGCACATAAGGAGAAATTGCAAGATGGAAGCCAAACGCACACCTCAAGCACCTCTTGCAATGACTACCAAAAAGGCTATTCCTCAGAAATCAACTGCAATTCATTCAAGGAAAAGAGCCTTGGTAGTACACCGCTCAAGACGACATCATCAAGGAGCAGCAATTCTTCAAGCAAGACGCTCTCACCTAGGAGATCAACTTCACGATCATTACCGACGCACTCCAAAAAGGTTTGGGTGCGCAAAGGTGAAATTTTCCCTTGTCTTGCTACCAATGTTTCCTTGCATGCATATGATAGTTCGTCTTGGTACCTGGATAGCGGGTGTTCCCGTCATATGACCGGCGATAAAAACTGTTTTCAAACATTTGAGAAAAACTCCGGAGGACTTGTTGTTTTCGGAGATGGTCGGTCTTCCAAAATTGTTGGAAAGGGAACGGTAGCTATTCCAGATGGCCCGGTTCTAGATAATGTGTTATTTGTTCATGGCCTTAAGACTAACCTCATAAGCATAAGTCAACTTTGTGATAGTGGTTATTCAGTTAATTTTTCATCTGATAAATGCACTGTAACTGACATGAACCATGCTTTCTTTTTAAAGGGGGTTAGATCAGAAAACAATTGTTATGTAGTTCCTACTAAGATTTCTGAAAAATGTAACCTAGCATCTTTGAAAAATGAAACACTTTGGCATGAAAGGCTAGGTCACATAAACTTTAAGGAACTTGCTAGAATTTCGAACAAAGATGTGGTCAAGGGGGTTCCGAAACTTTCTTTTGAACAAAACCTTGTGTGTGGCGGTTGCCAACAGTCTAGGACTGCACACAAGAACTTGAACCACATAGGTACAAACTTTTGCATATGGACTTAATGGGGCCAACTCGTCAACCATCTCTGGGAGGTAAATGGTATATTTTCTTATTGGTTGATGATTTTCTAGATATACTTGGGTAGCATTTTTAAAAGAAAAAGCTGATACCTTTGATTCTTTTCTCGAAATCTGCAATCGTATTATGATTGAAAAGAATGAAAGGATTACTCGAGTTAGGAGTGATAGAGGTGGGGAATTCATAAATTCCAAATTCATTGATTTTTGCACTTCTAATGGCATTAAACATGAATTCTCTGCACCTTACACACCTCAACAAAATGGTGTAGTCGAGCGCAAAAACAGGGTCGTACAGGAAATGGCACGTGTTATGCTTCACAGCCGGAACTTACCTTTTTATTTTTGGGCTGAAGCGGTGAACACTGCTGTTTATGTTATTAATCGCGTGTATTTGCGCCCGGGGACATTGAATACACCATATGAACTTTGGTTTTGTAGAAAACCTAATATTCAATATTTTCGTATCTTCGGGAGTCGGTGTTATATTTTACGTGATCGTGAAAATCTTGGAAAATTTGACTCTCGAAGTGACGAAGGGATTTTCTTAGGTTATTCTACAAACAGCAGAGCATATCGAGTTTTTAACTTAGAATCTAAGACGATCGTAGAATCGATAAATGTTAAGGTAGATGAAGCTTTTCACTTTGAATCTGAAAAATCTACCCTCGATATCTCTCTTGATGATGATACACCTGCTAATGCATCTTCTTCTAACAATTCTTTCGATAATAATGTTGATGCATCTAACGGTTCTTCAAGTTATCTGATGTGCAGGAATCATCTCGTGTACCTCCGCCTACTCCTCTACCTCAAACGTTACGCATCTCCAAGGATCACCCTGAATCGAACATCATTGGAGATCCACAAGAAGGAGTTAGAACACGGAGACAATTGGTTTGCGGATTTGCATGCTATGTATCTCAAATCGAACCAAGGAATGTTGATGAAGCTCTCCAAGATGATTACTGGATTAAAGCAATGCAGGAAGAGCTCCATCAATTCGAGCGAAACAAAGTCTGGGAATTGACGAAGCCTCCGAAGCAACACAATGTGATAGGTACCAAATGGATCTTCAAGAACAAGAAAAATGAAGAAGGTACTATCATCAGGAACAAAGCAAGGTTAGTTGCTCAAGGCTACTCTCAAGTAGAAGGTATAGACTTTGATGAAACTTTCGCCCCTGTAGCTAGACTCGAGTCCATTCGTATATTGTTTGCGATTGCTTGTCATTTTAAAATCAAATTATTTCAAATGGACGTTAAGAGCGCCTTTTTAAATGGGTTTTTAAATGAGGAAGTTTATGTGGCTCAACCGAAAGGTTTTGTGGATCATAAACTACCTAACCATGTTTTTCGTCTGAAAAAGGCTCTTTACGGTCTGAAACAAGCACCGCGAGCATGGTACGAAAGGTTGACAAAGCACCTTTTGGAAAAGGGCTACACTCGAGGGGGAGCTGACAGGACTCTCTTTGTGAAGCATTATCAAAACAATTTCATAGTTGCTCAAATCTATGTCGATGACATTGTTTTTGGCAACAAGAGATAATGATGCTTCTAAATTCGCGGAGACCATGGAAAGCGAATTTGAGATGTCCATGATGGGCGAATTGAATTATTTTCTTGGATTACAAGTTAAACAAAACGATGAAGGAATTCACTTGTGTCAATCCAAGTATGCACTGGAGTTGGTCAAAAAGTTTGATCTTGAAAATTCTAAGGATTTTCCGACTCCAATGGGAACTAGCCATAAGGGACTTGGAAGTGAATCACATAGTGAGAATGTAGACGAGAAACTGTATCGCAGTATGATTGGAAGTCTACTATATCTCACGGCTAGTCGCCCGGATATATCCTTCAGTGTTGGGATTTGTGCGAGATATCAATCAGCACCGAAGGAGGTTCACCTGAAAGCGGTGAAACGGATCATCCGATATATCAAAGGTACAATCAATTTCGGAATTTGGTATCCTATGGGAACGACTTTGGATATTGTTGGATACTCAGATGCCGATTGGGCTGGATCAGTGGATGACCGGAAAAGCACGAGTGGTGCATGCTTCTATCTTGGCCACTGCCTTGTTGCATGGCACAGTAAAAAGCAGAACTGCATAGCACTCTCGACTGCCGAAGCGGAGTACATTTCTGCAGGAAGTTGTTCAACCCAATTGATTTGGATGAAAAGCGTGTTGAGCGATTTCCGGATTTCAACATCTTCGGTAACCATTTTATGTGACAACACTAGTGCTATTAACATTTCTAAAAACCCTGTGTTGCACTCTAGAACAAAACATATTGAACTTAGATATCATTTTCTTAGAGAGCTAGTTGAATCAAACATTCTTCAACTGTCATATATTTCAACTGAGGATCAATTAGCTGATATCTTAACAAAACCTTTGGATCAAAAACGTTTTATTCACTTGCGTAAAGCAATTGGCATGCTTTCCTTGAAATAAACTCTTTTGAAACCTTTGCTTAGGTTAGGTTTTGTTTTTGTTTTTGTTTTGTTCTTTATCTATGTTTTGTACATAGGACATTAATTGAGCATAAATCATAATTGACTTTAATTGCATCCTTTTATGCATTTAGAAATTTATTATGCTTTTGATGTCATAATATTTCAATGTTGCAATGATCATTTACGTTAATTAAACCATCTTTTAAGTGATCAAAGTCAATTTCTCTCTCAATGATCTCTTGGTATAGTCATTATCATATTTGATTGCTTAGTCGAGTATGAATTCGAGATCAATGGTTTGGTTGAATACCTTATATATTAAATAATTGATAGCCAATTGAGGGGGAGTCAATGAAATGTAAAATGCTCAAAAGATGTGGAAAGAGTTACATCCCAATGAGGAGTGTGAAAACTACCACCACATGGAGAAAATGAAAGAAAAAAATACTCCATGAATGAAAAGCAAATTTTTGTTTTGAAAATTGTTGATGAAATTCATATTGAAATACTTGACTCAGTCGTATTTCATGGTTGGTATAAGGTGGGATTTTTAGTAAAAGATGCTCAAAGAGCCACTCCTTCAACAGATTGTCTAGATATATTATCTAACTTATCTGGGATTTCAAACATCTATTGATCTTGGTATTTCATTTTCTTTACCAAAATTGATGATTTGATAAAGGCATTACACATAAGATCAGGATAGATGTAATTGAAGTTGTTCAACTTTAAGTGTTTTAACTTTCGTAAATTTTCGTTTCATTTTTGGATATTTTTGATAGATTTTGCATAATCTATTTCTTGTTGTATGAAACGATGTCTTTTGTTTAAAGTTGACATGGTAAAGTGCTTACATACTTTTTCTGGATTTTATGGAATTTTTCTAAATTTTTCTGGAGAAAAAGTTGAAGCCGATCCGGATCGGGGTAAGTGATCCGGATCCCGAACGCAGGATTTTTCCTGCGGGTAGCCGATCCGGATCACATTCTCGATCCGATCCGGATCACGGCTAGGGTTTTTATAAAAACAAAGAGATTTGATTTCTTTTACCCTAATCTTTTGTTTTCAAGCCTCTAGAGTTTCTCTCTCTAGATTTCTTGCTTCTTGGAGCTTCCAAACTCAAAGTTCTTCGGATTCAAGTAAGTTTTATTGATCAAAACTCGGTTTTTCACAGTTTTTCATCAAACGTGAGTTGAAAATTGGAACTTTTTCGTTTGTGAATGGTTTTTGATCAAATTTCTTTTGAAATAAGAACTCTGGGTCAATTAGTTTTGCTTTTATGCTGGGTTTTTCTTGATTAACGAGTTTTTAGGCTTCGATTTCTAAAAATTCGGTTTTAGGGCATAAAAGAGGAATTTTTGAAAATCATGGAATTGATCTATTTTTAAAATTCTTTTTGGAAAACTAATTTGATTCTTGGCTTCTCTACATGATTATGATTGTCTAGGTACAATTTTTCAAATTTTTCAAAATTGACGATTTTTCATGTGTTCTTGAGTTGGTTTTCACAGGACACTTTCTTAAACTCAAAGCACTGAATGGCATTCTCCTGGTTAATCCTGCTACTGGTCACGATGGTGCACACGAGTACATCTGTTAAAACGGAACAGGATGATTCAACTCAAACAAGACGAAGGAAGCAGAGGAAGACAGCTCAGACTATGATGAAGAAGAATGGGACGAATTCTTCAAAGATGTTCAACGAAAAATTGATGAGGAGGACAGGAAATTTACCAAAGGAAAAAGACTAATGAAATCTGCCTCAACAACCAAACAGTATACGAGAAGGAAAATGTCCAAAGAAGTGCGAGTCAGCATAGTGGGCCTCTCACCAGAGCACGCTCACTTTCTGGAATTCTGCAAACTGAATCTCCATGGGTTACGGGAATGAATGCACCATCTGCATCCACACAGCATCCATCACACTCGAAGAAAGGGACTACAGACACAGATGAATTGGAATGCTTCGTCAGGAACAACAAAAACTTTTGCTGAACAAGAAAGAATGTCGAAAGAACTTCAGCAGATTTCCTCTGAACACAAGAAGATCAAGAAAAAGTATTCAAACATTTCGAAACTGCTTAAAGGGATTTTGAACAAGCTGAGCTGTACCAGTTCAGATTCTCAGACTGAGCAGACCTCCTGTTCACTTTTTCTGGCTTTACTCTGTTGCAGACCTTGCAGTTCTTATTTTGGTTTTAGAATTTAGTTTTTGTCTAACTTTAGTTTAGTTCTCAGGTTTTTCATATTATAGAACTTTTTTTTACTCTCCTTACATATTGTAGCTCTTGCTACGTTTTGGCTTTGTTTTGTGACAAAAAGGGGGAGAGAGTTAGAGAGAACTTAGAGAGAACTTTGAACAATGAACAATGATTGTGAATATCAATTGTGAATATCAAGGTAAGTATGACTTCAACTCAACTTTGGTTTTTCTTTTGTGATTTGTGACATGCCTCTATACTAACTATTCGACTAACTATTTGGGCATGTAATATGACTAACAAGTTGATGTTGGACTAACATACTTTGACATTTGGTTTTCGACTGCTTAGAAGATATGTTGGTTTTAACTATGATTCTCTTACATATCTGAATTTTTCAAATGTCATGATGAGAATAAACTCTATCTCTGTAGTTGGTTTTGTATGTTTCAATTCTTGAGGTATCTAACGATTTTTTTGTCAAGAATGCTTTCTGTGTGCAGAGATTACAGATGTCTAAGTCTAGAGTCTGTTCTAGGAGTTTATCTCATGTTTTTAATTTCTGGATCTCTTTTGTAAATTTTTGTTGTATGGTGATAGCAACAAAAATATCTTTTTGAATTTTCTTTTGTGGATTTGTGTTTTGTCACGAAACCGCCAAAGGGGGAGATTGTTACGGAATTTGAGTTGGCGTATTTCGTGAATGTATTAAGTCTTGAAGATTGAAGATGAAGAAACTTTGGATCGTATACCTCAATCTCAAGAAAGAAGAATTCAAAAGGATCAGGTACGTTTAACTAAAGAATTTTGATGATCCGAATACTTCTTATAGTGTAGAAACACCTGGAAGAGGTTTTAATTGCTTAAACATCAAAAACTGGACATGGGACATGTTCAGGATCCGGATCGTGGCTTGCAATCCGGATCCCGAAGGGTGTTTGTTCATACACTGGTTCAATCCGGATCGCAGCATCTTATGATCCGGATCCCGAACACTGGTTTTACCTTTTGCTTGCCGATCCGGATCAGGATTTGCAATCCGGATCCCGAACATGATGTTTGGTGAAACTGTATGAACGATCCGGATCGGGGACTACGATCCGGATCCCGAACAGTGTTTTTCTGGAAATCGTCTTTCTGCTTCTGCAATCCGGATCGCCGTCGCCGATCGGTCGAAATTTCAGAAAAGGCAGTTTTTGATCCTATATTCTTCCAATGGTTTCTAACCTATAAATAGCCCTTCTATTTTCATTTCTAGGGCATCCGCATAGATCGGCAAAAAGAAAAATATAGCCGAAAGAAAAATCCACATATATAGAGAAGAAAGGAAATCAATAGATTTATTCTATGTTTCTTCATCTATATTGATTGATTTGATTCTAGGTTTTCCATACTCACATTTTGAGTAGAATCAAATCAATGAATACTTAGATGGTATTTCCGATCTATCTTTAATCTAAGTATTCGGCGGATCATCACCACCCAAACAAACAACGATTTACCCCAAAATCGGCGCGTGGACTCGCGTGGCCTTGTGGATTCAAGGTGCAACCGCTCTCGTGGATTCGGAGCGAGGTACGTTCGTGGATTCGAAGCGTGCCATTGGGTGAAGACCGTGGATTCGGTCGGACGTCGTGGACTCGACGTTGGACGCTGTGGATTCAGCGTTGGGCGCGGATCGTGGATTCGAGAAGCGTCGTGGAGCGAGCGGGAAGATCTACTAGGAGCGTATGAAAAAGGTTGAGTCGTCTGTGAGTACGTTATATCACCTTGTACGTGTGTTAATTCTAGTGGATTTCGCCGTGTTATCGGTCCCGTGGTTTTTTACTCCGGTTTGGAGTTTTTCCACGTAAAAATCTTGCGTGTTCATTTATTTTTCCGCATTGGGTTTTATAGCGCAACGATTTTTGAGTGTTTATTGTTTACACCTATTCACCCCCCTCTAGGTGTTTTTTCCCCTATTTAGATCCTTATTAACCTAAACCCAACAAAAAGTTCTCAAGAGTTGGAGCTGGAAGAACTGGTAAAGGCTCCAAAGTTTAAGGCTAGGCCATTAAACAAGAAGTTCCAAGTCTTGCTTTTTTTAATCATAGAATCTATTTCCGGTATGTTATGAGCAACTATTATTTACACAAAAAGAAAAATAAATGCAGATTCTAGAAAGCAAAGGAGATATTAGTTTATTCTCTCATCCAAAGCCCCAATACCACTCCCCAAGAGTTCCACTTTGCAACAGATGATCGGTTGGGACAACCTGCTTTGGTTGTCGAGCTCTTCGACAAGGTACAAAATAAAGATTATAATACTTATGGTTAGTTTAGTTCAGCTAGAACTTTTGCCGAAGTTTGTTTGGATACAAAGCATTGACAGTTTATATATACTCACTTTGGGGTTAAAAGCTCATTTCAACTTTTACCATAGTAAAAAGGCTAATTAAGATGAAATTCACCTATTTTTCTTATTTCAGCTTTCGCTGCACTCGGAAACATCTTCCGTTCATTGGAAAGCAGAAGTCCCAAGAATCATAGTACTTAATCCTTTCAGCCTCCATACAAAGGTGTGTAAGATTTGTAGCTGTACTTTCAATAGTGATTTTTCAAATGCAACAAACAAGAAGGCTGCTAGTGGTTTTTTGCATGAACTTTTGTTCAGGCCTCTCGAACATGAAGTTGATGACCATAGGAATGAGATCGCCACTGGAGATGGAGTCAGTCTTGGTGGAGATAAAGCTAGACTACAAGAAAATTTACATATTGTGGCGAAACTAATGGCCACAATAATATATAAATTGGTCACAAAATACTTATTGTGGCCAAAATAGCTTCGCCACAACGTCGCCACAATAGGACTGCTACAAAAGGTTATTGTGGCCAAAATAATAATTCGCCACAAAAAGTACTATGGATTTGCGGCGATAGAATTCGTCACAAAACTTTTAACCTCCTCAACAAAAAGTTACCATATGGCTACAGATAGTGATTAAAATAATAATTAATATTCTAACATTTTGTGGGAAAATTTACTTTTGGCCACAAAAGACATCATATAATTTATGACCAAATATTAAATTGGCCACAATACGTGGTGTCAATATAGTGGTGAAATTAAGTAGTCGGCCACAAATAATATTGAAAGTATTGTGACAAATTTATTTGATGTCCACACATAATGCCACACATTTTATGGCCAAATATAATATTACCAACAAAATATAGTATAAATATAGTGGCGAAATTAAGTAGTCAGCCACAAATAATGTTGAAAGTATTGTGACAAATTTATTTGATGGCCACACATAATGCCACACATTTTATGGCCAAATATAATATTGCCCACAAAATATAGTATAAATATAGTGGCGAAAGTAAGTAGTCGGCCACAAATAATGTTGAAAGTATTGTGACAAATTTATTTGATGGCCACACATAATGCCACACATTTTATGGCCAAATACAATATTGCCCACAAAATGTAGTGTAAATATAGCGGCGAAATTAAATGTAGTGGCCACAAAATTTATTTGACTGGAACAATATTTGGCCACACTATATTTACATCACATTTTGTGGTCAAATATTGTTCCAGTCACTGTAAAGTTTTCAAATTACATATATTGTGGCTATTTATTATTTTGCCACAGAAAATTTATAGTACTAATTTAAATAAAAAATAAATAAATTTTACATATTATTACTGCACAATAATAGTTGAATACTACTCAATCAGGATTTAAACATAATATTAATCACAATAATCAAGATATGTTCAACAAAATACAGAAATCAAATATATGTTCAACTGACATAATCAAAATAAGCTAACAGTTAATCGTTTACATTAGAATAAAGATAATAAAAAATCTAGGCTAAAAGTGAAATGAAATTCTTGATATGATCCAACTCGGAAATATTGAGCTTCCAAGGCTTAGTCCTGTAGAATAAAAAAGAATAATGATAAGAATTGTGCATATATATTATCTATTTATTTTATCAAAAAGATAAAATATATTGCTAATTTATACTCCAACTTACCTTTCTTGTCGATGTTGGCTGAATAGGCACAGGCAATCCCATTTGTGAAAGTTGTTCCATCATATTATGCATTTGAGAATTCATCTCGTCACGCATCTGTACTTGCATTTCAGCAATTTGTGCCTCAGCTTTTTTCTCCTTTTGGCTCATCCGCTCATCCATTTCAGCAATTCGTGCCTCAGCTTCTCTATCCCGTTGGCTCATCCGCTCCTCCACCTCAATTTGAATTCGTGTTGCCATTTCTTTTTCCATCTCTGCTCGTACTTGCGCACGAATCCTTTGTCCTCTAGAACCACCACTTTCAATAGGAGTAGGACCTCGGCCCATACCACGAATGTAGCTAGATCGACGACCAAGTGCTAATGTATATGCTTGTTCCGTGGACAGAGTGTTTTTTTCAAAAATTTTTAATTGATCATCATGAAGTTCTTTCATCCGCTCATATGCATCTTTAGCATCTTTATCAACCCAACTGCCATCTCTCTTCCTCCTCACCTTTTCCCACAGCCTCATATATTCGGGATTTTCCTCTCGCTCTATCATTTGCTCCAATGTAAAGTTTTCTATAGGGTTCCTCTGTTAACGCACATAGAAACTATTTTAGATAATAATTACACTTTAAAAATAAGAATGAAAAATTATCTCCAATGTCAAATTAATAGGCTATTAGATAGAAAGAAGAAATTACCATATAATGTATAGTCCTAGCAATCGACATTGTACCCACACGCGCAACCATAGTTTGTTTGCTTCTGTTTGCATGGTTTGCCTCACTAATACACTATTAATTTGAGAAAATAGTTAGTAAATCATATATATATATATATATATATATATATATATATATATATATATATATATATATATATATATATATATATATATATATATATTTTATATATATATATATATATATATATATATATATATATATTTATATTTATATATATATATATATTTATATATATATATATATATATATATAATAAAAAAAATAAAATATATTTAGAACTATAAAATTCTTTGTTTCCTTAAACTTTTGATCGTTCCAATAGTTAATAAGCCAATTCCAATCCTCTTGATCAATTTCCTCCGGACAATGCGCTCACCTTTGTTCATCAGTCTTATACTTTTTGTAATGAAATTTATACAAACGATGACGCCATGCATTGAAATGATTGTGAAGTTGTTGCACAATAACACCAAGAACATGAACCTCGTCCGGAAGGGCAAATTTTTCCTTTAAAATAGTAGTATAAATATAAAAAGAACAAAAACAAATAAACAAATAATTAGAAATATAGTAACTATAAAAGATTTTATTTAAAACAAAGTAAAAAGAGAAAATCCTAATAAATACTTACATGAACAAGTTGAACCATCTTATCAATTGTATAAGTAGGGATTTTACTCCATTTATCAACATTCAATGGCACATGTTGTTTGACTATTTAAGATGTCTCCGTGATGAATTATTGGGCATTGTCACCAACTACTCGTCGTAGGTCTGATGGAATCTTTAACGGTGGTTTGGTCGTCTCAGATGATTTTCTTATTTTGGCCCACTTTATACCCAAAGTCTTTCCACGTGTTCTCTTTCTATTAGTACATGAAGCTGACATAAAACAATAAATTTTGCTATTTTACAAAATAACAAATATGAATATTATCTATATTTTCAAAAAATAAATAATTTGTATGGAATTGAAAAGAATGTAAATAAGTTTTAGAAAGAAACTATGCTCTAAGTAATTAGTAATACCAGCACTACTCCCATTGATTGCATTGTGTGAATCTGTTGATAGACGATTTGCTCGAGGTTGTGATATATTAGATTCCATTCGTGGGTGATGCTCCCCAGACTCTTCATTTGATGGTGTTGGATTGGCCTGTTGAGATACAGCCCGACTCTTACTATTTCTGTGTCTTGCTCTGCTCGTCATTTTATCTGTAAAAAAAATCATTAGAAAAATATCAATTGTAGATTAAGAGAACAAAAAATATAATTGAAGTTTATAGAGATAGAAATATTTTTTATAGAAAGAATTATAAAAAGGAGAACATATAATAAAAAAAAAAGTATACAAGACAACTTACCGCAGACAATATCATACCAATTAATCGTGCAATCCTATTCATCTTCGGCATCTTCCATTTGTTCATCCCCCTCTACGTCTTCACCAACTGAAGTTTCATCTTGTGCAATTTGTTCTATTTCTTCGAACAATTGATGATCTTTATTGATAATAATGCTATCCACATCATTTCTCCTCAAAGAAGAAATGACATCATCACTACTAGCAATATATTCTGGTAATGATCAGTTATATTCCTTTCCATATCAACTTGTTCCAAAACAAGTTCATCATCAATTGACTCTTCATCAGTGATAGGAAAATTATAGAAGTTTCGAGGTGTTGTCTTGATAACCAACCGCCAATCAGAATTTTTATTATCTGCTACGTAATAAACTTGTTCCACTTGACATGCTAAGACATAATGCTCGTTGACGGCCAAGTGTCAAGTAAAATTAATAAGGGTGATTCCATTGGCTTCCTTAAAACCTCTACCCTCATTATAAGCGTCCCACCAGTCACACTTAAACATTATTATTTTATTTCCTCCGTCATAATCCAATTCAATAATATCCTGTAAAACTCCATAATATTCTCTATTCTCCGATTGCTCATCACCTTTGACGACAACATCGCTACTTTGAGTTTGGCGTCTATTCTCACGCTTATGAGTGTGAAACCTATAGCCATTGACTATGTAGCCCGTATAGTGATTCACCATTTTATTTGGTCCACAAGCTAAATTTAAAAGTTCGACACTCACGTTTTCAGTACTTTCATGATATAAGTGTGTTACCTGTTACGAGACAAATATATAAAAAAGTTAAATAATTATTAATAAAAAAGAAATACTAAGTATATAATTATAGTACATTCACTTACTCGTTGTTTAAACCATTTAACAAATATTGCATCCTGTCGTTTTGTCACATTAATAGAATCCTCCTTTTCCAATTCTATCCGATGTTCTCTATGTGAATTAGCAAAGAAATATAATTAGTAGTTTAGATAAATAACTAACAAATAAAAAAATACTCAAATTAATTATTTGTGA
Source organism: Tillandsia fasciculata (assembly GCA_029168755.2). NCBI lineage: Eukaryota > Viridiplantae > Streptophyta > Magnoliopsida > Poales > Bromeliaceae > Tillandsia > Tillandsia fasciculata. Next base: position 6,746,525 of record CM054945.1, read on the forward strand.
TTAATCTTACTCAAGGAAAGATTGAACTTCATCATAATTTTTTAGGACATAAAGTTGAGCACGATTCCATTCTTTCTGAGTTAGTTTCTTGAAAATTCCCTTGCCATTATTAAGTGGCCTTCCATTTCGTCGAAAAATGGGTAACTTTGGATAACTTTATTGACGCATCGAGAGATATTGGACGAATATCCATCTAGCACTTTCAAGTTAAGTAGAAAATCACAAATATCTCGTCTTTCTTTTAAAGTTAAAGTGTAACATGCTTGAGGAATAACATAATTATCACCATTATTTATAGGATGTAACTCAGATCGCACTCCCATTTCTTTAAGGTCAAGTCGAGCGTTTAAAGTATCTTTCGTTTTTCCATCAATACCAAATAGTGTACCCACAATATTGTCATGAATATTCTTCTCAATGTGCATCACATCAAGATTATGATGCATTAGAAGTGTTCTCCAATAAGGCAATTGAAAAAATATACTTTTCTTTTTCCAATTATAAATTAAGGTAGGCTCACTCCGCTTTCTTTTATCTCTGAACTTGCCAAATCTCACATTTGTAACCTCGCTTAACTGTTCAAGTATTTCATCACTATCCAATTTTTGTTTTGGAGCTTGTCGATTTTCTATCGTTCCATCAAATGCCTTTTTATCTTTTAGCCATTTATGATCGGGTTTCAAAAAACGCCGATGTCCCATATAACAGATCTTCCGTCCATACTTTAATCGAAGAAAGCAGGTATTTTTATTGCAATTTGGACAAGCCAGTGCTCCTTTAGTACTCCAACCAGATAAATTGGCATATGCAGGAAAATCATTTATAGTCCACAATAATGAAGCATGAAGCTGGAAATTAGATTTACTAAATGCATCATAAGTTTCAATTTCCACATTCCATAAATTATTTAATTCATCTATTAAGGGTGGTAAATAGACATCAATATCATTCCCTGGCGCTCGTGGACCCGGAATGAGCATAGACATTATGAAATAAGAGCTTTTCATACACATCCATGGCGGTAAATTGTATACAACTAAAATAACTGGCCATATACTATATGAAGTACTTATCAATCCGAAAGGATTAAAGCCATCACTTGCTAATCCTAACCGAACATTATGTGGATCAGAAGCAAAGGAATGATGCAATTCATCAAACGACTTCCATACCAAGGAATATGCTGGATGCCTTAAAATTCCATCATCATGTCGTTTTTCTTTATGCCATCGCATTTGAGAAGCTGTCTTGGATGACATATACAACCTTTGTAATCTTGGTATGAGAGGAAAATAACACAAAGTTTTTTCAGAAATCTGTTTTCCGCTCTTCATTTTACGACCATGAGTATTATTTTGATCATCATCACCATATTTCAACCTAGAAGTTTGGCATACTGGACAACTTTCATATTTTTCATATTCTTTCCAATAAAGAATACAATCATTTTTACATGCATCAATTTTAATATAATCCAAACCTAGATCCCGAATATACTTTTTTGCTTCATAATAATTTTTCGGAAGTGTTTCACCAGAAGGAAGTGCCCTTTTCTTCAATTGAAGTAGCGCAGTAAATGATTTATCGCTCCAACCATGAAGGCATTTAAGTTGTAATAAATTTACAATATACTCCAACTTAGAGAACTCTTTACATCCAGGATATAATTTTTGTTTTGCATCCGCTAATAATTGGTAAAATCTTTTTGCAGACTCATTTGGTTCCTTCAAGTTGAAATGCACAGAGTCATTTATATTTTCAGATGGACTCAAATCTTGTAAAAGTTCATGCATCTCATCACTACTCTCCTCTTCACTCTCTCTGTTATCATTATCGGTGCTTTCGCTACTCTGATCTGGGTGTTCTTCCCCATGGCACGACCACCATTTGTAATCTTTTAATATCCCATACAAGATAAGATGCCCAAATATAACATCTCAAGTATGAAAAGCACCATTGACACATTTATAACAAGGGCAACGAACTTTATCTCCTCTCACCGCATGTGTAAATGCAAAGTCAAGAAAACTATTCACTCTTGTTATGTATTTCGAATGTTGCCTATTATCCATATCCATCAAAGTCTTATCCATCTTAATATTTATATATCTACAGTATATTTAGATATTATTAGATGTGACTTCGAAATTACCATTTGTTTTAATTATACAATCAATTATAAATTATTTGTGCTAATATAATAAATTTCTAATTTGAATTACCATTTGTTTTATTTGATTTAAATTTGAACTCAAGTTTTATAATTATTTGATTCAAATAAGAACTCAAGTTGTAATTGTACAATCAGGTATAAATTATTTGTCGTAACGCAATCAATTTCTAATTTGAATTTTTTGAAAATACTATATTTCAAATCAAACTTAAAACCTTCACCCATGAAGATATATTTGCAATTTAGTCCCTAGAATTTTATAAATTTGCATAAATATACCCAAATAACCCTTGTTTCGACTCGTTCTCTCAATCCGAGAGGTTTTAACTTATACCGTAAACACAAGTCGACACCAGTCGACGTAAGCGAACCCGTGCTCACTGTTAGAAGATGGTACGAAGCCCAAGAATAAAGTCAGATCCATAAAAACTAAGTCCACACTATGTCACGCCCCGGGTGTAAACCGGAACCCGGGCTCGCCAACAGATCCGCCATGCACACGGGATTTCCCGCGTACACGAAGCGCTGGTAACCTGCTCAGATATAATATGAACATAACAGAGCATAATACAGAGCTGAAATAGAAGAACCACATAGTACCTCAGACTGAAAATACAAAAAAAACTGTAATAAGTACAATAATCTCCCACGCCCATCAAATAATACAACCAGCTGGCGGAAGCCAGACCCAAATAAAAGGAGAATACCACAGTCTGAGTGAAAGGTACAGCATCTATCTACAGCTCTCAGTCTCACAGGAGATCTATCTATTCGGCGATCCCCTTACCTCGATCCGCTGCCGAAGGCCTAGCAGCTCCCGCAGATGACTCTGCAAAAATAAGGGAGAAGAAAGAAACAGAAAACAACAATGGGGGGTGAGAACTACCAGATAAACCAGCAGCCTCCCCTAGTGGGTAAAACCTCAACTCTGACGCACCCACTAGGACTACTAGAGGCAAAAGGGAAAAGGGAAAGTGGTAAAATACATAAGATGTTGAAACAGGAAAACTACCACTACTATGCTGTCAAAACTGTATGCATGCATCAGAAATAGTATCTGATCAAATAAACCCAATCTGGATACCAGTAACAACTGGTGCTGCCTGCTCAGCGGAATCTGCACACAAGGCTCGAAACCGCGGGATCGGCCCGCACGGCTCGCATCCCAAAACAAGTATCAGACCGGCACACAAGGCTGGGTCCGAAAAAGAAAGCCTACCTCCGGAGTGGCACTCGAGGGGAGCGACCCACACGAGTAAAGTATCTCTGTCGTCAGTATCACAAGTATCTCTGTCATCAGTATCACAGTATCTCTGTAGCACATGTCTTACAAGTATCACAATATAGCAGGACTGGATCATGACTATGATCAAAGTGGGAAACTCCGTCCACTACAGAAACCCAATCCCCAGCTGATGCAATGAACCAGACTCAACCCCAATCTGGTGCAAGGACAAACATCTGGTCAACCGCCTACTGTCCGCGGTCACCGCAATACCCCACAAATCCATGATCTGGCTACACTATCCCAAATCCCTGCTCATACTTGAGCGACAACATCTAAATGCAAAGGAAAGTGATAAAACATGCCAAGTCCCAATATGATAGTGTAGCACTAAACACTATCCTTTCCCTTCCTTTAATAGCTCTAACCACCTACGTTGCCTCAAATTCAACTCCTTCTGCGTGAACAGGTACTTTAGGCTCTTGTGGTCGGTGTAGATTTCACAGTGCTCTCCATACAGATAATGACGCCAAAGCTTTAGTGCAAACACTACAGCAGCAAGCTCTAGGTCATGGGTAGGGTAATTCTTCTCATAATCCTTGAGTTGCCTTGATGCGTAAGCAATTACCCTCCCATCCTGCATCAGCACACAACCAAGTCGGCTGTGTGATGCATCGCTGTAGATCACATATCCTTTTCCCATAACAGGAAGGGAAAGGATAGGAGCGGTCATCAGTCTATTCTTCAGCTCCTCAAAGCTCCTTTGACAGTCCTCACTCCAGATAAACTTCACTCCCTTACGCGTCAAGCGAGTGAGGGGTGTAGAGAGCTTCGCAAAGCCTTCCACAAATCGACGGTAATACCCAGCTAAACCCATAAAGCTACGTACCTCAGAAACCGTCGTTGGTCGGGGCCAATCACGGATTGCCTCAATCTTTGCTAGGTCCACTGCCACTCCTGCGGCAGAAATCACATGGCCCAAGAAGGCTACCTCCCGAAGCCAAAATTCGCACTTTGCCAGCTTGGCATACAACTTCTTCTCTCGCAGAAGTTGCAGCACGATCCTTAAGTGCTCCTCATGCTCAATATCGCTTCGGGAGTAAATCAAGATATCATCGATGAACACCACCACAAACCGGTCTAAGTATGGTCGGAAAATCCGGTTCATTAAATCCATGAATGCGGCAGGGGCATTAGTTAGCCCAAAAGGCATAACTGTAAATTCATAATGCCCGTACCGTGATCTGAATGCCGTTTTAGGAATATCCTCGGCCTTCACCTTCAACTGGTGGTAACCGGATTGCAGATCTATCTTAGAGAAGACACAAGACCCTTGCAGCTGATCAAAAAGATCATCAATGCGCGGCAAAGGGTACTTGTTCTTGATGGTCACTTTATTTAATTCTCTATAGTCCACACATAGTCGAAGTGACCCATCCTTCTTCTTCACGAATAGCACCGGCGCTCCCCAAGGAGACACACTCGGCCTAATAAAGCCCTTGTCCATCAAATCCTGAAGTTGTGCCTTAAGCTCTCGCAACTCAGCCGGTGCCATCCGGTAAGGAGCCTTTGAGATTGGCGCAGTTCCTGGAACTACGTCAATCACGAACTCAATTTCCCTATCTGGCGGCATGCTAGTCAGCTCAGGTGGGAAAACATCCGGGAACTCGCAGGCAATGGGGATACCCTCGAGTTCCGGCGCCGCCGTAGGCCCCTCAACGACACTAGCCAAAAAGGCTACACATCCTCGACGGATCATTTGCCTCGCTCGGGAAGTCGAAACCATAGAGGCAAAGAAAGCACTCTGACATCCCCGATATAACAACATCTCCTGGTCTGGCTCTCTAAAAGTGACAGTCCTTGCGGCACAGTCAATAGTCGCGAAATACCGAGCCAGCCAGTCCATCCCGAGAACCACATCAAAGTCCCTTAACTGTCTCAAGACCAACAGGTCTGCTGGCATAATCCAGGACTCGATTTGCATCGGGCAGGACCAACAGCACTCCTCCACGTGCAAAGTGTGATCGGGAACCTGAACCTCTCGTGCACGTGGTAAAAGTCCTACCTCTATCCCATGTAATGATGCAAATGATTTACTAATAAAAGAATGCGATGCTCCAGTATCAAATAATGTACGAGTCCTAATGCCAGAAAGTAAGGTGATACCTGCCACCACGTGATCTGCTGCCGAAGAGTCCTCTACCTGCGCAGCATACACTCGCCCACTCTGGGCTGGAGGGCGATAATCTGTGGGTTGGGAAGAAGATGGCCTGCTTGCTGGAGTATAGGGCCGCTGGGCCGTCGACCGCTGCTGCGATGAAGATGGAGCAGATGCTGAAGAATGGGTGGTGGGGGCCGAAAAGGGGCACGAAGCTTTAATGTGCCCGGGCTGTCCACATCCATAACAGCGACCCCACCGCTGGTCGCAGGTGTTGGAAAAATGCTGACCTCCACAGAAAATACAATTGCCGGGGGCCCGTGGTTGTCGTGATTGCTGTTGAGACTGCCGCTGTCGCTGAGGCTGCCGCTGTGACCCACGCTGCGACGACTGTGATCTTTGCTGCTGCTGCCGCTGCTGGGGCCTCTGGGATCCACCAGGCCCTCGTCGCTCAGACCGTCCTTGGCCGGGGAACTGTGGCTGCGGCGGTCGGGGCGGCCTCCACGAACTAGATTGTCCCCCAACTTCCGGTGCTGGTCGTTTCGCCCCCGGGCTCACTACGGGAGCTGGAGCTACCTCCTCCATCACTACCTCCCCGCACTCAACGTAGAGTGCCTGCTCCATCGAGGCTTCCAAGGTCTGCAACCTACGCGAACGAACTAACTGAAAAAGGTCTCGATGCAACCCTCGCTCGAACATGTAGATCCGGTGCGCCTCATCCCTGGCCACGTTCGGTACACATGCCAACAATTGATTGAAATTGGCAATGTACTCGTGAACGGGCCGATCTCCTTGGCGAAGGTTTTTCAACTGCTCTTCTAACCTCTGCCGGACGCTTTCTGGGAAGAAAGCCCCGAGAAGGAGATTGCGGAACTCCGCCCAGGCCAAGAGCTGAGCCCCAGGCGGACCCGCTGGTCGAACACGCCGCCACCAGGCCTCGGCGTTGCGTTCCAAAAAGTTCGTCGCTAATAACACCTGATATCGCTCCTCGATGAACAAAGTCTCAAAACGTCGCTCCATCGCCGTGACCCACGATTCTGCCTCCCACGGCTCTGCATTCTGCCCCGAAAAATGGGGTGGGTCAAACTGGCGAAACCTCATCAATAAGTCAACCATTTCCCGCTGCTCTGCCGGGGTCAGAGATCCCGTCAACCCAGACGATTGTCTACCAGTACCCCGAGCAACAGGGGATGCCGGGGTTATTGGTACAACTGGAGGATTCACAGCAGGGGAAGAAGGTACGGGAGAATTCTCTGAAGGTGCTACAACAGGCTGAGCCCTCTGCTCTAACATTTGCGTCAGCCGACCCATAGCCTCCTCCTGACGCCGAACAGCCTCCGACATCTGGGCCATCTGGGCCTGCAGCTCTTGCACCTCACTCTGCTGGCCCTGCCCGGACTCCTCCTGATCGGGTTCAGGGGAATCAGGCTGAGAACGCGTCAACATTCTACGTCGCGGAGGCATCCTACCACAAAAAATCACACTCAGTAACATATCTCCACACGACCCAATCTAGCGAAAGTCAAAGACATCCCCCTATTTCTGTGACTCCATGTTGTCTGCAGCCAACATAACTGTACACCAGAAATCGGGTATGTCGGTCCCTCTTCTTTTACTGCAAGAGTCAAACAATAAATCAGCGACTTTCGCAAAATGTCACGTCTCTCACGCCCTACTATCCTAGGGTCTGCAAAAGCCTAGGGTTTCCTAAGTCCCAACTAACCTATCCCTAAGCTCTGATACCAACTTTAATCTGTCACGCCCCGGGTGTAAACCGGAACCCGGGCTCGCCAACAGATCCGCCATGCACACGGGATTTCCCGCGTACACGAAGCGCTGGTAACCCGCTCAGATATAATATGAACATAACAGAGCATAATACAGAGCTGAAATAGAAGAACCACATAGTACCTCAGACTGAAAATACAAATAAAACTGTAATAAGTACAATAATCTCCCAGCTCATCAAATATACAACCAGCTGGCGGAAGCCAGACCCAAATAAAAGGAGAATACCACAGTCTGAGTGAAAGGTACAGCATCTATCTACAGCTCTCAGTCTCACAGGAGATCTATCTATTCGGCGATCCCCTTACCTCGATCCGCTGCCGAAGGCCTAGCAGCTCCCGCAGATGACTCTGCAAAAATAAGGGAGAAGAAAGAAACAGAAAACAACAATGGGGGGTGAGAACTACCAGATAAACCAGCAGCCTCCCCTAGTGGGTAAAACCTCAACTCTGACGCACCCACTAGGACTACTAGAGGCAAAAGGGAAAAGGGAAAGTGGTAAAATACATAAGATGCTGAAACAGGAAAACTACCACTACTATGCTGTCAAAACTGTATGCATGCATCAGAAATAGTATCTGATCAAATAAACCCAATCTGGATACCAGTAACAACTGGTGCTGCCTGCTCAGCGAAATCTGCACACAAGGCTCGAAACCGCGGGATCGGCCCGCACGGCTCGCATCCCCAAAACAAGTATCAGACCGGCACACAAGGCTGGGTCCGAAAAAGAAAGCCTACCTCCGGAGTGGCACTCGAGGGGAGCGACCCACACGAGTAAAGTATCTCTGTCGTCAGTATCACAAGTATCTCTGTCATCAGTATCACAGTATCTCTGTAGCACATGTCTTACAAGTATCACAATATAGCAGGACTGGATCATGACTATGATCAAAGTGGGAAACTCCATCCACTACAGAAACCCAATCCCCAGCTGATGCAATAAACCAGACTCAACCCCAATCTGATGCAAGGACAAACATCTGGTCAACCGCCTACTGTCCGCGGTCACCGCAATACCCCACAAATCCATGATCTGGCTACACTATCCCAAACCCCTGCTCATACTTGAGCGACAACATCTAAATGCAAAGGAAAGTGATAAAACATGCCAAGTCCCAATATGATAGTGTAGCACTAAATAGTGGCTAACTGGATGTCTAAGAAAGCATGCAGTTATTTAAAAGCTGTAGAAAAGTGTCAATATTTATTTTAAAAGAATATTGATTTACTGAAAAAAGTTATTGTAGCCTTTGTCGCAATCACAGTGTCCCATCATAAGTCATTATATAATCTGTGGGGTTATATCAAATTTTAGGGGAGTTCGTCCCAACGGTTTTCATCAATTGTCCTGTTAGTTTGTCCTGTTAGTTGTCCTGTTAGTAGTCCTGTTAATAGTCCTGTTAGTAGTCCCAATGGTTCTCATCAATTATCATATTATTTTGTCCCAATTGTTCTCATCAATTATCATATTATTTTGTCCCAATTGTTCTCATCAATTAAATTTTAGGGGAGTTCCAGTAATCCCAGTGAGCTTGTCAAAAATGAGGTAAGCAACAACCGCCCACCTCCAGTAGCTCAAAATACCCCCAGGTAGTCTCCTGGTTGTCCACAGTCCTCAAATCCTGCAAATCAGCGCACCCGGTTCAATATAACTCCCAAAAAGTACAATATTTGCTATTTTTCAGACAGCATGGGAAAAGAGGAGTTTTTCACCTCTAAAATGAGCTCCTAAAATCCCAGAAAAATCACGGTTGCGTTCTTCGCGAAGAGTAGATCAAAATCGACTCTTTGAACGCCTCGATCTGTTGCTCCTACGCCAAGATAAAAATCGGAGAAGTCGGTGCTGTCCAAAAATTACCACAGCAAAAAGGGGGGTCAAAGAGGACTTGGGAATCGTGCCAAAACTACAAAACGGAGCAAAATGATCAACACGGAAATCGAAGCCCTACCTCTTACGGTCGTGCTGTCGTAAAAATCGTCCAAAAATTCCATCTGGTTAGCCCGCAGGGATTTTTTGACTAAACTGCGACGAAAAATGGGCCTAAAAAGAAAATCGTCGCAGTGCGCCGCGTCGCAGATATCTCACTATCTGTAACTCCAGAAATTCTGAGATTTTAGAGAGAGAGAAGAGAGAGAGAGAAAGATTTTTCGTAGAGAGCTCAACCTCAGATTCTCTCTCTAAGGGCTCGGAAACCGAGGTGCAAAGAGAGGGGGTGGGGGACCTCTTATATAGTGGGCCAAAGGGAATATTCCCACACGGGATCCAGATCCGAACAGGAAACACCGAAACGGACCAACCAGAACGCGCCACGTGTCCACATAACAGGGAACAGCCTGTGCAAGCCCAATGAAAAATTGCCACGTGGCCACGTGGTGCACGTGGTTGCTCCGCGCTCCGGGTTTTCCGGAAGATGTCGGCCAATCCGGGTGTGCCACGTGTCACCCTCCCACACGCCTTCTAGAAGCCGGCCAGCCACTCAGGAGCTGCCACGTGGCACGGGAAAAATTCGGTGCACCCGGTGCACGCCAGGCCCGTGGACCGCGCACCCGAGCGCCTGCCCGCGCCTGCCCGCGCTGCCCGCGCCTGCCCGCGCCGCGAGCCTCCTCATTCCGCCGCTGTGCCGCCGCTGCGCCGCTGCCCGCCGCCGTGCGCCGCCGCCCGTCGCCGCTCGCCGGTCGCCGCCGGCGGCCGGAACAGTAATTCCGGCCGGCGGTTACTGTTCCGGTGAACAGTACCAAGTGCCGAAAAAATAAAGCGAATATACCATTTTGACCGTTTTCGCGCGCTGAGTCCGATTTCGCCGTCCGTTTCGCCAAATTCTCATCCGAAATTTTGCCGAAAGCTCCCGGAAAATTCTATTTGCTCCGATTTTCGCACCGGGTCAATTTTAAATGTCCAATTTTGATTCTACAAGCTCCGATGCACTGTACAAGCTTCCCGCAGTCACTGTTTAATGTTGCACAGTTCCTGCGGGAGTCCGGATCATCACACACTAGGCTATATTGCAAGACTAATATATCTACTCATTCTCAGCAGTAATTAGTATGAGCATTATGATCTGGAAGTTCAATAGAGTCGAAGGCTCACCTTTGGTGCGCCGCGGACTCGCCGGAGAAGTCGCCGGAGCAAGATAATCGAACCTCCAACAAGGCTAGAGCTCGATTTGGCCGGCCTTGCTCAACTCGGGATCAAGATACAAACAGAGGCGAGAAGCAATTAGAGAATGGCCACAGAGGAGGCTCGGTCACCACCAGACCCAACGCCGGCGACTCCGAGCGGTGGTTGGCCGAAATAGTGATTCTCGCGGTCACCTTGGGTGCAACATGGGAAAATCGGTAAGCAGGGCTCCTATGCAACATGCAAATACATGGGAAGCTTACTAAGGACTTCTAGAACCTACCTGGGTGATCGGTCGCCGACTGGAACCGGCGGCGGCAGCCGGAGACCAAGCTCGGGCAAGCTTGGTGCTCTAATGGCAAAAACCCAACCGCGGGCTTTGAGGTCTGACAACCTGCACAAGATCACTCCTCTCGGTGCTGTGAAGCTTCCCAGGGGTGTTGCCGGCGGCGTGGGGCAGCGGCGGCGCCGGGTGGTGAAGATCGGCTAAGAAGTTGACAACCCGCAAGTAGGGCACGCTCTATCCGGCTTGATCCTCAACCGATCACTCTCAAACTTGGAGGAGATCTTGCAGTCGATCAAACGAAGCTTCCCAACGTGCTTGATCTCGATTCTAACGGTCAGATAGAACCCCCGCACGGATCTGGCCGAATCTAGGTTTTCGGCGAAGGGTTGCTCCCGCCGGTTAACCGGAGCACGGAAGAGCCTGAGGCATCACAGGGATGATCATATTGATGTCAAAAGATGATTGAATGGGTCCAGGAACCAACAAAAACAAAGGAAAGGGGAAGCTTACCTCGCCGGAGCAAAGAAAGAGAAGAATGTCCCCCGCCGGCAGCACGCGACGGAGCAGGGTGCCGGGATGCCTCGGCTCAGGTCTCAAACTCACAGAGACAACTCCAGAAATAGTCTGGAAGGATCTGTAGTAACCTTGAAATTTAAATAATTAATATTTACTTTTGAAAATATGTATAATTGATAATTTTGGCAAAATTTGATAAATAGTGGATCATAAGTGGCCCAGAAATATCGACTTTTGATCGGGGCCTGATCTTGAAAATCTGAGATCACCATTGCGACCGTCTCGACGAAACATAAAAATTTTATATTCACTTGTCGACGATCTGACGGTCGGATCTTCCAGAAGTCAGCAAAGAAATAGTGGGCCCCATAACTTAAGTTGTGCATAGTAACCCCTATTTTTAATTCCCTTGCGATCACTAATAGCCAAATCACTGTCTAGAGATTTGATATAGGGGTATGAGTAATGAACCCTAGCTAATTTCGACGTTCTGAACGCAATGGTACTGACGGATTTCGCATTTGGCTACCCGTGTGCATCGAAGTGCGTCCGCTGTACCGCAAAATACAGAATAAGATGGCTCGAGAATTTATCTGAGCGTCAAACAAAACAAACAAATACGCTACTTGACAGGTCTTGACGAGCCGGACGTCGTGGCGAAGTCCGTTTCGCAAAATGACGAGCAGATTTTCTCGAAATGCGTGAAAAAACCTAAAAATGGACTAAATTGTAAGAAATGCTAATATTTTATGTGTTAAAAATTAAGGGGCTTAAACCATAAGGTGTTGGGTGCATTTTGCACCTCCTGTGAAGATTCCAAAGGCTGGGGTTGAATGTGAACAGAGTTTGAAGTATTTTGCAAGAATCTTGCATTAAATTTAATATTGTCTCTTGGTCTCCTTGGGTCCATGAACGAGGAGTCAGGGGGGGAGTCCGAGGCATCACCACCCTCCTCTGCATCCTCCAGCAAAAGCCTTCGTGCTGGTGTTGGCGGAGGACACAACCCCTTGAGTGCCATCCGAGAGAGAGAGAGGGAGAGTGAAAGTTGGAACCAACTTCAATCAAAGGAGTTTCTGAGTGCTTGGGGTGTTCCCTCGTGATTGAAAGAGCACCTTGGTGGTGGCCGTGGTCGCGCAAAGGTGGAGGAGTGAAACCGGCTTCATCCCATCTTCACCAACTCCGGCCAAGGTGAGACCACCCTAACCTCTGGTTGTTTGAACCCGGGACCCCTAGAAGTAGCTTCCTGATGACCTTAGGATGCTTCATTCATAGCCCCGAGCCCCCATGCACGTTGCATGGCCGGCGGGAGCAAAAGATGGCCGAAAACCTAATAAAGCTCCACTTTGAAATAACTATGTAAGTAATTAACCAACCAAGTTAAAAATTGGTATGTAGGTACTGTAGGAGATCCCTAAAAGTTCTGAAAAGTTTTAACAAGTATGGCTAAGTAATTCAAGAGAAAACTGATGCCCTAGTTTTCGAGAAACATGCATATTGGCCGAGCTTCCATTTTCGGCGCCGGCGGGCTTCCTCGACGCCGGCCACCTACCCAGATCACTTGCTGGGACCAAGAGGATCCCAACCATGCCTTTGCATGGCTCCCACGCAGCCCGAAAAAGGGTTGGCCATGAATGAACCAAATTCGGAACCCAACGTCGCCGCCGGCGTTCCAGCCATCTCCGGCCGGGGAGGAAGTGTCGGGAAGCTTTGTATGGACTAGAGGAAGCTTCCATATAAGTTGGAAGACTTCTTATGGCTTCTGTAAAAATCCGCCATTAACGAGCTCGAGCTCCAAAATGGAGCTTTGCTCCCCGCCGCCACCGCCGCCCTCCGTGGCCGGGCTCGGGTATGGAAAGTTTCTGGGAGACATTTAGCATCTATTAGTGCTTTTGGTTTGATCCCAGAGCTTCTGGTTGAAGCATCACGATTTTCAAGGTTTAAGCCATTGTCTTCTTCCTCGAGCCCAACTGATTGTGGGTATTTGGTCTGCTCCAGATGGGGGGGAATTGTTTAGAAACCTTAGAGGAACATTTTGGTTCAAAAATCTCTGCTCCAGATGCTGTGGTTGCAGAGAACCCAGCTTGCTTTTTGCTATGTTGGTGTTTATTAAAATGTGCACACCAAGTGCTTGATGAAATGCCACAGAGAATAAATGATGAGATTTAGGCTTCACTGTAAATATGAAAGTTATTTCTAATGATCCCCTGAGCTTTATGCTCACCTCAGATCAAAATGATTCTGTGTGGATTTAAAATTGGAGCAATATGAACCTTTAAATAAACATGGCATGGGTTCTGCTTGAACCAGCACACCTGGGTTCCAACCAGGGTGAGCACTGTGGTCCTAGCATGATTTAGATCAACTTTGATATATAAAGTTTTCATGTTTGAAGTTTGGATTGAAAGATGTAGTTAAATCAACCTAAAACTATAATGTTGGAACAAAACTATGTTCTAGGCTGTATACGAAGTCGCGACAGTGTATTCCTGGCTATTTTGGGGTCACTGGACGCGATGCTCACGTTAAATTTGGATTTTGGAGTCCCGGAGAAACAAAAATGCATTAAGGCTATGTTAGTAAAGAATTTTAGGGCCCGAAGTTTGCTTCGGGTTCCGTGCTGTCACAAAATGGTGAGCACGGTGTTCAGCAAGTTAAAAGTCACCTGCTGGAAGTGACGGCTCGTTAAAATGAGTTCCCAGTTGAAAGAACGAGCGAAAACAGTGCTCAAATGACACTATTGTTTAAATAATTAGAGGTTTAAAATTGATCTGGGTTTTAAGTTGTGGTTAGTGAGTTCGAGGTTGATTATTATGTTTGATCCAGGTTGGCTTGATTTGTCTCCGGTCCTCGAGCATACAGTGGATTACAGTTAAGTCGCCTGCAATTTGACAGGTGGGTTATCTTCGGTCCGGGTTTTATCATTTCGGCCCTCTGGGGTATAGTATTGGTTGGACCCCTGTTCTTGTAGCCTAGTTGATATTTGAGCCTGCCTTCTTTTTGATCAGTTTCATTCTGCTATATGCTGAGTTATGATCCTTATCTGCAAAATTGATTATATGATACCTTGCATGATTGATCTTTAGTTGCTTCCAGTTATTATGACTTTATTCCTGGACATTTGCCATGCCTGATTGGTCATTAGCTAGCTTGCACATTTATACTTGATTATCAGTATATCCCGATTCATGCTCTGGTAGATGTTGATTATATTCTGCATATGATTGAGATTTAGTGGCTATTCTACATTGTACCCTTATTGGGATGTTGGTCATTTGCTAGTTTGCATACTTGATTATCAGTACTCTCTGATTATATCTGATCCATGCTATAGTAGTTGATTCCTGCATATGAGTTGAGATTCAGTTGATTCTGTCGTTGCATTCCTGTTGGAATTATTCTGGCTTTCTGCCAATTTCCTGGTTTTGACAGTAAGTTTCAGCATCAGCATTGTGATCACCACTGCGCCCGCTTTCAGTCACGTACACCGACGGTTTGGCCACCGTCATGGTGTTCTTTACCGGTAAAGGGTCACATCGACCCGTGAGCCCAGCATCTGTGAGTGCGTGGGTTATGATAGCATGTTAGCCTGAGGTTCTGTGAGACCAATAGTGGCATCGCCTGAGGTTCTGTGAGACCAATAGTGGCATTTGGCTGAGGTTCTGTGAGACCGAAAGTGGTATTTAGCCTGAGGTTCTGTGAGACCAATAGTGGCATTGCCTGAGGTTCTGTGAGACCGATAGTGGCATTAGATTGGGTTACTTTACTATTTCAGTTATTGATGCATATGTTGTGTCCGTCACATCTCCTTGATTAACTGATTTGATTTTCTATTATCAGCCTATACATGATTGAGATGTTATATGATGCTTTTAGTTTCAGTTCCATGATTATATATATCTGATTATCCTAACCCCTGATTATTACTATCCTCTAGTATTGTATACCAGTAGGTACGATCTGCTATTTCTCGGCTCGTCGTGCCCACTGGGATACACTCCGGTGTGTCTCACACCCTCGGGTGACTGTTTTTCAGGTCGAGCGGGTGTTGAGATGTCGGGACGAATTGGCGAGGTATCGATATAGAGGTTGACCCTGGACAGCCGAAAAGTTATATAATAGATGTTTGAGAGAAAGGAAAGGAATTGTAATTCAGTTGTATATTGTAAAGATAGTTGTAAAGTTACTTGTTGTTGTTATGTATAGTACATAGTTAGTACTCTGATGTTGTTGCCAAGCTAGCCGTGCATATATAGAAAAGGCTCAATTCCATAGGGGATTGAAACTCTTCTATATATGTGGCGGTCTGTCATTGCCCTGGCTCGGTTTTGAAAACTCTGATATTTAAAAAAAAAAAAAAAAAAAAAAATATTACACGCTGGTTTTGAATCCGGGGCGTGACAGATTAAATGGTATCGGAGCAATAGGAATACAATGCCTAGGTTTGGCTAGGAACGAACCCTAGAATGACTAAGTTGACGCGAGAGCGTGGGCATATGGGTAGACACTTTAACAATAGTTTAATTGAGTCTGGCCTGACTTGGTTGTTGGGCTGCAGATTATGGCCCGTCTTCGTGGTAGAGGGTCTCCGCATGGGGCGGACAGTGGCTGAGGTGTCGGCCGACCGCCCAGAGCACCAGTGGAGCCGGCGGACACCGATCGGTTCCAGCAAATGCAAGATCAGATCACCACACTGTCGGCGGTGGTTCAGCAGCTTGTGCAGCAGGTCGCTGCTTTTACTGCCCCACCAACCCCGCCACCAGTACCACCTCCTGTGCCAGTGGTGGAGGAACCAATCGTACCTCCTGCCGCCCCTGTACCACCTGTAGCGACGGCCCCGGCAACTACCACCACTTCTGGGGCTGCAGCCGCCATAGATCCACCGAATGTTGCAGTCGGGACTTCTTCGCGGCCGCCGACGCCTGTTGCTACAGAGGATGCTGCTTAGGCAGAGCGGGCCCGAGCAAAGGCAGTGTTATTGGAATTCAAGAAGTTCCAGCCGCCCACTTTCGATGGTACTGATCCTGATAATTGGGCAATTGAGAAGTGGGTGCTGCATATTGAGAAGCTGTTCCGAGACATGTATACGGAGGACCGAGACCGTGTACATTTGGCCGCTCACTGTCTTGAGGGTGAGGCGGACCAATGGTGGTCAGAAATACTGCGGGAACAGTTTGGGGGTATACATGAACCCCCGTGGCATGACTTCAAAGAGGCAATTTATGACCGCTACCTAAATGATATCACAAAGCAAGAGTTGGAAAGGGAGTTGGAAACCATACGTCAGGGTGATCGCACGGTTCGGGATTATGAGCGGGAATTCTCCCGTATAAGCGCTCTAATTCCGCAGGCGGTGCGAGACGAAGGGCGCAAAATTAGACTATTCACCCAAGGGTTGCGACCCGACATCAGGCGACTTCTCTCCCCTCTGGACATCAGTTTGTATCGGAACTGTGTCAAGCGTGCACTTGCTGTTCAAGCGGACATGGACGTTGCGCGTGCTGAGCGACAGGCTTCAGAAAGGGGTTTAGAAAAGAAGCGACAATTGTCTGTGGGCGGGGGAAAACCTTCGAACAGTTGGAAGCCACCCAAGTACCCCCGATCTCAGAAACCTACCGAGAGTGCATCCACTATTGACCAGTCTCAGGGCCAGCGACCCTGTATCTTTTGTGGGAACTTACACCGTGCAAATACCTGCGATCTGCGCCATGGCCGTTGCTACGGTTGTGGCCAGGCTGGGCACAGTATTGCAAATTGTTCGCAGAAATCATCTCCAACTTTGTCCACTGCTTCTGCCCCAGCTGCACCCTCTCGTCGTCAGGAACCAGCACCAAGTTTTGCTTCCTCTGGGCGTCCCACTTTTCCTCGTCAGTCCGAGGGAACACGCCAACCTGCTGGTGGTCGAGTCTATGCTCTGACCCAGCAAGAAAAGCCATTTGGGGAAGGCCCGTCGGGTGTTTAAGTTGTTAGGCTGTCAATTGTAATATTTTGGATTTGTTTAAAGAACTATTTGTAGTTTGGAACTATTTTGTGATAATTGGGTCTTATTAAAATTTTAGTAGCTTGGTTTAGTTAAGTTTAAGTTTCGGGGACGAAACTTCTTATAAGTGGTGGGTGATGTAGTAACCTTGAAATTTAAATAATTAATATTTACTTTTGAAAATATGTATAATTGATAATTTTGGCAAAATTTGATAAATAGTGGATCATAAGTGGCCCAGAAATATCGACTTTTGATCGGGGCCTGATCTTGAAAATCTGAGATCACCATTGCGACCGTCTTGACGAAACATGAAAATTTTATATTCACTTGTCGACGATCTGACGGTCGGATCTTCCAGAAGTCAGCGAAGAAATAGTGGGCCCCACAACGTAAGTTGTGCATAGTAACCCCTATTTTTAATTTCCTTGCGATCACTAATAGCCAAATCACTGTCTAGAGATTTGATATAGGGGTATGAGTAATGAACCCTAGCTAATTTCGACGTTCTGAACGCAATGGCACTGACGGATTTCGCATTTGGCGACCCGTGTGCATCGAAGTGCGTCCGCTGTACCGC
Source organism: Tillandsia fasciculata (assembly GCA_029168755.2). Lineage (NCBI taxonomy): Eukaryota > Viridiplantae > Streptophyta > Magnoliopsida > Poales > Bromeliaceae > Tillandsia > Tillandsia fasciculata. The sequence continues at coordinate 6,764,349 of CM054945.1, forward strand.
AAAATACAGAATAAGATGGCTCGAGAATTTATCTGAGCGTCAAACAAAACAAACAAATAAGCTATTTGACAGGTCTCGACGAGCCGGACGTCGTGACGAAGTTCGTTTCGCAAAATGACAAGCAGATTTTCTCGAAATGCATGAAAAACACCTAAAAATGGACTAAATTGTAAGAAATGCTAATATTTTATGTGTTAAAAATTAAGGGGCTTAAACCATAAGGTGTTGGGTGCATTTTGCACCTCCTGTGAAGATTCCAGAGGCTGGGGTTGAATGTGAACAGAGTTTGAAGTATTTTGCAAGAATCTTGCATTAAATTTAATATTGTCTCTTAGTCTCCTTGGGTCCATGAACGAGGAGTCAGGGGGGGAGTCCGAGGCATCACCACCCTCCTCTGCATCCTCCAGCAAAAGCCTTCGTGCTGGTGTTGGCGGAGGACACAACCCCTTGAGTGCCATCCGAGAGAGAGAGAGGGAGAGTGAAAGTTGGAACCAACTTCAATCAAAGGAGTTTCTGAGTGCTTGGGGTGTTCCCTCGTGATTGAAAGAGTACCTTGGTGGTGGCCGTGGTCGCGCAAAGGTGGAGGAGTGAAACCGGCTTCATATAAGTTGGAAGACTTCTTATGACTTCTGTAAAAATCCGCCATTAACGAGCTCGAGCTCCAAAATGGAGCTTTGCTCCCCGCCGCCGCCGCCGCCCTCCGTGGCCGGGCTCGGGTATGGAAAGTTTCTGGGAGACATTTAGCATCTATTAGTGCTTTTGGTTTGATCCCAGAGCTTCTGGTTGAAGCATCACGATTTTCAAGGTTTAAGCCATTGTCTTTGTCACGCCCCGGGGGTTTTATTTTAGCGGAAACGGTACACAAAGATAAGCGTGAGGTGCGTACAAAAATTTTTTCTTTAAAACCTCCTTCCCCGGCGCGTGCCCAGACCCGCCACATATACAGATTCACTTGAAAGTCGGGCAGAGTCTCCTCTGTATATGCACGGCGTCGCGGCTATTACAACCGTTAAACACAAGCAATCACTTCCAATTAATCACAACAGTTCGACGTAGCATGGTGCATGAAGACTAAACAATACCCGAGGCCAGTCAAGTTGAAAGTATAAACTCACTGTTTTGAAAACAGGCCCACACGGCCTTAGGTTTTGAAACCAGTTTACGAAGTCCTTTTTCTTTTGCTTTCTGGTTGATTTGTTTAGAAAACGGCCAACCGGGAATAATAAAGGAAACAGAAATGCATAAAGGAAAAGAAAGTACTCAACATCCACACGACCCCACAAGGGTATCGAGAACCACACAATAACTTACAGTTCCGAATGAAATGCAGAGCAAGTAAATAAAACAGTATACTAGGGCCCCTCAGCCCGACTGCTACCACCTCGGCCTCACCGTCGCCTACCTCTACCCCCTGGAGGTACCTGTCACAGAGTGGGGTAGTCAGTGACACTATCATAAAAATAGTACTAAAGCAGTAAAGTAGTACCAAACCATAAGGTAAGGCTAGCTGAAATAACCGCTCTACTCGTAACGGTAACTCGCAACCACCTGTACCACCTGTAACATCTGCAACCCCGGTAACACCTGTAACACCTGACCGCGTCGGGATCCAATCCCGGCGGTCCCACACCTGACCTTATCGGGATCCAATCCCTATAGGTCCCACCGCTCGCACCTTCGTGCCTCAAACCCCACACCTACGGGGGCCCCACTACGTCACCTCGTGGGTAAACACGGGTCAAAGACCGCCTTTCCGGAAAAGAGCACCCTTTGCGGTGGCCAAACCGCGGATGCGCGTGTCGCACTCGAGCATAGTAACAAAACACGGGGTAATATAGTAAACCATAGAGCCATCAGTGTTAGTACAGGTTAACATAATATTTAATATCCTCCCCGGAACACTAACATTACTAAACCTCGGGAGAAAAACCCACACTGTTTCAATCCAAGCACAAGGTCCATATAAAGTTTAGAACATCCCTTCTTTTTCTATATTTTCTTTTTCTCTTTGTTCTAAACGTTAGCACAGTCAAACAAGTAGTGCCTATCACCCTTCGATCTTTAACCCCAAGTACGCACAAGATTGAACCCACCCAATTTAGTAGAATTAAAAGCAAGGACTGAAAGCAACAACCCACCTCTGTGTGAAGGAGAAGGCGTGCGGAATTCCAACTAAAATGCCCTCGCTGTGTGCCCAGACTGCTACAATAAAATGATACTTGTTAAAACGTCTTTGTGGTTAAAAACACTCAAAAATGGTGCGAAACGGGCTAAAAACGGAGCTCCTGGGCCCTTTTTCTGGAAGCGGGTGCACGGGTCCAACCGTGGACCGGGTCCACGGCGGCGGCGGCATGGGCGTGGGCCGGGAGCACGCGGCGCGGTGGACCCAGCACCGTCTTGGGCCGGGCCGCGCACGGGTGCGGGCGCGCGCCGGGTCCACGGCCCCGCGTTGCGGTGGCGTACGCCGGGTGCACGCCCGGGCGTGCACCGCGCGGGCCTGGCGCACCGGGCCGTGCGCCGGGTCCGCGTCCCCGGGCCGCAAGGGCGTGCGCCGGGTGCACGCCGGGCCGGTGGACCGCGCGGCCTGGCGCACAGCTCCGTGCGCCAGGTTCGCGGCCCCGGGCCGGTGCGGCGTGCACCGGGTGCACCCGGACGGGTGGACCACAGCCAGAAAACCTCAATATCGCGTCCGTTTTCGGCTCCGGTCGCGATCCCGCGATCACGGCGGCTCCGGCGATGACTCCGTGAACCCGGTGACGGCGGCGGCGGCCTCCCGTTTAACCACGGCGGCGGCGGCCTCCCGTTTGGTCCCCGAAATCGCCTCGCACGCGGCACAAGACGAAGGAAAAACCCACCCCGACAATTCAAGGGATTTCCCTCCCCTTGCTCGAAACAAGAAACGATACAAGAACGAAACAAGAAAACGAAAGCACGGCTCACCTTCGTTCGTTGGAGAAGGAGTAAGAAAAATAATCGTCCCCTCCTCGCCTCCTTGATCGCTCCACCGGGTGCTCTACGCCGATTGATTGGGAAAAGAAAAGATTGGGGAATGGAAAGATTGGGGAAATGGAAAGATTGGGGAAATGGTACGCTCCGTTGGGAAACTGGAAGTTTGGGGAATTGTGTTTCCTTTTTCGTTCCTTTGGGGTTTTGTACGCAGGGGGTTAAGGGGGGTTGTGAGGAGTTGTGGAGAGTGGGGGAAGTGGTGGCGGTTAGTGGGAAGTTGTGGGGAGGTGTGGAGAGTGGGGGAAGTGGTGGCGGTTAGTGGGAAGTTGTGGGGAGGTGTGGGAAGTTGGGGCGGATCGTGGGGAGTCGTGCGACTGGGAAAACGCGGGAGTGATATAGGTGGCGGGAACGGTTAAGTTGGAAATGGGAAAGAACCCTGTTTTAAATCAAACGCGGGTACGAACCGGGGTCCGGTCCGCCTCGTAAACCGTGCTGGTTGCCTAAATTGTTAGCCAACTTCCGGAATTTATTCTGGAAGCACCCGGCGTCGGAATTCAAAACCGATTGCACCGCCGTTCTCCGTTTCGCGAGCTCTATTAACTAAAAATACCCGCGAGTCCCGACGATCTGGCCGGGAACAAGAAATTATGGATCGCCCTCCGAGTCTAAATGAAAATAAATAAAACCAAAAGTGGACCCTAGCAATTATTTTAAACCGGCGGTTACTACATCACTCACCTCTTAAAACGAGTTTCGTCCTCGAAACTCATTCCTGGTTCTCGGTAAAGAGATGGGGGTAACCCTCCCCCATCTTCGATTCCAGCTCCCACGTCGCCTCCCGCTCCTCGTGGTTGTTCCAGAGCACTTTCACGTAGGGAAAGACTCGGCTTCGAAGTGTCTTGCTTTCTCTTGCTAGGATCCGCACCGGGGTTTCTTCGAAGTTTAGGTCCTCCTTTAGTTCGAGCGTCGAGACGTCCAGGACATGCGACGGGTCGGGAAGGTATTTCTTAAGCATCGAAACGTGGAACACGTCGTGAATCCGATCGAGGTTTGGTGGTAGGGCAAGGCGATAAGCCACTGGGCCAATCCGTTCCAGGATCTCGAATGGCCCCACATTCGTGGGCTCAGTTTGCCTTTTAACCCAAAACGCTTGATTCCCCTCGACGGCGAGACCCGTAAAAATACGTGTTCCCCTACCTGGAATTCTAAATCGCGGCGTCTCCGATCCGCATAGTTCTTTTGTCGACTCTGGGCGGTTAGTAAGCGCTGTCTGATGAGGCGCACCTTCTCTTCTGTTTCCTCCACCAACTCGGGTCCCAAAAGTTTTCGTTCTCCCAAGTCGTCCCAACAGATCGGGGATCGGCAGCGTCTCCCGTATAAGGCTTCGTAGGGTGCCATCTGAATACTGGCCTGGTAACTATTGTTGTAAGCAAATCCTACAAGTGGCAGACAACGCTCCCAACCGATTCCCCAATCAAGTACACAGGCCCGAAGCAGGTCCTCTAGCGTCTGTATCACTCGCTCCGACTGCCCGTCCGTCTGAGGGTGGAAGGCTGTACTGAAGTGCAGTTTGGTCCCCAGGGCTTGTTGCAGACTCTGCCAAAACTTTGAGACAAAACGCGTGTCTCTGTCTGATGTGATCGATGCCGGTACTCCATGCAGTCTCACAATCTCGCTGTGATAGACCTAGGCCAACCGCTCCCTGGTCCCGTTTGTGTGAATCGGTAGGAAGTGCACTGATTTTAGTTAGCCGGTTTACTACAACCCATATCGTGTCATGTCCTTGTTGTGAGCGCGGAAGTCCGGTGACAAAATCCATGGTGATATGGTCCCGTTTCCTCTCCGGTATCGGTAAGGGTTGCAACTTTCCAGCCAGTCGTGGATGTTCCGCCTTTATTTGTTGACACACTAGGCAATGAATTACAAATTGAGTTACATCCCTCTTCATCTTGGGCCACCAGAAGGTCTGCTTGAGGTCCCTGTACATCTTTGTGCCTCCTGGATGCGCTGCATAAGGGGCGCTGTGTGCCTCATATAGAATTTCCTTCTTTAATTCCGGGGTATCTGGCACGCAGATCCGTCCGCGAAATCGTAGGGTACCGTCGCCTTCCGCTGGAAAATCTCCTCCCCGATCCCGTGAGGTCTTGTCTTTTACGAGCTATAAGTACGAGTCCGCCTGCTATCTGCGACAGCCGCAATACCCCAAAGGCGAACACCCAAGCCCTAACTACACTTTGCCAATCCCTGCTCAAACCCGAGCAACATATAACCATCCGCCGAAGGAGTAGGGGAAGAAGAGACAATAGGATTCTCCTAAGTCAGTTCCAACACATATAGGGTAGCGATTAGAAGTGGTCTAACTAGACATCCCTGAAGTCAAACCTATCTCCTTATGGAAGAAAGAAGGGGAGCGCCATATAGGGGTTCAACATGTGTGTCAAGTAATCATACCAAATCACAATCTAACTGCACGTGTCCATAACCTGCTAATCACCCTCACTTGAATCAACCACCTATGCCTGTCCTAGAATCCTCAAATGATGTTCTCCCACAAGACGTCTCACAAAATCGCACTATGACGGTACATCCCCACCCCCTTAAGCAAGGTTAAACGCTAGAACAACGTCCAAGAAGCATGTAAGAGTTCCAACATGTCAGATTTCCACTATAATGTTTTCCACATGATAGGCTCACAATGATCTAGTTAAGCATGCATATCCATTAGGTGACCATTCGACATGTCCAACAAAGGGCTCACTCTACTATTCCTAGTGGTTATAACAGAAAAGAGAAGTAAACTACCCATAAAACACTCTAATATTCCTAGTGGTTATAACAGAAAAGAGAAGTAAACTACCCACAAAGACCATCCTAACCCAGATCCGACATCCGATCACTGCCTGCTATCCCCTGTTCTGGGATTCCTCATCACTGCTTCCCGGGGCAGCTGGGGAGATCCGTTCACAACCTGTGGGCCAGTCTCGTTCGGAGAGGCGGGATGGGGACTCGGTATCCGAAGAGTCCGTCAGGCGTAGGTCGTCCGGTCTCGGAGCCGGGGGTCTGGTGACGCCCCGCTTCCGGGGGCAATCCCAACGCGTGTGGCCCGGCCTGCCACACCGGAAGCAATGCCCGTTTCGCCAAGGGCAATTCATCATTGGATGCGCACCACTACAAATGACACAGGGCTTTGGTGGCTCCGGTCCCTCCCCCGTCGCCTGCCCGACATTCGGCCCTTTCTTCTGACGTTTGGTTGCTTTGCCGCTCGGGTACGGGTCTCCTGTCGGGCCGGGGTGGGGGTGTGCCCGTCGTGTACGCTCTAGTTCCGCGCGCACGGCCATGCTAACCGCTCCCTGAAAGGTGGAAACGCCAGTTGGTGGTATCCCTCGAGGGTTACCACCACCGGTGCCGTGCTGCGCGTGGTCGACACTCTCAAGCTCCTGGGTCAGCATACTCACGTGATCCGCAAGGTCTAGCAGGTGCCTAGCCACGTCGCGCAGCTGGTTGCGTAGTAAGCGGTTCGCCTCTGCCGCACGGTCCATGTCCGACAGTAGTTGCCCACCTAAAACCGGGCTCCTCTCTGTGCACACCAAGGAAACACATCAGCCCCAGCATACTTAGGAAAACCGAGCATAAATGAATCACACTAATTTCCCTTCCCTACGTTCACTCGCGTCCTACTCCTTAAACCCTGCATATTTCATTTATTTGTAGTTAAGTGTGATGTCTCGGTGGATGTTGGGCCGCCACTGTTGTGATTAAAGTGAAGTCTCTGATACCATCTTAATCTGTCACGCCCCGGGGGTTTTATTTTAGCGGAAACGGTACACAAAGATAAGCGTGAGGTGCGTACAAAAATTTTTTCTTTAAAACCTCCTTCCCCGGCGCGTGCCCAGACCCGCCACATATACAGATTCACTCGAAAGTCGGGCAGAGTCTCCTCTGTATATGCACGGCGTCGCGGCTATTACAACCGTTAAACACAAGCAATCACTTCCAATTAATCACAACAGTTCGACGTAGCATGGTGCATGAAGACTAAACAATACCCGAGGCCAGTCAAGTTGAAAGTATAAACTCACTGTTTTGAAAACAGGCCCACACGGCCTTAGGTTTTGAAACCAGTTTACGAAGTCCTTTTTCTTTTGCTTTCTGGTTGATTTGTTTAGAAAACGGCCAACCGGGAATAATAAAGGAAACAGAAATGCATAAAGGAAAAGAAAGTACTCAACATCCACACGACCCCACAAGGGTATCGAGAACCACACAATAACTTACAGTTCCGAATGAAATGCAGAGCAAGTAAATAAAACAGTATACTAGGGCCCCTCAGCCCGACTGCTACCACCTCGGCCTCACCGTCGCCTACCTCTACCCCCTGGAGGTACCTGTCACAGAGTGGGGTAGTCAGTGACACTATCATAAAAATAGTACTAAAGCAGTAAAGTAGTACCAAACCATAAGGTAAGGCTAGCTGAAATAACCGCTCTACTCGTAACGGTAACTCGCAACCACCTGTACCACCTGTAACATCTGCAACCCCGGTAACACCTGTAACACCTGACCGCGTCGGGATCCAATCCCGGCGGTCCCACACCTGACCTTATCGGGATCCAATCCCTATAGGTCCCACCGCTCGCACCTTCGTGCCTCAAACCCCACACCTACGGGGGCCCCACTACGTCACCTCGTGGGTAAACACGGGTCAAAGACCGCCTTTCCGGAAAAGAGCACCCTTTGCGGTGGCCAAACCGCGGATGCGCGTGTCGCACTCGAGCATAGTAACAAAACACGGGGTAATATAGTAAACCATAGAGCCATCAGTGTTAGTACAGGTTAACATAATATTTAATATCCTCCCCGGAACACTAACATTACTAAACCTCGGGAGAAAAACCCACACTGTTTCAATCCAAGCACAAGGTCCATATAAAGTTTAGAACATCCCTTCTTTTTCTATATTTTCTTTTTCTCTTTGTTCTAAACGTTAGCACAGTCAAACAAGTAGTGCCTATCACCCTTCGATCTTTAACCCCAAGTACGCACAAGATTGAACCCACCCAATTTAGTAGAATTAAAAGCAAGGACTGAAAGCAACAACCCACCTCTGTGTGAAGGAGAAGGCGTGCGGAATTCCAACTAAAATGCCCTCGCTGTGTGCCCAGACTGCTACAATAAAATGATACTTGTTAAAAACGTCTTTGTGGTTAAAAACACTCAAAAATGGTGCGAAACGGGCTAAAAACGGAGCTCCTGGGCCCTTTTTCTGGAAGCGGGTGCACGGGTCCAACCGTGGACCGGGTCCACGGCGGCGGCGGCATGGGCGTGGGCCGGGAGCACGCGGCGCGGTGGACCCAGCACCGTCTTGGGCCGGGCCGCGCACGGGTGCGGGCGCGCGCCGGGTCCACGGCCCCGCGTTGCGGTGGCGTACGCCGGGTGCACGCCCGGGCGTGCACCGCGCGGGCCTGGCGCACCGGGCCGTGCGCCGGGTCCGCGTCCCCGGGCCGCAAGGGCGTGCGCCGGGTGCACGCCGGCCCGGTGGACCGCGCGGCCTGGCGCACAGCTCCGTGCGCCAGGTTCGCGGCCCCGGGCCGGTGCGGCGTGCACCGGGTGCACCCGGACGGGTGGACCGCAGCCAGAAAACCTCAATATCGCGTCCGTTTTCGGCTCCGGTCGCGATCCCGCGATCACGGCGGCTCCGGCGATGACTCCGTGAACCCGGTGACGGCGGCGGCGGCCTCCCGTTTAACCACGGCGGCGGCGGCCTCCCGTTTGGTCCCCGAAATCGCCTCGCACGCGGCACAAGACGAAGGAAAAACCCACCCCGACAATTCAAGGGATTTCCCTCCCCTTGCTCGAAACAAGAAACGATACAAGAACGAAACAAGAAAACGAAAGCACGGCTCACCTTCGTTCGTTGGAGAAGGAGTAAGAAAAATAATCGTCCCCTCCTCGCCTCCTTGATCGCTCCACCGGGTGCTCTACGCCGATTGATTGGGAAAAGGAAAGATTGGGGAATGGAAAGATTGGGGAAATGGAAAGATTGGGGAAATGGTACGCTCCGTTGGGAAACTGGAAGTTTGGGGAATTGTGTTTCCTTTTTCGTTCCTTTGGGGTTTTGTACGCAGGGGGTTAAGGGGGGTTGTGGGGAGTTGTGGAGAGTGGGGGAAGTGGTGGCGGTTAGTGGGAAGTTGTGGGGAGGTGTGGAGAGTGGGGGAAGTGGTGGCGGTTAGTGGGAAGTTGTGGGGAGGTGTGGGAAGTTGGGGCGGATCGTGGGGAGTCGTGCGACTGGGAAAACGCGGGAGTGATATAGGTGGCGGGAACGGTTAAGTTGGAAATGGGAAAGAACCCTGTTTTAAATCAAACGCGGGTACGAACCGGGGTCCGGTCCGCCTCGTAAACCGTGCTGGTTGCCTAAATTGTTAGCCAACTTCCGGAATTTATTCTGGAAGCACCCGGCGTCGGAATTCAAAACCGATTGCACCGCCGTTCTCCGTTTCGCGAGCTCTATTAACTAAAAATACCCGCGAGTCCCGACGATCTGGCCGGGAACAAGAAATTACGGATCGCCCTCCGAGTCTAAATGAAAATAAATAAAACCAAAAGTGGACCCTAGCAATTATTTTAAACCGGCGGTTACTACAGTCTTCTTCCTCGAGCCCAACTGATTGTGGGTATTTGGTCTGCTCCAGATGGGGGGGGAATTGTTTAGAAACCTTAGAGGAACATTTTGGTTCAAAAATCTCTGCTCCAGATGCTGTGGTTGCAGAGAACCCAGCTTGCTTTTTGCTATGTTGGTGTTTATTAAAATGTGCACACCAAGTGCTTGATGAAATGCCACAGAGAATAAATGATGAGATTTAGGCTTCACTGTAAATATGAAAGTTATTTCTAATGATCCCCTGAGCTTTATGCTCACCTCAGATCAAAATGATTCTGTGTGGATTTAAAATTGGAGCAATGTGAACCTTTAAATAAACATGGCATGGGTTCTGCTTGAACCAGCACACCTGGGTTCCAACCAGGGTGAGCACTGTGGTCCTAGCATGATTTAGATCAACTTTGATATATAAAGTTTTCATGTTTGAAGTTTGGATTGAAAGATGTAGTTAAATCAACCTAAAACTATAATGTTGGAACAAAACTATATTCTAGGCTGTATACGAAGTCGCGACAGTGTATTCCTGGCTATTTTGGGGTCACTGGACGCGATGCTCACGTTAAATTTGGATTTTGGAGTCCCGGAGAAACAAAAATGCATTAAGGCTATGTTAGTAAAGAATTTTAGGGCCCGAAGTTTGCTTCAGGTTCCGTGCTGTCACAAAATGGTGAGCACGGTGTTCAGCAAGTTAAAAGTCACCTGCTGGAAGTGACGGCTCGTTAAAATGAGTTCCCAGTTGAAAGAACGAGCGAAAATAGTGCTCAAATGACACTATTGTTTAAATAATTAGAGGTTTAAAATTGATCTGGGTTTTAAGTTGTGGTTAGTGAGTTCGAGGTTGATTATTATGTTTGATCCAGGTTGGCTTGATTTGTCTCCGGTCCTCGAGCATACAGTGGATTACAGTTAAGTCGCCTGTAATTTGACAGGTGGGTTATCTTCGGTCCAGATTTTATCATTTCGGCCCTCTGGGGTATAGTATTGGTTGGACCCCTGTTCTTGTAGCCTAGTTGATATTTGAGCCTGCCTTCTTTTTGATCAGTTTCATTCTGCTATATGCTGAGTTATGATCCTTATCTGCAAAATTGATTATATGATACCTTGCATGATTGATCTTTAGTTGCTTCCAGTTATTATGACTTTATTCCTGGACATTTGCCATGCCTGATTGGTCATTAGCTAGCTTGCACATTTATACTTGATTATCAGTATATCCTGATTCATGCTCTGGTAGATGTTGATTATATTCTGCATATGATTGAGATTTAGTGGCTATTCTACATTGTACCCTTATTGGGATGTTGGTCATTTGCTCGTTTGCATACTTGATTATCAGTACTCTCTGATTATATCTGATCCATGCTATAGTAGTTGATTCCTGCATATGAGTTGAGATTCAGTTGATTCTGTCGTTGCATTCCTGTTGGAATTATTCTGGCTTTCTGCCAATTTCCTGGTTTTGACAGTAAGTTTCAGCATCAGCATTGTGATCACCACTGCGCCCGCTTTCAGTCACGTACACCGACGGTTTGGCCACCGTCATGGTGTTCTTTACCGGTAAAGGGTCACATCGACCCGTGAGCCCAGCATCTGTGAGTGCATGGGTTATGATAGCATGTTAGCCTGAGGTTCTGTGAGACCAATAGTGGCATCGCCTGAGGTTCTGTGAGACCAATAGTGGCATTTGGCTGAGGTTCTGTGAGACCGAAAGTGGTATTTAGCCTGAGGTTCTGTGAGACCAATAGTGGCATTGCCTGAGGTTCTGTGAGACCGATAGTGGCATTAGATTGGGTTACTTTACTATTTCAGTTATTGATGCATATGTTGTGTCCGTCACATCTCCTTGATTAACTGATTTGATTTTCTGTTATCAGCCTATACATGATTGAGATGTTATATGATGCTTTTAGTTTCAGTTCCATGGTTATATATATCTGATTATCCTAACCCCTGATTATTACTATCCTCTAGTATTGTATACCAGTAGGTACGATCTGCTATTTCTCGGCTCGTCGTGCCCACTGGGATACACTCCGGTGTGTCTCACACCCTCGGGTGACTGTTTTTCAGGTCGAGCGGGTGTTGAGATGTCGGGACGAATTGGCGAGGTATCGATATAGAGATTGACCCTGGACAGCCGAAAAGTTATATAATAGATGTTTGAGAGAAAGGAAAGGAATTGTAATTCAGTTGTATATTGTAAAGATAGTTGTAAAGTTACTTGTTGTTGTTATGTATAGTACGTAGTTAGTACTCTGATGTTGTTGCCAAGCTAGCCGTGCATATATAGAAAAGGCTCAATTCCATAGGGGATTGGGACTCTTCTATATATGTGGCGGTCTGTCATTGCCCTGGCTCGGTTTTGAAAACTCTGATATTTAAAAAAAAAAAAAAAAAAAAAAAAAAAAAAAAAAAAAAATTACACGCTGGTTTTGAACCCGGGGCGTGACAGGATCCAAGCCTCTTTGCTGCTTTCTACTCCAATCTAACCCGAGAACGAGGCTTCTCTTTGCTTCTTCTTCTTTTCCGCCGAGGGGAGGCGGCGGACGGTGGCGTACCTGTCGTGGAAAGAGCAGAGGAAGATGGAGAGAGTTGTGGGCGCGATAGGGCAAAGGGTTTCTGCAGGGATTAGGGTTTCCAAACTAACCTAAAGCATATAATATATGCATATGCTACAAAATGCCAAAAGCCCCTTCCTTTTTTGGTATTTTCAGCCAAATCCTTCACAGCAACTTTATTTCGCAATAAAGTCCCTCTCTATGCATTTGCACGACTTTCGAAGCATAAAATATAGGGGTTCCTATGCAAATTTCTGCATTTTTTGCTGTTTTTCATGCTTTTTTAGGCATTCTAGTCGCCAAACGAAAAAACGGAGTTCACCACGACGTCCGACTCAACGAAACCTATCAAGTAGCAATTTTTGTTTGTCGACAAAATGTCTAGATAAAATGCAGATCCATAAAATACTGCGATACTTACAGTTAGGCACGCTTCTCGAGGCTTATGGTCGTCAAACGTAAATTTCGTCTGTGCCATTGCGCTCGGATCGATGAAACCGTTAAAATCGACTACTTGGATCGTCGGAATCGGATTCCTAACGGCCGATTGGCCAATGCTGGCCGGAAAATCCCGTAAAACATAGGGTTACTATTCATTTAAGTCATCCACTATTCAACTGTATAGATTAATACAGTCGTCGAAAACCACTGAAATCTTTCGGAACTTGATTTCTTTATTTTTTCAATTTAAAATATCTCGATTATTACATTTAAATTTTAAATTTTAAATTAATTTTATATTTTATATTTTATATTTTATATTTGAATTTTTTAATTTGTAAATTGAAATTTAATATTTAAAATTTCACATTCAAATTTTAAAATTTTAAATTTCAAATTAAATTTCCAAATAAATTTAAAATTTAAATCCTAATTTTAAAATTTTAAAATTAAAAATTAAAAAATAATATTTTAAAATTTAAATTTTTGTATTGATAGTTTAAATTTAAAATAGAGTATTTTTTTAATGATCACAATTTAAATAGTAAAAAATAGAATAATATTTTTACAGAGAATTAAATTTTCATATAATAATAGAATAATGTGTGGTGACTGAATTGGCCATAATTATTTCTTGTTGTTGTTGTGGCCAAAATTTATCGAAGGCCACACATAGTGTATCGAATTTATGACACTCATTAAAAAATTCTTACCGTTGGTATATGAAAATTTAAATCAACTTAGCCACGAAAAGCTTAAAAATTGTGGTGCCACAAAATTTGCCACAATTATTTCTTATTGATTAAGTGGCCAAATTTTATCGACTGTTACCAATAGTGAATTGAATAGATAATTGTGTGGCAACAAAATTTGCCACAATAATTACTTATTATTATTGTGGCCAAAATTTATTGTTGGCCGCAAATAGTGCATCGAATTAGTGACGATCATTAAAACACCCCTACCGTAGGTATACGAAAATTCTGATTAAGATTAATAGTGAAGACAAGTTGAAAATAGCCACGAAAATTGTAATAAATGTGTGGCCATACAAATTCGCCACAGTTAATTATTATTATTTTAGTGGCCCAACATTATCGATGGTGACAAATGGTGAATTGAAAAGTAAGTGTGTAGCGATAATATTGGTCACAATTATTTCTTACTATTATTGTGGCCAAAATCTAGTGATGGCCGCAAATACTGCATCGAATTAGCGGCGCTCATTACTAAATTCTTACGGTATGTATATGAAAATTTGAGTTAAGATTAATAGTGAGGAAATGTTGAAAATAGCCAAAAAAAAAAGGTTAATATAGTAGAGTTCATTAATTTGCCACAAAATATTGGCGACAAAAGATCTATTTTCTTGTAGTTAAGGCTACACAAGAGCAGTATTAGATTTTTTTTTTTTTTTTTTTAGATTGAAACCTTTGAATGTAATTTTTAATTGACAATTGTATTTTTACTGTGCAAATTCTTATTTGGCTAAATAATTTGGCTTCTCTTGTTTGACAATTGTTGAATGTAATCAAAATTTAAATTGTTTGAATGATTAATTTGTTCTTACATGCCAATTTAAAGAGTCCTAAAATTTTGTCTAGGTTATTTTTAATTGTATGTTTTATATTTTGAATTGAATTCATAAAAATAATGAAATCGTTGGTATAAATTTATTATTTATAGTAGCACTTTTTACTATATTTAGTAGCGGTCGGAGAAGTGCTATTAAAATTATCATCTTCTCCGGCGGTTGTGTAAACTATCGGTAAAGATCTTTTGCGACGGAGATCTAACAGCGGTTGCAAAAAAAATTTCGAGGGTTTTACAAGTGTTGGAAAATATTTTTCTAATTATTTTAAATATTTTTTCCAGCGATTTCGATTGTTGCTAAAGCTTAAGTTTTTTGTATTGTTATATATGACTGAAATATGAAAAAAAAGATCAAGTAAAGATTGGCACAGTTAACATTTTCTTATATATATATATAATATATAGGAAACAAAAAGATAAGAAATTTAAAGACACCTTAATTAATTTCCTCTCTCAATAAAACTTGATGCATTACCATTTGGATATTATTAGTTTTAAAGTTTGAACTAATTAGATTTGCTAAAGTTAAAAAGAAGAAGATAAAACAATAAGCTTTAATTAATTTGTAAGACACAAGTATATATATATATATATATCGATAAAATCTAGTAAAAATTTTGAAAGACTCTTCTTCTTGTTTATAATAACTAATCGTTGAGATTAGGAAACGGGATCAGTTGATTGGTATTCCGGTGCATATAATAACTAATCGTTGAGATCAGGAAACGGGATCACTTGATGGGTATTCCGTTGCATCCCACCCTTGACTCTGGTCTGTTGTTGTACCACTAAAGTCGACACCCTACATCCAAAATCAGTGGAAGCCAGCAAATCCCCGATGGTCCCGAGCTCTGGGTACTCGCTCCACATAGACAAGCCTACGGTGAGCGGTGACTCTATCCCCTCACTTCGCCCGACCATGAGCAAGCTAAAGAGCTCATGCGTCTCTCTTATGATCCCTACCATCTCCTCCCCATCCTGCACTACCTCCTCCCTGTACACCATCCGTTGCCTGTCCACACTCCTCGTCAAAAATTCCTCCACCATCTCATCATCCAACTCCTCCTCACTGGTATTGTCACTTTGCTGAAATTGATTCCTTTCGTTATTGGATTGGCGGAAGTGCACCAAGGAAAGCCCGACGGAGCAGTCCTCCGCCATTCGAATGGCATAGGCTAGGGCCTCTCGATCATCTGCCCCTCCTAGAAAGTACACGACGATGTTATGCGACAAACTGCTTGCAGTGCCCACCGGACACATTAGCGGCCCTCCGAAGATGCCTCTATCAATCAAGATGCCTACGGAACAAGGCGCATAGCTTAAGACATTGACATTTACATTTTGGATGGCCGGGTTGGTGGATTCGACGGTTCCGTCGGTGGCAACTTGTTTGTGGAAGGGGATGATGATCAAGACGGCCTTCTTGTCGAGCGCGAGAGAGCAAATATCATCATGCATGGTGGCATACGGAGAGATGCAAATATAGGGGAGGACAGAGATAGCTCCGAGGTTTTGTTGCTCAAAAAAGCGGAAGGCGTTGACTATGCGGTCGGAGGAAGAAGCTGACGACCAAGTCTTCTTGGGGCGGCGCTTGTGGGGTGCTAGTGTGGCATCAGCACGGCCGGCTAGCTGGATGAGGTGGAGGAGATAGATACAAATAGGGTAGTCACGACTTGGGCGAGAGGCATCTAGAAGAGTGAGAATGGATTCCACATCTGACTGGGAGTGGATGCACACCAGCACGCGTAGCTCGTCATTGTGCCTCGAGTGCTGGATTGTTCGCCTTCTATTGGCCACGAATCTATCCTCTGGGTGGTATATATACTTTACCAGTGGAGCAGTGCTACCGCCGAGAACTATAATGGCGAGGATAACGATAGTGTAGAGTTGGTCATCCAAAACCTTCTTGTCCTGCCACAACATAGCAAACTTGACTTCAGAAATGCCCTTGAAGTTCATGATTAGGCCAACGGAGATAGCATCCCGCAATGGCATGCGACAGTAGACGCAGGGCAACACCGTGCCGAAGAACTTTCCCGACACACTGAGAATGATGAACATCTCGAAGAACCCCCACTGTTTCATATCCTTAAGGGATGCCAAGTCCATCCGTAGTCCTGCTAGCGCAAGATACACCGGCAAGAATATGCCTGTCACTAGTCGGTCCAATCGCTCCACTATCGTCACACCTAATGGCGCTCCACCAGGTAATAATAATCCCAGCGCGAAAGGCCCCAGCGAAAAATGGTACCCAATGATTTCACTAATGAGACCACACCCTATTGCCAATAACAGTATAGTCAGAAGGCACGCCTCGTTAAGAAGTCCTCCCTCGGGTGTTTTCCGTATAAGCCATAAAGCCAGAGGGCGTGCCACAAAGATGAGGAAAGCCGTGAAGCCGAAGAAGGCGCTGAGCGAAGCAAGGGCCTTATCGACCGAGTCAAGCTTATAGTTGAGTAGATATGCGGTAAAGGAGATGGACAGAATGGCGCGAACAAAATCAGCAATAAGGGAGGCAGACATAGCGAGGCGACCGATCTTAGAGGTGAGGAGATTTAACTCTTTGAGTGCGCAAGAGAGGACAGCATAGGAGGTCATGGACCACTCAGAGGCAAAGTTGATGAGAAGTAAATGCTCCCAAAGCTGGGCAGGGATATGGCTCCCGAGGGCAAAACCTACGCCGACGACGAAGATGAAAGGGAGAGAGGTGCCGAGTAAGGCGATGGCCACTGCCTTGTTTCCAGACTTTGGGATCATGCTAAGGTCGGTCTTCACACCAATGGTGAATAGAAAGAGCATAAATGCTAGAAAGGCCACGATGTTGAGCTGCTCCCAGCATTCAGGGGCAAAGAAAAGATCCTCAAATCCCCTACTACGGCCTAAGAAGGAAGGACCAAGTAGCATGCCGGCCTACTCCAAACCATAATGGCATATCCATTAGATTATATATATATTTATTTATTTATGAGATATAGTACAGTATTATCAATAGAAAGAAGAAACCAATCACAATCATATGTACGTAGTTGTTGGGGGGAGAGAAGTTACTATGATTTGTGAGATGACGAGAGGTTGGTCAAGGCGACGAAGAAGTACGTGCACGACGCGGGTGAAGACAAAAATAAGGGTAATTTGGTAGAGGAGGAGAGGAAAGGAAAAGTTGAGAGGGTTGTCGCCTAGCCATAATCCTCCTGAGGTGGTCATGCCAGCATGGTAGCAGAAGACGGATTTACCTTCCACTGCATTGCTGCTGTGGTATAGATTCCAAGGTGTGATATTGAGTGACATTATGGTCATAGCATTAAAGAAAGAGAGAAGAAAATAATGGTCGCCATTATGGTGGTGGTGTCTCTGAGATCGAGATCGAGATCGAGATCGAGAGAGAGAGAGAGAGAGAGAGAGAGAGAGAGAGAGAGAGGAGAGAAACAGTCAGCCTTACGCAAATTAGTATTGGATTGTGGCCACTACAAGGCAACTTGTTGAGTATACTTATCCGAACCCTAAGGCGGGAATAGTGTAATACCCATCGTTCATTCCCACTTTATACATGCATTTTTATACATGACCACGCAAGAATTGCATGTAAATTAACGTACTACTTATAATTTACTAAACATATTTTCTTTTACAAGTAAAGCTTCTTGAGTAATATAATTAAGAAGTTAGATTATGTTTTAGTATCTGAAATTAAGAAAATATGATTATTTGGTTGCAATGAGAACTATGGACCAATGTTTTTTATTTTTTCTATGAAAGTAAGAACATTTTTATTAATATAGTAGATGCGAAAAAAAAATTTCTTAATTTGGTGGCATGTTCATGGCCCTAGCATGCAAAATTAATTTTTGAGCTAGCTACATTTTTGTTGAAAATCTGGTACTCGTTCCGATACCAAATTCTGTAAATCCGCAATTCGCTCTGGTATTCGTTGTTGGAATTTCACAGCGAAAACGTCAAATCGAATTTTTACAATAAATCTATTTTCTCAACAGAACTGGAACCAACACAACCATAAAAAGAAGACAAATCAAAACAAAAAATATGCAGGGTGAAATAAGATTCATTAACCAAAAGAAGAATTACACCGACTTCTCTTCTGCAATAGAATAGTTTCAATCCGAATCCTCTTCCTGAATCTCTCTCACCATTCTCTCGTCTTCTATAACATAAAAAAATCTCTCTTCTCACATGTACCCGTACACTTAGTGCATGCGCCTTTTTCTCTCTTTGTATAATACAGTCACCTCAAAACTTGAGCCTCGGATGCTTTATGCATTATATATATATATATATATATATATATATATATATATATATATATATATATATAAAATGAATTAAATAGAACGTACCAAATTCTAGCTAGTATATTTAAAAATTCTATTCTAATTAATATTTAAATCTAAATTAATTTATCTCTAACGAATTTAAATATTAATCCTAATTCAAATAAAATTTAATTACAAAACTATTCAAGTCCTAACAATCTTAAAAATAAATATAAATTCTCAAAAACAGCTATAATTCTTAGATTTTTTTTTCTCAAAACTGTGACTATCCAACGTACTCTTAAAGTTCTCTAGGCCATAAATCTATTCAAATTACAAGAAAAATAAATTATAGTGAGTAAACTTTTGTTAAAAAAAATTACGAGGAAAACTTTTAAATTTTAATTAGTATAAAAATTTTATATTAATTAACAAAATGTATGAAAGGTGATAGAATTCAAAATTATGCTTATTTATTAATAAA
Source organism: Tillandsia fasciculata (assembly GCA_029168755.2). Taxonomy (NCBI): domain Eukaryota; kingdom Viridiplantae; phylum Streptophyta; class Magnoliopsida; order Poales; family Bromeliaceae; genus Tillandsia; species Tillandsia fasciculata. The sequence goes on from CM054945.1 coordinate 6,783,297, forward strand.
AAATTATTATTATATTCATTTAGAGGGAATGTGAAAGATTATAAAATTTTAATTTTATGCTTATTTAATCAAACATTAAATATTATTATGTACATAAAGGGTATGTGAAAGGCTTTAGAAAAAATTATTAATGCTTAGGGGTTAATACTAAAATATACCCGAACTTAATTGTAGGGTGGAGGGAAACTACAGAACTTAATTGTTTATAAATCTTTAAATTTAAATTAATTATAAGTTTAACTTTTGAACCAAAATATAAAATTTTTACCAAATTTTAAATTATTTGCCCAAATTGTGAATATGAATTTGAGTTTCATTCTTAAATTTAAATTGTGTTTATGTTGAATTGAATTACTTAAAATCCGTTGATTTTAAAAATTAAACTATAGTTTGAATTTATAATATGAGATTAAAATTTTCAATTAGAATATTAAAATTTAAAATTTAAATATATATTTTTAACTCATAGTTTGATCTCAAATTCCAATTGAAAAACTTGAATCCACAGAACAATTTTTCAATCTAGAAAAGTATTTAAAATTTTGAATTAAAGACTCTTTAGTGGCTCAAATCAATATAAATAATTTTGAATTCAAAAATTTATGTCCAACTTGAATTCATAAATTTGATATATAACTTAATTAGAATACAAATTTAAACTTTATTTTAAATTTAAATTAAAAAAATAAAATACTAACACATCTAACTAAATAAAATACAAATTTGAATTCCAATAAAGTTTAATTTATTCATAGAAATCTATATAATATATTTTTATTTGATTATCAAAGTTTGCATTTGTTGAAAGTAACTTCACGTAAATTCGATGAAGTGGAGGGGTTTAGTTACTATTTTCATAGCTATATAAATAAGGTAAATGCTTTTTGTACACAAATAAAGAGCAATCCATAAAGAGCAATGCTACTCATACACCCCAAAAGAGCTATATGATGCACATCCTACTCATCCCAGAATGGGGTGTCCTTCACTGTTCACTTCTTATACACCCGTTTTGGGGTGTACAAGAAGCATTTTTCATAAATGTAAATGTGTTGTTCACTCCAAACCTTTGAGCCTCATGTCTATCTCACAGTATTATAGTCACCATCACCTACCTCTCACTTCTCTCTGCCTCTCTACCCCTTTTCAGAGGAGGAGCAAAACTTGCCAAAAGAACTCCTGAGCCTAGGAAATATGTCATATGGACTTAGGAGACCCTAGGCTTTTGGAAACTTTAGGAGTTTGACGTTAGTGATGTGACTTGTGACGAAAGTCGATTGATTGATTGTGTAAACTCTTCAAAGAGAAATGAAGAATGATTGAGGAACATGTGTCTTTTATTACTGGATAATTATGTTGGTTGCAGACAATATAATATCGCAGAAGAAAAGGAGTGTCCTTTCAGACTTTCGCATGATTGGGTCGAGATGTATAGTTGTGTTTGTGTGACTGACATGAGTTTGTTTCACAAGAGATTGTGATGCCTCGTCGTGGGCGACCACCGTTGCCATCGGGACGCGAACGATCGCGCAGACTGCCTACAGTAGGAGCCACCCCTACCCCTATTGAGGTGCCAAACCAGAAGGGACCTTTTGAGGTGCCGGTCCGTGAGGGATTTGTTGAGGTGCCGGTACAAGAGCCACCCCAGGAGGAGCCAGTCCAAGAGGGCCCTACTGAGGGGCCGGAGTAGATCGGGCCAGGACATATCGGGCAAAGTGAGGCCCAAGAGATACGGGTACAGATGGCCAGGTTGGCTGAGGCATTCAGGCTAAAGGGAGAGGCCCTGAATCACGTGGTCCAGTTGTTGGCGCAGAAGGCTTCTGAGGTTCCAGCACGACATATAGCTTCACCAGTTGAGACTCCCCCAGTAGGAACATCCCCGGTAGCAGTAATGCCAGTAGTACCGGCAGTTCTAGTAGTTCCATCCATTATGACAGCCAATAGCGAGACATAGAGGCCGGAGGGACAATTGTCGGAGGTAGAGCAGGAGCATCTTATGGATAGGTTGACCCATTTCCACCGTTTCGACCCTCCCCATTTGAACGGTAGGCTTATGAAGCGGTGGGAGATAGAGGGTTGGATAGCGGCGATGGAGAAGCTATTCGATGACCTGTTCGTGTCGAAGAAGTATCATGTGTATTTGGCAGTTCACTTTCTGGAGAGAGACGCAGAGTTGTGGTGGTGCAGAGTTCGGCCGACAGGACCGCCAGGCTCACAACTGATGGCATAGGCCGAGTTTCGTGGCAAACTGTATGGGGCCTTTTTCCCAGACAACTTAAAGCAGAAACTTGAGGTGGATTTACAAAGCCTGCAGTAGGGAGACAGGACGGCGCATAAGTACATTCAGGAGTTCACGTGGTTATTGAACTGCGTGTCGTTTGTAGCGAGGGATGAGGCACATCGGGTGTACTTGTTCGAGTAGGGGTAGTCGCGGTAGTCATGCCCCGAGGTTGAAATTGTGATCCGGGCTCGCCAACAGATCCGCCACCCATACGGAAAATCCCGTATAGGCGAAGAGCCTAACCTGCAAAAGATAGTACTACTGCTATACAGATATCAGAGCGAAAAAATAAACTACCGTAAAGTAAAAATCCAAACCACTATACAACTGAAAGATAAAGGTACAAGATCCATCTCCCAAAAATAATAATACAAAATCTGATCCACATGAATAATACAAATAAAATCCTCATATACAATATCTATGAATCCAAAAAGAGAGGTAAACTAAAATAGTATATACATCAGTGTGCAGTAAAATCCCACAATCCGGGATAATACATCTATCTCACCAAAATAAACTATACTGGTAGGGATCTATCTCGCGACTCCCTGTCCTCGATTCGTTGAGCCAGCTAGAGCAGGGACGGAAGGAAAATCCTCTACAAAACTGTCACCAGCAGAGGGTGTAAGAATTACTGTCACGACCCGGGGGTTTCATTAAGCGGAAGACGACCACTGAAAATGGTTTGAATTTGCGTATACTCTTTTTTTTTGAAATCAAACTCCCCCGGTGCGTGCCCAGACCCGCCGCATATACAAATTCACTCTGCGAACGGGCAGAGTCTCCTTTGTATATGCACGGCGTCCTGACTACAACTATCTTACAATCATCACTTTAACCACACTAGCTCAACAGTCGAATGCATACAATCGTTTTCCATAAGTATATAAAGGCCGGCTAGTTTTGAAAAGATAAATCCACAAGGTTTTAAAAATGGTGCCTACACGACACCCACGTTTTCAAAACAGTTTTCGAAATATTTTCCTTTCCTTTTCTTTTGTAGTTTGAAAGCGGCCCAACGGGAAGAGCAAAACAAACACTCACAAGGATAATAAACGACATTCCAACATCCATATCGACCCCACAAGGGTATCGCAATCCACATAGCAAACTACTAACAGGTAATGAAATGAGCAAAATAGAAGCACGTACAGTCTATGGTCTCGAAGGACCAAAAGTACACTCGCCACGGCCTAACCGTCGTCCTAGCACTCGTCCCTGGACGAACCTGTCACAGAGTGGGAAGTCAGTGACCAGGAAAATAAAGCACGAGCAACTAGGGCTATAAATAAAGCAAACCGCAGTAAAACCAGAGCAACCGCCCTCCTCATCATGCACTCGATAGTATCCCTGCATAACCAGTAATACCCGTAACACATGTAACACCTGTAACACCTATACACCTGACCTCGTCGGGCACCTATCCCGACGGATCGCACCGCTCACACCTTGGGGCACCGGATCTCGGCGGGCACCTACCCCGACGGATCGCACCGTTCCCCTCCCCTTGATGCCTCAAACCCCACACCTATGGGGGCCCCCACTACGTCACCTCGTGGGTATACACGGGTCATCGACCACTTTTCCGGAAAAGCACACCCTTGGCGGTGGCCAAACCGCGGGTGCGCGTGCTGCAGCCTCGAGCATAGTAACCACATACGCATACATAACATAAGCACCGCGACAATTGGTCGCTAAAACATTAATAAGAGCATATGATAAATGATAACAGGAGTTAACAATATTAAATGATGCAACTACTTACTCTTACACCTTTCCCACAATACCGTAATTCAAACACCGGAAGAATTCCCTATAACGGGGTGTATCCCCCCCCGCACCGTGGCCCTCAGTCGCCACAAATAAGATGACAATGAGATATAAAAGTAACGAGAATATGCGCAAGAGGTTCTAAGGGGTTACCCACCTGAAATGCGAAGAAGAAGATGCGTAGAAACTCCAGCTAAAACACTCCCACCTTGTGCCCGAAACAGCTATAGTGAAAAATACTGTTAAAAACGTCGTCGCGGTCAAAAACACTCAAAAAGGGGACGAAACAGGCCAAAAACGGAGCTTCTGGGCTCCTTTCCTGAATGCTGGTGCACGAAACCAGGCGTGGACCGGGTCCACGACAACAGGCGGCCGCGGCGCGGGCCGGGAGCACACTGCAGCCGTGGACCCGTGCGGCATGGGCCGGGCCGTGCACGGGCTCGGGCGCGCACCGGGTTCACCATTCCCCGCTGCGGCGCCGAGCACCGGGTGCACGCCTAGGGCGTGCACCGAGCGGCCTGGCGCACGCTTTCCGTGCGCCGGGTCTGCGGCCCAGGGTCACGGAGGCGTGCGCCGGGTGCACGCCGGTCCGGTGGACCGCGCGGCCTGGCGCACGCGTCCGTGCACCGGGTCTGCGCCCCCGGGCCGCGGGAGCGTGCGCCGGGTGCACGCGGGCGCCGTGGACCGCGGCCTGAAAACCCTATTGTGAACAGTAACCGTCCCCGTTTTCGGCTCCGGTCGCGACCCCGCGACTCCGGCGACTGCGGCGGCGACCCCGTGAACACGGCAACGGCGGCAGCGGCCTCCCGTTTAACCACGGCGGTGGCGGCCTCCCGTTCAACAACCCACGACATCGACAAAAGAAAACCTCAGACCGAAATTAAACGAAAAGACCCAAACCGCTTACCCCGTTTTCGCCGGAGGAGGAGGAAGAAGGAGGATCGTCCGCCCCTCGCTCGTTCGATCCTGCAGGAAAAGCGATTAATCCTTCCCTCTCCCCGTCTCGCCGCCACGGTTCTTCACGCCCAACGTCGGATGGTGGAAAGAAGGTAGGAGGAGGGTTTGGGTTTCTCCCGCACTCATCAGAAGAGCCCTAACGCACGAACCCAAAGGAACGAGAAGTAGGGAAAATAAGTTTAAATCCCCAAAATCCAAACTTAACCGATCGGGTGCGAACCAGCGGTCCAAAATTACCTCGAAAAACGTGCCGATCGCCCGCACGCCTTTCGATGCACCCGAAACCGCTAAAAACTTTAAAAAATTATTCTGGGAGGTCCCGGAGTCCGAATTCAAATCCGATCGCACCGCCGCTCCTCATTTTGCGGCCCCTACCACCTAAAAATATCCACAAACCCCGACGATCAGCCCAAAAATTCCCGAATTTCAATCCCCTTCTCTAACAACTAAGAATATCTAATTAAGATCAAACGGAAAACCGGAGGGTCGAGGGACCACCACCTCAATAAAAAGAAAAACCCACTGACATAAAAAGACGAAAAGTCCGTTCACAGCAGGATCCCGTCCGATCACCTCGAAAAGTGTGCCGGCCACTTAGCACAGATTCGGATGCACCCCTCAAAGGCAAACGCTTTGATCCCCATTCCGGGAGATCCGTAAATCAGAATCCAAATCCGTTCGCTTTGCCGTCCTCCGTTTTACGAGCTCAAACGCAGAAAAATACCCGCGGTCCAGGTCCAGTCCATTGCCGCAAACACCGTGAAGAGTCTCCCCAATAATCCCGTCATAAACGAAGGTATACAAAGGCATCGAAACGCAAGAGTACTACATCACTCACCACTTAAAAGAAGTTTCGTCCTCGAAACTTAACCCTGGTCCACAATGAATAAATCTGGGTAGCACTCCCTCATCTTTGACTCCAGTTCCCAAGTCGCTTCACGTCCTTCCTGGTTGCTCCATAGCACCTTCACGTGGGGGATCGCCTGGTTACGCAAACCTTTCTGTCCTCTCTTGCTGAGATCCGCACCGGTGTTCCGTTGAAGCTCAGGTCCTCTCTAAGCTCAAAAACAGTGACCATCCATCACCCAAAACAAGTACGCAGGTTCAAAGCATATCTTCGAAAATTCAGATTACTCGCTCGGGTTGCCCGTCGGTCTGGGGGGGTGAAACGCCGTGCAGAAGTGTGGTTTAGTCTCTAGAGCTTGTTGTAATCCTTGCCAAAGGTTCGACACAAGCCGAGTGTCTCTAGCCCATGTCGTATGGATGGGTGAGAAAAGAGCCGACTCCGTCAATCGGTCCACTGCGACTCAGACCGCATCGCGTCCTTGAACCTCTTCGTGTCACCCGGATGCGCCGCATAGGGAGCGCAGTGCGCCTCTGATAGTATCTCCTCCTTCAACTCTGGCAGTCCTCGAAAACATATTGCGCCATTCGCACTCGCCGAAAAGTCGCTTGCATGGTCCGGGGGAAAAAGCATGTCACGAACAAGCTATATCGGTGCGCCTGTCTTCTGACCCTCCAGGATTTCTCTAATAGGGTTGGCTTGACCAACAAGGAACAACAGGTCGCGCGACCATATCGGTCCCGCTAAGTACTCGCGCTCAGCGATTTCCCCCCCCTCGATTTGACCTTTCCGGCTCTAAACATCCGCTACTACACTTGCCTTTCCCGGGGTGATACTGAATGGACAAGCCGAGTCCTTCAGTAACTCCAACCAATGCTTCTGCCGCAAAAACAAAACCTTCTATGTGAACAAGATCTAAGACTCTGGCGATCCGAACACACATCACAATGAACTCCAAAAGGTGGTGTCTCCAAAGCTTTAAAACGAAGACGACTGCTGCCAGCTTCGGATCGTATGTCGGGCAGTTCCGCTCACATTCTCTGTGTTTCCCGTTGCCGACACAATGTGCCCCAAAAGTCCACTTCGCGAAGTCAGAACTCACATTCTTAAATTTAGCAAACAGCTTCTGGTCCCTGAGATTCCGGAGAAAAATCCGTAAGTGCTCCTCGCAGTCGATTAGAGAGGTCGTCAATCCCGGACTTGTTCTTCACTGTAACTTTGCTTATCTCCCTACAGTCGATGCGTAGGCGTAGGCTTCCGTTCTTCTTTTGCACGAAGCGCACGGGTGCACCCCAAGGCGATACACTCGGTCTGATGAACCCTCTATTCAGAAAAACTCCTTGTGCCTTAAATTCCCTCAGTTCCGCGAAAGCCATTCCGCAAGGCGCCTAAGTGATAGGTTGCGTGTCTGGTAGAAGCTCGAAAGATAGGATGACCTCTCGCCCGGGGGTATTCCCGGCAATTCAGTCAGGGGGATGACAGAAGAAACCCTTACCATGGGGGTGTCAGTGACCGACGCAAAGGGTCGAGTCACTAGGCTCACTAAAACCAAGTAGCTATACATCCGCCGGATACCTCGTGAACAAGTCCATGCCCAGCACCTCGTCGTATTCCTGCCTCCCGACTCGAAATTCCCAGTCACGACGCCACCGGTCCGCACACCGCCCCAGCCGGCGCTGAGCAGTCAGCAACAACGTCTCGCGATGTGTCGAGGTACCCCAGTCATACCGCCCACCCCATACCAATGATTCTTTAAAAGTCCAAAACATCCAACCCGACGACGAGGAAAAACAACCCACACAACGCCCTCACAAGGCTCCGAGAGGTGCCAACAAAACAGGCTGGGTTACTAACTACCATAACTTCTCCCCTGAAAACAAAGAACTCACCTGTCACCAACGCGGACCGCTCCCCTCCGTCACCAACACGGGACACGTCCACCCGTCACCAGCACGGGCCACAAGCTCGGAACATATCCACCAACCCGGACCACCCGCTCCGACTATCCATCCTACCGAGGCGACGGTCAAGACTAACGTTAGGTTTCAGCTCTAAGACCTACCACAAGGTCTACCCCACAGAAAGGGCTGCGTACAGGGCCTCCCAGCCGAAGGTGACCAGTACCAAAACTCCGAGTAGTCGCCAGATTCCCCCCCTCGACTCATACCAGCCCCAAAAGATCACAATCCACAACGCTCCCAGACCAAGCCTCAAGGCTATGCCTTAGTCATGGGAAGCTGGCGACAAAACCCACAAGGTAAGGTCCTATTTCCGTCCTTGCACCGACGGGGTGCGACGCTCTAAATTGCCACTGCCTCTCGGTCCCAAACCGTTGCCCCACCAAGCACCAGGCATCGAATCGAGCGGTAAACTTCCAGACCAGCAGTGACACTCCCAACTAGAAGAAAAATCAAAGCTCAAGGTCCGTTCGGCAAAGACCTCCAGGTACTGAAGACTATCCATCTGAAATCTAAAGGGTCGGAAGAAGACAAGCAACGAGAACAGCGAGAAGAACCGTGTCAAAAGTTGCCTAGGTTCACTAAACGCACTCGAGGGGTCACACGCCAACCCACCAGCAGGACAACCGAACCGACGCACTTGTGCAGAAAACAGAAACCCAACCCAAAGCTTTACCACCACAACCCCACTAAAAGGAGCCACTCGGCACCACCTAGCATCAAAGCTAAACCCCCTATTAAAAGTCACCACTTACGCACCCTCGTGCGAAGCGAGGTACGGTCTCTCTGACCCCAAAACGAGGCCAAACGAAGAGGATTTACTAGCCCCGATGGCCTCCCTTTCTAACCCAAAGGAGCCCCCCGTGAACCCATCACGACGATCTCTACAACCGTCGCAGTGTCTACGGTGAAAAGTCGAACTATGGGTAACAAACTTAGGGGAAGAATCCTCGTTCCCACCCATACCTTGCCCATGGTGCAAAAGGAATCGACCGACTACTCGCTGTAGCTTAACACCAGAAGACCCAGAAGGTACAAGTTTAGACAACCGGCTATCGAGTTACCCATGACCGACAGACGGCCGACAAACCAACAACCACCGGTGGGTTGTGCTACCACCCGAGCTAAACCGGAAAAGAAACTCAATAGTCCCCGCACTCTCGCATCTCTACGCAGATATATCCTGATCATTTCATTAGTTAGTAGCCAGTGGTAATGTGCCCCAGTGGATGTTGGACAGCGACTACTGTGGTTAAAGCTGTTTGTCTCTGATACCATCTTAATCTGTCACAACCCGGGGGTTTCATTAAGCGGAAGACGACCACTGAAAATGGTTTGAATTTGCGTATACTCTTTTTTTTTGAAATCAAACTCCCCCGGTGCGTGCCCAGACCCGCCGCATATACAAATTCACTCTGCGAACGGGCAGAGTCTCCTTTGTATATGCACGGCGTCCTGACTACAACCATCTTACAATCATCACTTTAACCACACTAGTTCAACAGTCGAATGCATACAATCATTTTCCATAAGTATATAAAGGCCGGCTAGTTTTGAAAAGATAAATCCACAAGGATTTAAAAATGGTGCCTACACGACACCCACGTTTTCAAAACAGTTTTCGAAATATTTTCCTTTCCTTTTCTTTTGTAGTTTGAAAGCGGCCCAACGGGAAGAGCAAAACAAACACTCACAAGGATAATAAACGACATTCCAACATCCATATCGACCCCACAAGGGTATCGCAATCCACATAGCAAACTACTAACAAGTAATGAAATGAGCAAAATAGAAGCACGTACAGTCTATGGTCTCGAAGGACCAAAAGTACTCTCGCCACGGCCTCACCGTCGTCCTAGCACTCGTCCCTGGACGAACCTGTCACAGAGTGGGAAGTCAGTGACCAGGAAAATAAAGCACGAGCAACTAGGGCTATAAATAAAGCAAACCGCAGTAAAACCAGAGCAACCGCCCTCCTCATCATGCACTCGATAGTATCCCTGCATAACCAGTAATACCCGTAACACCTGTAACACCTGTAACACCTATACACCTGACCTCGTCGGGCACCTATCCCGACGGATCGCACCGCTCACACCTTGGGGCACCGGATCTCGGCGGGCACCTACCCCGACGGATCGCACCGTTCCCCCCCCCCTTGATGCCTCAAACCCCACACCTACGGGGGCCCCCACTACGTCACCTCGTGGGTATACACGGGTCATCGACCACTTTTTCGGAAAAGCACACCCTTGGCGGTGGCCAAACCGCGGGTGCGCGTGCTGCAGCCTCGAGCATAGTAACCACATACGCATACATAACATAAGCACCGCGACAATTGGTCGCTAAAACATTAATAAGAGAATATGATAAATGATAACAGGAGTTAACAATATTAAATGATGCAACTACTTACTCTTACACCTTTCCCACAATACCGTAATTCAAACACCGGAAGAATTCCCTATAACGGGGTGTATCCCCCCCCGCACCGTGGCCCTCAGTCGCCACAAATAAGATGACAATGAGATATAAAAGTAACGAGAATATGCACAAGAGGTTCTAAGGGGTACCCACCTGAAATGCGAAGAAGAAGATGCGTAGAAACTCCAGCTAAAACACTCCCACCTTGTGCCCGAAACAGCTACAGTGAAAAATACTGTTAAAAACGTCGTCGCGGTCAAAACACTCAAAAACGGGACGAAACAGGCCAAAAACGGAGCTTCTGGGCTCCTTTCCTGAATGCTGGTGCACGAAACCAGGCGTGGACCGGGTCCACGACAACAGGCGGCCGCGGCGCGGGCCGGGAGCACACTGCAGCCGTGGACCCGTGCGGCATGGGCCGGGCCGTGCACGGGCTCGGGCGCGCACCGGGTTCACCATTCCCCGCTGCGGCGCCGAGCACCGGGTGCACGCCTAGGGCGTGCACCGAGCGGCCTGGCGCACGCTTTCCGTGCGCCGGGTCTGCGGCCCAGGGTCACGGAGGCGTGCGCCGGGTGCACGCCGGTCCGGTGGACCGCGCGGCCTGGCGCACGCGTCCGTGCACCGGGTCTGCGCCCCCGGGCCGCGGGAGCGTGCGCCGGGTGCACGCGGGCGCCGTGGACCGCGGCCTGAAAACCCCATTATGAACAGTAACCGTCCCCGTTTTCGGCTCCGGTCGCGACCCCGCGACTCCGGCGACTGCGGCGGCGACCCCGTGAACACGGCAACGGCGGCAGCGGCCTCCCGTTTAACCACGGCGGCGGCGGCCTCCCGTTCAACAACCCACGACATCGACAAAAGAAAACCTCAGACCGAAATTAAACGAAAAGACCCAAACCGCTTACCCCGTTTTCGCCGGAGGAGGAGGAAGAAGGAGGATCGTCCGCCCCTCGCTCGTTCGATCCTGCAGGAAAAGCGATTAATCCTTCCCTCTCCCCGTCTCGCCGCCACGGTTCTTCACGCCCAACGTCGGATGATGGAAAGAAGGTAGGAGGAAGGTTTGGGTTTCTCCCGCACTCATCAGAAGAGCCCTAACGCACGAACCCAAAGGAACGAGAAGTAGGGAAAATAAGTTTAAATACCCAAAATCCAAACTTAAACGATCGGGTGCGAACCAGCGGTCCAAAATTACCTCGAAAAACGTGCCGATCGCCCGCACGCCTTTCGATGCATCCGAAACTGCTAAAAACTTTAAAAAATTATTCTGGGAGGTCCCGGAGTCCGAATTCAAATCCGATCGCACCGCCGCTCCTCATTTTGCGGCCCCTACCACCTAAAAATATCCACAAACCCCGACGATCAGCCCAAAAATTCCCGAATTTCAATCCCCTTCTCTAACAACTAAGAATATCTAATTAAGATCAAACGGAAAACCGGAGGTTCGAGGGACCACCACCTCAATAAAAAGAAAAACCCACTGACATAAAAAGACGAAAAGTCCGATCACAGCAGGATCCCGTCCGATCACCTCGAAAAGTGTGCCGGCCACTTAGCACAGATTTGGATGCACCCCTCAAAGCCAAACGCTTTGATCCCCATTCCGGGAGATCCGTAAATCAGAATCCGAATCCGTTCGCTTTGCCGTCCTCCGTTTTACGAGCTCAAACGCAGAAAAATACCCGCGGTCCAGGTCCAGTCCATTGCCGCAAACACCGTGAAGAGTCTCCCCAATATTCCCGTCATAAACGAAGGTATACAAAGGCATCAAACGCAAGAGTACTACAATTACGTCAATTAGTAGTTCTCAGTGGGTACCGTCTCCAAGCCCAACGGTCTGCCCACTAAGTCTACTAGAGACATAAGATATGTAACAGAAAAACTGTAATAATGAAAGGATAAGCTAGAAAGAAGTCTATAGTTATCATTCCTCTATCTATAATACTCAATGGGTGATACAGATGATGATATGCAACCACTCGAACACGACGTGCTCAATCAACCCAATCGTAATGACTGCCCAAAAAGGACCCAGTCAAACATGCGCCCACCTGTGAGGACCCGAATCCCCACTTATGGGTTTATTGTTGGATTAGTGGCTTCTGGGAGTGTTTGTGCGCGTGTCGGGCCCAAGAAATGGATTCCTGGTGTAAATGGAGCAAGATTGCTTATCAGGAGGCCCATATTGGCTGATTGGGGTTTTTGCGCGCGTATTAGAACCAAGGATTTGACCCGGCATGAAAAATGGATCAAGTTTACTTTTTCAAAAATTTTTGAGAAATTTTAGAAGTGGAATTTGGCCAAACAGACTTCGGATTTGGATTCAACGCGCGAAAACGATCGAAATGGGCTATTTACTTGAATTTTTCGGAGCTCGGATGTCCCGGCACGGATTTCGAGGCTGAGGGTACTGTTCGGCGCCGGCGGGCGGCGGCGCCGGCAGCGGGCAGCGGCGGAACGCGGCGGCGCGGGCTCGGGCAGGTGGCGGAGCGGCCGCCGGCGGGCTCGGGCAGGCACGCGGCCGACGTACACCGAGGGGCTGGGACACGTGGCATCTCGTGAGTGGCCGGTTCTATAGGCGCGGTCCACGGACTTTGCGCGGGTGCACGGTGGGCCGGGGGTGGACACGTGGCGGCTTTTGGTTGGCGAGTCCTGGTGCGCGCGGTCCACGAAGCGGCTGGAGCAGGTGGCCGTACGGCGGTGGTTGGGGAGCGACGTGGGGGCACCACGTGGCGCCCCGCGGTTGGCCGGGCGCAGCTGCGCACGCCATGTGTCGGGACACGCGGCGCTGCGCGGTTGGCGGGCACGCGTGCGCCGGGTGCGGGCTGTGTCGGCGGGCCACGTGTCGGGCTCTCGGGATTTCGGGCACGCACAGTGTTGGGCGGGGCCCAACACTGTAGTGGCCCGAATGTCCCGGGCGCTCGAATTTTGGGCCCAAAAGTCCAATTTCGAATTTTTCGGGCTGGACCTATAAATAGGCACTTTGCTTGGGCTTTTTGTGCCTTTTCCCAAGCTCCCCTGCACTTGGACCCTTTAGGAAAGTTGGAGATCTTCATGTTGCGCATCTTCTAGCAGAGGCCCGGAATTTTTGGAAGCTGCGGCGTCGATGACTTCGGCATCGGAGCACAGAGTGACGATCTTTCATCGGAGGCCCGTTATCGTCGCAGTTCGATCTGAGAGGTCCACAGAGCTAGTCCTTCAATTTTATTGGACGATTTTCACAATGTTGGATTCACGAGAGGTACGCCTTCGTTTTCCGTATTGATCATCTTGCTGGATTCAGAGGTTATGGCACGGTTTTCGAGACATTTCTAAGGCGCTGTTCTGTTGGTGGAGTTTTTAGACAGCAGCCCTTTGCCAGAATTTTATCTCCGCACTCGAGTGTCGGATCGAGACGAGCCTTTACACTTTTTGCATCTACTCGTCACGATGATTATCATCGTATTTTTCGGGGATTTTTCTGAGGCTTGCCTGAAGGTATACTGTTTCCCCTTTTACTGTGCTGATTATTACAGTTGTGTGGTTGTGAGTTTTTGCGCGCCTGTACTGTGGAATTTGTAACTCGGCCTTCGGGGCTCGGAATTGAACGTGCAGGTACCCGTTTCGAAGGTCTCGACGCGAGGATCGCCGAAGTATTTTTATCGAAATTTTTGGAGTTCAGTTTACAAGTGAAAATATTGCATCTTTGGGGCTGAAATCTCAGCTTGGACAGCACACTTAGGATTTTGTTGTAATTGTATTTTTGGGCCATATTTTTGTATCCAGGAGGTATTTTGGAAGGTTTTCGGCCCGACGGATTTGTGGAAATCTGTGGATTGTCCCGGTACAGTTTCAGCTTTTCGGACATTGGACAGTTGTGCACTTTCAGGTGGGTGGCCCTGTCTCCAAGATTGATGGAATATTCATTAAATCTGCTATAGTAGGACCATGCATGATAGTGATATTCTTGTGTAGCATACCAGAATGTGATAGCTAATAATTCTAGAGTTATTTGATGATCATGCGATCTTTTGTTTCCTACTATCTGTAAATTATTATTATCTTGGAACTTGACCTAGCACACATGTCATATGCTGCATGTGTAGCCAGACCAGTAGAAAACTCCAACTTGGGCTAGGTTTATTCTGCTTTAGACATCTACACTTCTTTTCTTTCCTGGACATAGTGTTACTCGCCAGGGTAATGGCCCGAGTGGTCGGGATTCTTTTAGTGTGGGATGCATTTTACACTCGTGCTTGGGAGCAGAGTGGAGTCTGGTAGATGTAGTTGGTTGTTCATCTGTGGTGGGAGCCGTTTGGGTAGACGGCGGTCCCGAGGTATTTCAGTTTCTTGTTTTATTGTCGCCGCTGTGATAGTGGCAGCTGTATACCTGTGTCAGCAGGACCTTGAACCCAGAACCTCTTTGGACACACATATAATTTTAGTCAACCAAACGTTTTCTTCCAAGCGTCGTAGGGTCGCCTGAGTCTGTGCTTGTTTGATTGGACGAAGGCATTAGCTCTTGGAGGCTTGGATATAAAAACTTGTTTTCAATTGTTTTCCTAAAAAGAACTAAAAATCATAAATATGGATTTCTTCTAGATCGAATGGCTTTTAGTAAGAAATGTCACCTTTTTCCTAAATGAACCACCCGAGATGATTCGAGTGGTCTGGGTTCTAAGGTCTGCCTTCTTCTTGGGACGAGAACAACGAGAGGCTATGCCTAGACCCTGTTTTTGTTTGATTAGGGTTGTAGGTTCTAGTCTTTCGGGGTTCCCGGACCCTTCATTGTGTTAGTGGTGGAGTTTATCCTGTCAGTGAGTCTGCATGTTGAGATATTGTGGCCTGTTGAGGCAGTTGTTCGTAGTGGATGCGACTTTGTGCTTTGAGTTGGTGGATTTGCTTGTGTCTTGAGATTCGAAAGAGCTGATCAGCTGAGTCGTCGAGAGTGCTCCGACCGTTGTGCGAGATGTTTGAGGATCCTGAGTTGTTTCGTTCAGAGCGTGAGTGTGGATTTTGACTATAGCCTGCAGTGCCAGCTCGACAGAGTGCGTGGATACCTTTGTCCTCGATGGGGTCGCGCCCCACGAGAGCCACGCCCGGGGTGGATATGTTACTCTGGTATCGCGACTTGTCGACGCCGTCCCTCTGACTGAGCCAGTTTTGGCAGTTACGGACACAATCCCTCTGGCTGAGCCAGTTTTGGCAGCTACGGACATACCTACGTCAGTTCGGTCCTCCGGGATGTAACGGCAGTAGGTAGGCGCAGGTTTGACTGGACCCAAGGAGGCAGTCAGGTAGATTGGGTGATCTGAGTTGAGGGATAGTAGATGCACGATGTTATCATCTGTTCCACTTTTTGAGCATCTAGATTGGGGCATAGTAGCTGTAGGGTTATTCATTTTCAGCTCTTTCCTTCAGCATTTCATTTGTTACAGCATGCCTCCAGTAGACTTAGTGGGCAGACCGTGGTATCAGAGCCTAGGTTGTAGGTCATTATAGACTTAGAAACCCTAGGCTTGTGGTTGGACATTAGGATGACTACGTGAGTGTCGTGACTTTTAGCGAGAGTCCTGATTGAGTTTTATACCTCTCCCAAGGGATGGGATGAGTGATTGGCATGTTTATTCTCCTAAGCGATTATGTTGGCTGCAGACAACATAATTCTATGGAAGGAATGACATGTCTTAGACTTTCGCTGGATTGGGTCGAATGGTTGTTGTGTCCTGATGTTTGTTATTGTGCAGTGAACTACGATGCCCCTGAGACGTCGTGTAGTGAAGAAGGCACATCCCGCATCTGATGAGTAACCCGAGCAGCGGGAGACAGAGCTATCAGAGCAGGGCAAGACCCAAGAGTTATGGATCCAGATGGCACAGATGTCGGAGGCTGTCCGGCGTCAGGAGGAGACCATGGACCGGATGATGCGCATGTTGGAGCAGAGAGTGCAGCCTGTTGTTACTCCCCCTGAGAGTTTCCCCGCACCTCCTTCGCCAGCTGTGGCACCCTCAGTTGTATCAGCAGCACAGGCAGCCCCTACTGCACCGGTTACCAGTGGTCAGCCGTCCGGGATGGCGGAACAGTTGACCCCTGCAGAGCAGCGTGAGGTGGTGGATCTATTGATGAGGTTCCGCGAGTTCGATCCACCCCGTTTTTCTGGATTGAGTGCAGAGCCGTGGGAGGCTGAGTCTTGGATCACGGCCATGGAGCGACATTTTGAGAGCCTATTTATTGAGGAGCGGTTTCGAGTCCTCTTGGCTACACACTTCTTGGAGCGCAACGCCGAGGTTTGGTGGCGGCGTGTGTGACCTGCTGGTCCGCCTGGGACGCAGCTTCTCTCTTGGGCGGAGTTCCGCAGTCTATTTTTTGGAGCTTTTTTCCCGGAGAGCGTCAGGCAGAGGTTAGAGGAGCAGCTGAAGAATCTCCGTCAGGGAGATCGTCCCGTGCATGAGTACATCGCAGACTTCAACCAGTTGTTGGCCTGTGTACCGCACGCGGCCAGGGACGAGGCGCATCGGATTTACATGTTTGAGCGGGCTTTGCGCCGGGAGATTTATCAGTTCGTCCGTTCGCGTAGATTGCAGACGTTGGATGCGTCTATGGAGCAGGCGCTTTACGTTGAGCACGGAGAGGTGGTGTTGGATGAGGTGGCTCCAGCTCCCGCAGTGATTCCAGGGGCGAAGCGCTCAGCGCCGGTTGATGAGGGACAGACGAGTCGGCAGGCGCCTCCGGGACCTTCACGATCTCACCCTGAGGGTCGTGAGTTTCAGAGGCGCCAGAGTTCAGGTGGGCACCCGCAGCAGCCGCAGTATCAGCAGCGACAGTAGTTTCAGCAGCAGTATCGACAACAACGACATGAGCGGTATGTCATCTGTGGCGGCCCTCATCCACCGTCGCAGTGTGACCAGAGACAGGGACGGTATTTCCTATGTGGAGAGTATGGACATTTTCGAGCAGCTTGTCCCCGAGCCATTCTGTCGGGGCTTTTTGTGCCTTTTCCCAAGCTCCCCTGCCCTTGGACCCTTTAGGAAAGTTGGAGATCTTCGTGTTGCGCATCTTCTGGCAGAGGCCCGGAATTTTTGGAAGCCGCGGCGTCGACGACTTCGGCATCGGAGCACAGAGTGACGATCATTCATCGGAGGCCCGTTATCGTCGCAGTTCGATCTGAGAGGTCCACAAAGCTACTCCTTTAGTATATTTGGACAATTTTTACACCGTTGGATTCACGAGACGTACGCCTTCGTTTTCCGTATTGATCATCTTGCTGGATTCAGAGGTTATGGCATGGTTTTCGAGACATTTCTAAGCCGCTGTTTTGCTGGTGGAGTTTTTGGACAGCAACCCCTTGCTGGAATTTTATCTCCGCACTCGAGTGTCGGATCGAGACGAACCTTTACACTTTTTGCATCTACTCGTCATGAGGATTATCATCGTATTTTTCGGGAATTTTTCTGAGGTTTGCCCGAAGGTATACTGTTTCCCCTTTTACTGTGCTGATTATTACAGTTGTGTGGTTGTGAGTTTTTGCACGCCTGTACTGTGGAATTTGTAACTCGGCCTTCGGGGCTTGGAATTGGACGTGCAGGTACCCGTTTCGAAGGTCTCGATGCGAGGATCGCCGTAGTATTTTTATTGGTATTTTTGGAGTTCAGTTTACAGGTAAAAATATTGCATCTTTGGGACTGAAATCTTAGCTTGGACAGAACACTTAGGATTTTGTTGTAATTGTATTTTTGGGCCATATTTTTGTATCCAGGAGGTATTTTGGAAGGTTTTGGGCCCGACGAATTTGTGGAAATCTGTGGATTGTCCCAGTACAGTTTCAGCTTTTTGGACATTGGACAG
The DNA here is from genome assembly GCA_029168755.2 of Tillandsia fasciculata. Classification (NCBI taxonomy): domain Eukaryota; kingdom Viridiplantae; phylum Streptophyta; class Magnoliopsida; order Poales; family Bromeliaceae; genus Tillandsia; species Tillandsia fasciculata. The sequence continues at coordinate 6,801,352 of CM054945.1, forward strand.
TTGTGCACTTTCAAGTGGGTGGCCCTGTCTCCAAGATTGATGGAATGTTCATTAAATCTGCTATAGTAGGACCATGCATGATAGTGATATTCTTGTGTAGCATGCTAGAATGTGATAGCTAATAATTCTAGAGTTATTTGATGATCATGCGATCTTTTGTTTCCTACTATCTGTAAATTATTGTTATCTTGGAACTTGACCTAGCACCCACGTCATATGCTGCATGTGTAGCCAGACCAGTAGAAAACTCCAACTTGGGCTAGGTTTATTCTGCTTTAGACATCCACACTTCTTTTCTTTCCTGGACATAGTGTTACTCGCCCGGGTAGTGGGCCGAGTGGTCGGGATTCTTTTAGTGTGGGATGCATTTTACACTCGTGCTTGGGAGCAGAGTGGAGTCTGGTAGATGTAGTTGGTTGTTCATCTGTGGCGGGAGCCGTTTGGGTAGACGGCGGTCCCGAGATGTTTCGATTTCTTGTTTTATTGTCGCCGCTGTGATAGTGGCAGCTGTATACCTGTGTCAGTAGGATCTTGAACCCAGAACCTCTTTGGACACACATATGATTTTAGTCAACCAAATATTTTCTTCCAAGCGTCGTAGGGTCGCCTGAGTCTGTGCTTGTTTGATTGGACGAAGGCATTAGCTTTTCGAGGCTTGGATATAAAAACTTGTTTTCAATTGTTTTCCTAAAAAGAACTAAAAATCATTAAATATGGATTTCTTCCAGATCGAATGGCTTTCAGTAAGAAATGTCACCTTTTTTCTAAATGAACCACCCGAGATGATTCGAGTGGTCTGGGTTCTAAGGTCAGCCTTCTTCTTAGGACGAGAACAACGAGAGGCTATGCCTAGAGCCTGTTCTTGTTTGATTAGGGTTGTAGGTTCTAGTCTTTCGGGGTTCCCGGACCCTTCACTGTGTTAGTGGTGGAGTTTATCCTGTCAGTGAGTCTGCATGTTGGGATATTGTGGCCTGTTGAGGCAGTTGTTCGTAGTGGATGCGACTTTGTGCTTTGAGTTGGTGGAGTTGCTTGTGTCTTGAGATTCGAGAGAGCTGATCAGCTGAGTCGTCGAGAGTGCTCCGACCGTTGTGCGAGATGTTTGAGGATCCTAAGTTGTTTCGTCCAGAGCGTGAGCGTTGATTTTGACTATAGCCTGCAGTGCCAGCTCGACAGAGTGCGTGGATACCTTTGTCCTCGATGGGGTCGCACCCCACGAGAGCCACGCCCGGGGTGGATATGTTACTCTGGTATCGCGACTTGTCGACGCCGTCCCTCTGACTGAGCCAGTTTTGGCAGTTACGGACACAATCCCTCTGGCTAAGCCAGTTTTGGCAGCTACGGACATACCTACGTCAGTTCGGTCCTCCAGGATGTAACGGCAGTAGGTAGGCGCAGGTTTGACTGGACCCGAGGAGGCAGTCAGGTAGATTGGGTGATCTGAGTTGAGGGATAGTAGATGCACCATGTTATCATCTGTTCCACTTTTTGAGCATCTAGATAGGGGCATAGTAGCTGTAGGGTTATGTCACACCCCGGGGTCAGAACTGTACCCCGGGCTCGCCAACAAATCCGCCGCCCCTACGGGAAGCCCCGTAGAGACGCAGCGTCTAACCTGCAAAAATAGATCAACTATACTAACAGATATCAGAGCTGTAAACATAAAACTAACTATAAACAAAAGTAAAAAGTCTCTCGAAAATATAATACATAGCATCCTCACCAGAAATACAGGAGTCTCTCAAAAGAAAGCAAAAGAGTACAACTCGATGCCTCACTACATAATCTCTCAAACATGACACAGCCAAAATGAGCATCAGGGTACCTCTATCACTCGCTGAAGCTGAAGGGGGAAAGGGATCTATCTCGCGCTTCCCTTACCTCGGTCTGAAGGAGCTGGATCAGCAACAGGTGCAACAGGAACTGGAGCTGAAGTCCCTGAGGAAAAGACACCACGATGGGTGTGAGAACTACCTCCCACAGTAGTTCTCAGTGGGTGCTGCCAACAAGCCCGACGGTCTGCCCACTAAGTCTACTAGAGGCATAAAGTAACAAAAGAAAGTGCTGTAAAGAAAAACAGGAAAAGTAAAATCTACAGCTACTATGCCTCTATCTGGAAGCTCAAGGAGTAGGACAGAAGGAACAATATGCCACTACTAGTACTCATCCCAAACCCAATCCCAACTGACTGCCGCATCGGGTCCAGTCAAACCTGCGCCTACCTACCTCTGTAGGTATGTCCATAGCTGCCAAAACTGGCTCAGCTAGAGGGACAGTGTCCATGACTACCAAAACTGGCTCAGCCAGAGGGACACCAGCATCGACAAGCCGCAAAAGAAGTATCAGGCCCAACTCCGGAGTGGCACTCGTGGGGAGCGACCCCACCGAGCAAAGTACAGCGCATCTCTGTCGAGCTAAGAATGTGGCTCCTGCAGGCTATGATCCAATCACTGTCTCACTCACTAACTAAGAATCCACCATCACTATCACTATCACTATCAAGATGCGAACTGGTCTACAGACTGCTACAGACTCCACTCGGTCCCCAGACGCGAGTGCAAATGCATCCACAGCTAATAAACCTCCCAGCCCACTACTCGGGGAAAAACACTATGTCCAGAGTGACAAGAGAATAACCACTGTGGGAAAGCTAAAGTGATGAACAAATCTGATACATGTTCAGGTTTCCTGTAGTATAATTGTGCATAATTAATTAATTTACTGACAATTATGCTAAGTTGAGTTTCCATGTTACAACTTACCAAGAAGTCATCAGATTTAGCAACTATCATCTGCGGTTACCATATACAGTTTTCATAGGATAAAGTAGTCATTTACTAGTATGCATGCAATCATAATCATAGAATTAGAAAACAGTCCGTAGATTTTGAAAGCGAAAACACCCACCTGATCGCGCTAACTGTCCGGGGTGGTACAGATAAAAAATCCAGACAAGCCAAATCTCCACACCTGCTAAGCTAATAACACAGTAGCGGTGCCCACAAAGTCCTGGGTACAACAACAATCCACAATTACATACAATTCACACAAGAAAACAAGTCCCAAACATTCCTGCATGAACAGTCCCTTTTACACGAAATTTTCACCTAAAAATAATCCTTAATAAATTCCGATAAAAATATCACGACGATCCTCGCGAAGTGTAGATGTCGATAGGCTCTTGAATCGTCGAAATCCGATAACAGGAAGTGGAGATAAAAATCTGCGAAGCAGGCACTGTCAAGAAACACAAACAGTAACAAAGGGTCGTGAAAATGTACCCCAAACCCCTCTAAAAACTCAAATCCAGCAAAAATGTCCAACATGGAAAACGTAGATATACCTCTCGTGAACGTGCTGTCGAAGAAATCGTCCAAAAATATGGTCGGGGTAGCTCTGCAGGTCTCCCAGACGAAAATGCGACGGAAATGGGCCTCCAACAGTAGAACGTCGCTCCGCACTACGAGGTAGAAAACACAGTCATTGCGGCTTCCAGAAAATCTGAAACTCCACCGGAAGATGCACAAGAGGGAGAGGAAGAATTTTTGTAAAAGGCTCAAGAGCTAATTCCCACGGGAAAAAGTCCAAAAATCAAGGCCCAAACGGCCTATTTATAGGCCTCCAAAAGAAACAGCCCAAAAAGACTTCACTATTGGGCTCGGGCCCAACTTTCGGGCGCCCGAAAAGTTTCGGGCGCCTACAGTGTTGGGCCCGGGCCCAACACTGTTCACACCCGAAACTCCCAGGTGCCGCCACGTGTCCGCCGAACAGGAAACACCGGCGCAAGGCCACTCAGAACCCGCCACGTGTCCCGCCGAACAGGGAACACTAGTGCAAGGCTACCCAGAACCCGCCACGTGTCCCCACTCTGGGCACAGTAAGGCGGTGGCGCCCGCCAATGAGCGGCCGCCACGTGTCCTCCCCGGCTGACCCGCCGACCGGCCGCCGTGCCCGCCGGTCGCGCGAAGTGGGCCGCGCGTGCGCACGCGTCCCGAGGCACCTGCCGCGCACTCCGTGCACCGCGCAAGCTGCACCCGCCAATCAGGGAGTGACACGTGTCCCCTGCACCCGGTCCACGCCTTCCGCAGGAATTCCGTGGACCGCGCCGCGTGCACCAACCAACCGGAGGCTGCCACCTGTCCCCCGCCTGGTCCATGCACCGCCACGCACCTCCAGTAGACCGCGCGCCCTGGGCCCGCCAATCAGGTGGTGCCATGTGTCCATGTACCGGGTCTGTGCACCCCACCGCGCAACTCTGTGGACCGCGCATCCTGAACCGGCCAATGACAGGCCGCCACGTGGCATCCCGGCGGTCTACGGCCCCTCCCATGCACCAAAACCCACTAAAAACTTCCGGGTGTCCGTTTTTGGGCATCCGGACTCCAAATTAAACAAACAAAAAGTCGTTTTCAAGCGTTTTTCCGTGCTGAATCCATTTCCAACCTCCGTTTGGCTTGATTCTTTTCAGAAACTTCGGCAAACCCAGCCGAAGGCCAAAACAGCAAAAAAAACACACAGGGTCCCTCAGTAGCACCCAATTGATGCACCGTGGGCCAGATACACCAATACTAGGTGTTCTAACAGTGGATTCATCAGAAGAATGCTGCATGGGAACTAGGGCCACTACAATTCATTTCCAGCTCTTTCCTTCAGCATTTCATTTGTTGCAGCACGCCTCTAGTAGACTTAGTGGGCAGACCGTTGGGCTTGTTGGCGGCACCCACTGAGAACTACTATGGGATGTAGTTCTCACACCCGTCGTGGTGTCTTTTTTCCTAGGGACGTCTGCTCCTGTTCCTGCTGCTCCAGTTGCTGCTTCTTCAGATCGAGGTGAGGGAGTCACGAGCTAGATCCCTACCAGTCGTCGTCCAGAGAGTAGATGTACCCTTATTATTTTGATAGTTTCTTGTTGAGAGACTTTGTAGCGTGGGATAGAGTTGTACTTTCCTTTATTGCTGAGAGAGACTTTTGTATTTTGGTGAGGACTTGGATTGTATCAATTGGACTTGTATTTATTTTATTTATTTCAGCTTTTACTTCCAGCTCTGATATCTGTTTAGTATAGCATCTTTCTTTTGCAGGTTAGACGCTTCGTCTATACGGGGTTCACCGTATGGGTGGCGGATCTGTTAGCGAGCCCGGGTCGCAGTTTCGACTCCGGGGCGTGACACCACCTACTACCACTACATCCACGGAGGACTGGAAATATGTAGGGCGTCCCACACGGACTGCGCTGACAAGTCACGATAGCAAAGTAACAGACCCAGCTCCGGAACGGCACTCGAGGTGAGCGACCCTATCGAGGAAGTAATCGCACATCTCTATCGAGCTCAATATGACTCATGCATGCTATAGTCTAAATCCACTATCAATCAGATCGACAAAACTCAACTCACAACACTAACCCACTGGCCGGAGGTACTCAACAGCCGGGACCACCGTCAACCCAAACGACTCCCAAAGTAGAACACCCAACTCACCACACTAAACCGACTGGCCAGAGGTACTCAACAGCCGACAACAACGAAGGGTCCAAAAATTCCGGGAGACTGGCGCCTACAACCCAATCAAACAAGAACAGATTCCAGACACAACTTCCCATAGCTCTCGACCCAAATATGAAAATAGCCTTTAGAATCCAGATCACTCGAACCCTCTTCGGGTGAGGTGGTTTATAGGAAAAGATGACGTTTGTTTCTGAAAATAATTTTTCACTCGAACCATCTCAGGGTAAAAAATGAAAGTAGTTTCTTTTTAGAAAACTATCTTAATTTGAGTAAATTCATTTTAATAAATTTTAGATCTTTAAGAAAATCAGTTAAAAATAAGTTTTATTTTTCAAACCCCTAAGGTCTAGTGCCTTCACCCTAATCAAACAAGAATAGATTCCGGCGACCATTCTAAATTCGGGAGGAAAACCTTGGTTTACTAAAATCATGTGTATTCAAAAACATTCTGGGTTCAAGATCCTGCTATCACAACTCAACAACGCCACGAACACAGTGGCAACGAAACTGGTCGGAGAATACTCGACGACCCGGGACTACCGTCTACCCAAACGGCTCCCGACACTAGCACGAAATTAGCCTCAGCTATCATACTCCACTCGGCCTCCAGGCACAAGCGCATAATGTGTCCTACACTATCCCAACCACTCGGCCCACTACCCGGGCGAGGAAAAACTTTAAGTTAAGGAAACATGTAAGAGTGTGAAGGAAAGCTAGAAATACAATAACTAACCCAAGTGAGAGTTTTCTAAAAGTCTGGTTAAATATATGAAGACATATGACGGGGTGCAAGTCAAGGTTCCACAATTTTTCATTAATAAAGGGCAATAAATAAATCATTAACTCTATCATATCTCAACCAATACATGAAACACAACTTTATTATGCATGTCCACTACAAGATAGAATTAGAAAACAGTCCGCTAATTTTGAAGAAAATTCAACCCATCTGAAACTCATCAATTCGATGTCTGATCTGGCTGAAATTCAACATGCTTAATCCTCGCCTCTCAAGAATCCAACGAAGCAAGAATCACCCAAAATCTCCTCTCGGATTGGGCGAAAACAACACACGCTGTGCAGATTTTCCCATAATTTCAGCAATCACTCGTGTGTTAAATAAAATGCACATAAAGCATTAAATATCTCAATTTGAAGCTCCCAACAGTAAAACTAAGTTGTCCTCTGTCAAATGAATATCTCCAAAGCCTCAAAATTTCATTTTTAATTTTTCTTAATTAACAAATTAACCAATCAACACAATGCTGTCTAGAAATTGCTAACAAAAATCAACATGTACTTGCAAGAAGTATGGCGACCAATACAAAAGGAATTTCCACTGAATTTAAAAGAGGAATTGCTCACCTTAAACTAAATAAGTTGTTCAAACTTTAAAATCCCGAAAATGATCAAAAAATCATTAAGAAATCTGCATCCAAAGGCTCAATCCTCAACACAAAATCCAAAACAAAAACTGCAGCCAACTCTGTCATAGGGTCAAGAAGATCGATAATATTACCTAAGCAAACGAGCTCCAAATCCGACAAGAAGGGTCTCAATGCGTTTATCTTTAAGAGTAGATGCAAATCAAGTCCAAGAACTTCAAAATCCATGCATAAATCATCGAGAAAATCCATGAATACTTTGAACTATCAAAAATCTGTTCTGTGCACAAAGGCTCCAGAGATGGTATAAAAACTTCAAGAAAACTCCAGATCTGAGAGGAGTGATCAATATCAAAGTTGTAGGCCTACCTCTTGTGAAGATCCCAAACCAAATATCAGCCAAAAACTCCAAAGGATTAGCTCTGTAGAAGCCTCACACTGAACTACAACGGAGGTGGCTGAAAACAACAATAATGGTAGAGCTCTCCCACTTGAGGAAGAAGATGAAGATGGAGCTCCAATGTCCTCCAATGATACTCAAGAAGGTGAGGAAAAAGGTGGAGAAGTCGCTTGTTGAAGCTCCCAAAAAAACACAAGTCCAAATGCTATACAAAGTGGAGATGAGTCCCAATTTATAGTCCAGAAATCCCCCAACTTTCGGATCCATGGTGTGATTTCGGGAGCCCGAAAGTCTCCACGATCGGCTTGCGACGAGCGCCAGAATCAACAGGGGTCGTCCATCATCACGCGTCGCCCGATCCGCGCCAGCGCCCGCGTCAATCGGTCCGCCAATCTCCTGCCGCCACGTGTCTCCTCTTATCCAATCCGTGCCCGACACGAAATCCACATCGGCCAATCGCGGAGCGCCATGTGTCCACCCTATCCGAAGTGCCACCGACACCGCAGTGCGCCCAATCGCGTGGCGCACGCCTACCCGCCCACCTGCCCACGGCCGCCAGCACCTGCCCGCTGCCACCGGCGCTTGCCCTCGGCTACCCGAAGCTACCCGCTGCTCGAGCTACAATAAAATGTTCCATAATCCTGTTTTAGGGTGTCCGAATCCCCAAAAAAACATCCAAATAGGCTATTTTGATCAATTTTTCGCACTGAGTCTGATTCTGTGTCCGTTTTTTGCGCACATGCCTCTAACTCGCGACAAAGGCATCCAAACAGGTAATTTTGATCTATTTTTCCCGCTGAGTCCATTTTTTGTGTTTGTTTCACGCGCAACACCTCCATCACACAATAATGGGCATCCAGGAGCCACTAACACACTACTAACATCCATGGAGATCAGAGTCATCACATCCTCCCCCACTAAAAGAAAGTTTCGTTCTCGAAACTAAACATACCTCAAACGGAAGTGTCAGAACAAAAAGATAGGTATCCATCAACACCATCTCCAACTCTCAAGTTGCCGCTCGCTCCTCGTGATTACTCCTCAATAACAGCAAATATGGCATGGCCCGGTTGCGTAATCTTCTCATCACACGAGCCAGAATTCGCAACGGGCGTCCCTCGTACCCCAAACACTCGCTGATCTCATTTGCAAGTCAATTACGGGCGAGGGATCCAATACATATCTCCTCTAAGTTGAGACGTGGAAAAACATCGGGGACTCCAACAAAACGCGGGAGGGGAGGGGGGGAGGGGGGAAGGACAACTAGTCCAACTCGCTCCAAAATCTCACCCTCGGTACCAACTCATCCAGAACGACTCAAAGTACACCCGCACAACCAACCAAGAAAGAAAGGAGCCTAACATCAGGAACATCATCAACCCCCAACTCTCAGTTTAAAAATAGCCGAAAACAGCGAAAAGTTCAAAAATCTCGAAAGGTCAGTGCCTTTACCCCAATTAAACAAGAACGGGCTTCGGCACCATCTCCATTTCTAGAGCAGCCTTTCGAACTTTTCGACCCGTTCACGAAGCCTTGGCGTAAAGAAGTGAAAAAGGGAGAGAAGTGGTGAAGTTGTTTCTACTGTGGTTGTCATTCTCAGATCCTGCCCATCCAAGTAGGTTGCTCAACGAAGGCTACAATCTAAAAGAGACTTCTAGAGACACAACCTCCACCCCTAAATGTCTCATTTGCTCCAGTAGCGCCGCCTGTCGCGCGATCATCAAGCTCAAGCTCTACACTGCTCATTTGCTCAAAGCATCCGCCCACATCCAAGGCCAATGTGGGGGCGTCACTGCAAATCAATCTCTACTGACAGGCTAAGTGATCCATCGTCTCTTCTACCTTAATGAAGATGCTCCCTAATGTGAGACACTGGGTCTAACAACCCTCTATCCATCAGTTCCAGCAATTGTGCCATAAGCTCTCTCAGCTTACTGGTGCCATCCAATAAGGTGCCTTCGAAATCGGCACGATTTCAGAACCACGTCATTCACAAACTCAATTTTCTTGTCCGGCGGCATCAATATCAACTCATTTGGAATCACATTCGAGAACTTGCGGACAATAGGGTTACTGTTGAGTCCTGGTGCTGCCGTAGGCACCTCTACTACTGTCACAAGAAAAGTGGTACATCCTCGGCTCATCATCTGCCGGACCCTTGCCGATGGAACTGCCACTGCAAAAAGGGCACTCCGGCAACCTCTGTAGATGAACTCCTCCTGTCCGGCTCACAAAAAGTCACGATCCTCTCTCCGCCGTCAAAAGTCGCATGACACCACACCAACCAACCCAAGGCACCCCGTCAAAATCCTGGAGTTGCCGCTACTAATACTGCTGTTGATACCACTGTCGGGGCCCACCCGACCTCTGGCACCTTAGGAATCCACGACCCAGAGAAAGAAATCGGGAAGGCATCTGCCTGCTGATCTGTCCTCCATCATCCAGCACCGGGCGCTTCTCTCAAAAACTCGCCCCTGGCGGCAAGTCCCTGTCTAAAGGAACTGTAGCACCACACTCTATATACAGTGCATGCTCCATCGAAGCATCTAAGGTCTGAAGTCGGATGGACCAAACGAGCTGAAAGGTATCCTGGCGCAATTGTAATGTGCCGGATTTTCGGCACATAAATAAATGTAAATAAAGGTGGGATGAAATTCTATTGTTATGAAAGTTGGGGAAGTAAAGAATATTTGGAAGCGAGTTGGGCCCAAATCGGGATTAAAATGAGAGTTCTGGAATTTTATTCGAGAAAGAGGGCCCAGATTTTTAGTGGAAAATTTACAGTGTCGGAAAATTTTGAGAAAATTACGGGAGCCCCGTAAATATGTTTTAAGGCCACAGAAAAAGTTTCGCGTTGATCGGAGGCCGGATAGTGGGAACGGGCTCCGGCAACAGTGTCGAAAAATTCTGAGAAAATTACGGGAGCTGTGTAATTATGTTTTAAGGTCACGGTAAAAATTTCGTGTTCATCGGATACCCGGATTGCGAGAACGGGGTCCGCCAATGATTCTGGACACAGCGGGGCTTTTGGTAGCCCAGAAATGGCCAAAAGTGAAAATTTAAATTTTTCTGTGGTAAATTAAGCTGAAACGAAGTCGCCTGTCAAATTTGGACGAAAACGGATGAAAAATGGACAAAAAACGGGACAAAAATGGATTTCCAAGGCGCGCGGCGCGCTGCTCAACGCGCACAGCTGGCGCGCATCAAGTGCGCGGGTCAATGGGGGGCCGCCACATGGCAGGCCCCCATTGGGCCCGTACGGGCGCGAGGACGCGCGCCCGCAGGGGCGCGCAGGGGAGGCGGCCACGTGGCCTCCTTGTTCCCTGCCTGGACCGGGTGCACCCGCATGGGTGCGGTGGACCGGCAGGTGCACCGTGGACCCATGCCCGTGGACCATCTTTTCTCTCTCCCTCCTTTTCTTCTTCTTCTTCCTCCCCGCAGGCCATTTTTCTTCCCTTCTTTCTTTTCCTTCTCCAACCGAGAGTGAGGGAGAGTGAGGGAGGAGGTTGTGGGAGATGCCGTGTTGCGTCGTGAGCCTCGTGGAGCGCGCAAGATGCTCCAAGCAGTCTGGGGATCGCGTGTATTCGCGTGGGGCGGCGCGACGCTGTCAAGGTAGGCTCCGTTCGTCGTTTTTACGGTATTTTTGGCACAGTTTTGAGACGTTATTTTGGACATTAGATTTAACCCCGTGCCGTTTTGCGTGTTAGGGACTGAGTTCTCTTGTACCGTTGCTGCAAGGACTGTCGGGGACAATTTTGGCGCGCCTCGTTTTGCGTGCCAATCCGAGGTACGTGTTCCGTTTTACGCACAGATTGAGTTGTTGTGCACGGTTTTACATGCAGTTTATAATATTATACATCATTTTTCGTACAGAGATAGAAAAATATGCATCGTTTTGCGTGCAACCTCACAGTTAAACTTGCACCGTTTTGCGTGCAGATCATTTTATCGCGCACCGTTTTGTGTGCAGTTTATAATATTATACATCATTTTTCGTACAGAGATAGAAAAATATGCACCGTTTTGCGTGCAACCTTACAGTTAAACTTGCACCGTTTTGCGTGCAGATCATTTTATCGCGCATCGTTTTGCGTGCAGTTTATAATATTATACATCTTTTTTCGTGCAGAGATAGAAAAATATGCACCGTTTTCCGTGCAACCTTACAGTTAAACTTGCACCGTTTTGCGTGCAGATCATTTTATCGCGTACCGTTTTGCGTGCAGTTTATAATATTATACATCGTTTTTCGTGCAGGGATAGAAAAATATGCACCGTTTTGCGTGCAACCCTATAGTTAAGCGTGCACCGTTTTGCGTGCAGATTTGAGGTACTTGCACTGTTTTGCGTGCCGACCGTGTTGTCGCGCACCGTTTTGCGTGCCGATCCTAATATTATGCATCGTTTTTCGTGCAGGGTTGGAAAAGGCATGCACCGTTTTGCGTGCAGATTTGAGGTACGTGCATCGTTTTGCGTGCCGGTTGTGTTGTCGCGCATCGTTTTGCGTGCACTCTCTAATATTATACATCGTTTTTCGTACAGGGTTAGAAAAACGTGCACCGTTTTACGTGCAACCCTACGGTAGATCGTGCACCGTTTTGCATGCAGATTCGAGGTACGTGCACCGTTTTGCGTGCCGGTTGATTTAACGCGCACCGTTTTGCGTGCAGACTAAAATGACGCACACCGTTTTGCGTGTGGGTTTTTAGTGACGTGCATCGTTTTGCGTGCAGGTTTGGTGGACGTGCACCGTTTTGCGTGCAGACTCGAGAGAAGTGCATCGTTTTGCGTGCAAGCTCGAGGAGACAAGTGGAATCGCGCGGAGACCAATTGCAAGTGTCTACAAGCAATTGGGTACACTACAAGGTGGGGAATTCTGCCGAAATTGGGTGACCTCTCCCCTTACTCCTTTGCTTTTCGATTCGAAGCATGATAGTAGCCTGTTAGAGGCGTTAGGTAATTATGAATAAGATTGCATGTTTAGAGGAACACAGATGAAAAGAGCAACTGTTGGTTGCCAATAACAGATGATATATGTGCATGTGTAGAGAAATTTAGAGGAAAAGTGATATTTATGATTTATCCACAATAGGGGATAAATTTGTATGTGTAGATGGACACAGATGATAAATGCAACTGTCAGTTGCCAAAAGGAGATAATTCATTTTCATGTGCAAAAAGGACTTAGAGGATAAATATTTTTTTTTTATGATGGATATGAAAATAATTGCATGCGTAGAAATGAGTAATTACTTGATGACTGTGATCATGTTAGGGTACAACCCTAGAAATCATGTGATATAAGGGAACAGAACTTGTTGGTAGTAAGACTAGGAGAAAACCTAGTATAGGGGTTTGATTGGTAGTAAGACTAGGAGAAAACCTAGTTTAGGGGTTTGACGAGTGACATCAACTTAGGAGTTATCCTAGGAAGGATGAGTGGCATGGTCTTAGGTGATAACCTAAGGACACTGGATAGAGTGATCAACATAGAGTCAGAAAACTCTAGGGTGTATATGACATGGAACTTAGGTAAAGAGAACCTAAGGAGAACTAGTGTTCAACATAGAGTCAAGGAACTCTAGGGTGTATATGACATGAAACTTAGGTAAAGGAAACCTAAGGTGAGCTAGAGGTCAGCATAGAGTCATGGAACTCTAGGACAGGTATGACATGGGACTTAGGTAAAGGGAACCTAAGTTGAGCTAGAAGAGTTTAAACTCACAGACAGGAAAAATAGAGTCAAGTTGACTCTAGGATTCAGTAAGGAATCAAGAGAACGGAAAGTAGATCAAGTGTGGTGACATGAAAGGAAAAATGAGAAATAGATCAAGTGTGGAGATATGAAAGGGAAAACAGAAAAGTAGAGTCAATGTAATTCCAAAATAGCAGTGGAACATGGAATTAGAGTCAGTGTAACTCTAAGTTAATAGTGGAACAGGAAAATAGAGTTAAGTTAACTCTAGGATTCAATGAGGAATCAGGAAAGTGGGATAAGATCCCAAGGTTAAAGAGCTGATCAAATATAACCCTAGAAGGTCATAGGGTGTCTGGGCAAATGGATAATAACTTTAACTTCAATTTGAGTTAAAGAAATAAAAGAGAAATGTTTAAGAGTCCAGGAGACTCTCTAGTTATCCTTATGGCAAGACCTAGGATAAGAGAAAAAATTGTTGCTAAAAGGCAAAGATTAAAAGCAAGCTAAAAGTGGCTAAAAGCATAAAGAAAATGTAATTGACGCCTTCGAATTTGAGACTCGTCAAGTGGAGCAGGACTCCCTGGGCAGTGACCCGTCGGACGAGGTACTTTCGAAGGGCTAAAAGTGAAAGCAAGGAGCTAAATGCTCAAAGAAAAGAGAAAGTGATTTGCCAGTGGCAAAAAGGGAGCTATAAGCTCGAATAAGAAAGGAAAGCAAGTGTTCAAAAGCAAAGAGGCTAAGAACTAAAATAAAAAGAGAAAGAAAAAGAAAAGAAAAGAAAGAAAATTAAAGATAAAACGGGCGTACCTCCGGGGGTGAACGTACAACGGTCAGGAGTTGGACAGGGTCCCTCTCCCGGGCAGCGACCCGTATGACTGGTAGATAGAGTACTCTTGTCAGAGTTGGGCAGTGACCCTATCGGGCAGTGTCCCGTATGACAAGTCCCCCCGGCAGGACGGGGTAACACTTGCGAGTGTTATCGGCAACCTTAGAAATCTTATCTTATGGTAGCAAGACTACCGGGCTCGGGCCCGTTGGATAAGAATTTCCAAGGGTTAACTTGAACTAAAGCACCAGAATCTAAAGAATAAAGAAAAATAGAGTGGCCAGGGTGGCCGGGTTAGTTGAACCCAGTATACAGCGGCATAGTGGCCGAGTTGGTGCTTAGCAGCCTAGTGTGGCTAGACAGAGTAGTGCTGGGTCGATGGTTGTACACAGATAGTGTAGTGATATATTATTGCATAGCTGCATATTGATGTTGAGGATTTTAGTTTCCTAGCACACTATTATTATTGCTTCCATTGGACCAAGTGGTGTAGGACACTCTCTCTCGGTGGTTGAACCCACTGGGAACTCGCTCGTAAGTTCTCACACCCCTTGGGTGACCCCCCCACAGGTTCGGGAATGGATGCAGCGGTCGAGACAGATCAGATGCAGACGACAGCGAGGCATACGACAGGGGCAAGGGCCCAGCAGCATAGTGACCTAGAGGGTCTAGCAGAGGTATCCCTTTCTATGTATTTCTTGAGTGAACCTTGTATGGTGAGGAATTATGTAAAAGAATTGTAATAATTTTATTTGCAAGCTCAGAAATGTAAAGTGTAATAAGTTTAATTTATGGTTCACTCCTGTATGCTTTCATTTCCGCATTAGTTATTGAATGAAAGTTTTAAATTTATAGTGATTTTTAGTACTCTGATATTGAGCTTCCGCATACACTTGTTGTGTTATTATGGATGTTACCATTCCTTTCGGGTAGAAAAAGGTTTTACCCGATTGGCGGGTCTGTTAGCGTGCCCGAACCGTACAAATTGGCGGACTCGGGGCGTGACAGATTAGAGTGGTATCAGAGCCTAGGAATAGTCCTAGGTGGTTAGCAACCTTAGGGAGACCCTAGGGATTAGCACGAGAGAGTGCGTGGGTGGTGGCGAAAGTATTTGATTGGTTATTGTTGTTCCCAAAAAGGATATTGGGACTTATCGAGGGCGACGAGCTTTCATTCTTCGGATATTACGTTGGCGGCCGACAACGTAATGTTGGAGATGAAAAGAAGTACCCTCTTATACTTTCGCATGATTGGGTCGACGAGCCTTTTTGTCGGTGTATAGACTGCGCGTTGCTCAAATGGCTAAGTTTGGGCTGGTTGTTTCGTTGTGGTGTGCATATTAGCGATGGCACCACATAGATAGGCGCACCTGTTTGACTCGAGTCACGAGAGGGCTCGGGGTCAAGCGAGGTATACGAGTTGCGATAGCAGGTGACCGCACTTGTTGGAGTGGTCCAACAGTAGGTCAGACTTCTTGCCGTCGGCGGAAATTTTCCGCCGACAGGAAGACAGGTTTCGACGCCTGAGAGTAGCGTCAGCATGACAGCTGGAGCAGATAGATAGGCTCCAGTGGTGATAGCGCAGCAGGTTGGGGCTGCATAAATGACGAATGAGTATACGGCGTCGCCGCCTGTAGGGGCGACAGTAAAGAAATGGCAGGGCCGCCGAACTTTTGTCGGCGCAGCCAACACCTTCAGCGTAGGGTGTTTTACGCTTGTGTCAGCTAGGTTGCTGGCAAAGTGTGGTTAGCAAGGTCCAGTGAGAGACCGACTCACGAAGAAAATGGTGATCGCTATGTTGCGAGAACCAAGTAAGTATGTCCTAAGGGCTAGGGCAAGAAAGATTTATGGGCCTAGTGGCGAAAGTTCGCCCTGATGACGGTAGTGACCGTGTGGCCTATCTTTGTGGCTAAATTGCCGCATTGTGGGGTTGGTGAGACCCGGGACAGGTTTCGAGATTCGAAAACCTCGCAAGTGAGCGAGAGTTTTGTGGCGCCGATTTGATGGATCGGCGTAACGGCAAGGATTGCCACCGTAGGATTCGCGTGATAATCACCAGAGTTGGTGGACAGTTATTTGTGGTGCCTCCACCCAGTTGGGAGAGGTGTACAGGAGTCATACGCGTGTTTAAGCAAGTGGCTTAACACTAGGTTTTATGAGTTAGCATGGGGGCGTAGGACGCCCAACCGTTGGGTGCTCATGGAGCACAAGTATCGTTTAGCCAGAGAGAGCTGATTAGGTGGCGTATTAGCCTTTGCCCAGTGTGGCCAGAGTTGATACAGAGTTCGGGTCGTGGATTGACGACTAGTTAGTTGGTTTTTGCTCAGTGGAGCATAGTGGTCGCGTGGCGACGATTTGCGGGTTCGCTTAGGACGATCCGTGCCTGGACCATGTTTGTGGACTGTGGGCCTGTAGCCCAGTGGGCAGGCGCAGTCAGCTGTGAGAGACAGCGGCCCGAGACCTGATGGCGGGGCATGATAGAGATTTGGTCGGGACGGTAGTCCGAGCGATGACCCGGGGACGTGGAATGCCACGTGTGAGCCTTGAGGCTATTAGTACACTGAGAGTGTGATATGATCAGGCAGTAGTGCTAGTGATGATTGAGGTATTGTAGCTCCTAGTGGGAGTGTTGGGTAGTAATCCTAATGAGGATCTACCCGTATGACGATTGGATCTGTGGGCTAGTGAGAGAGCCGTTGCACAGTGTTGGCTAGTATTTGGGCTATAGGCCCCTATTGGACCGTGGTCTGTGGACCTATTAGTAGTCCGAGATATCGGGTTAGCTGATAACCCGTGGACTTAGAGCGCTAGTAGCGTGTGGGAGATAGCTGAGAACTCGTGGATTGGCCTTTGCCCTCCACATTAGGCAGCTGAGCGACGGAAAGAAAATGCGGTAAGTGTAATTAGTTGCAGATGCAACCTCGTTGTGAAAAGAATGATGGCGGAATTAAAGTGAAAATTTCGCAAGTAAAAACTGGGTCATTCGTGGCAATTGAGAGAACAAGTGCTCAACTGTGTCTTTCACCTATTTGGTGAAAGTGGCCAGACACCAGGTCTGAGTTTGTCCCTGGATTGAGATAGGGATTCATTAGTGAGTTGCTCGTGTGATCTGGCGAGCGGCAGTTTGAGGCCCAGTAACGACATACAGTGAGCCCAGTAGTGGGACAAGTTTCCCCCTCTCGATCAAGTAGAAGTCGAGATGTGATTCAAGTTTCGAGGACGAAACTTATTTTAAGGGGGGTAGAATGTAATGTACCGGATTTTCGGCACATAAATAAATGTAAATAAAGGTGGTATGAAATACTATTGTTATGAAAGTTGGGGAAGTAAAGAATATTTGGAAGCGAGTTGGGCCCAAATCGGGTTAAAATGGAGAGATCTGGAATTTTATTCGAGAAAGGGGGCCCAGATTTTTAGTGGAAAATTCACAGTGTCGGAAAATTCCGAGAAAATTACGGGAGCCCCGTAAATATGTTTTAAGGCCACAGAAAAAGTTTCGCGTTGATCGGAGGCCGGATAGTGGGAACGGGCTCCGCCAACAGTGTCGAAAAATTCTGAGAAAATTACGGGAGCTGTGTAATTATGTTTTAAGGTCACAGTAAAAATTTCGTGTTGATCGGATACCCGGATTGCGAGAACGGGGTCCGCCAATGATTCTGGACACAGCGGGGCTTTTGGTGGCCCAGAAATGGCCAAAAGTGAAAATTTAAATTTTTCTGTGGTAAATTAAGCTGAAACGAAGTCGCCTGTCAAATTTGGACGAAAACGGACGAAAAATGGACAGAAAACGGGACAAAAACGGATTTCCAAGGCGCGCGGCGCGCTGCTCAACGCGCACAGCTGGCACGCATCAAGTGCGCGGGTCAATGGGGGGCCGCCACATGGCAGGCCCCCATTGGGCTCGTACGGGCGCGAGGACGCGCGCCCGCAGGGGCGCGCAGGGGAGGCGGCCACGTGGCCTCCTTGTTCCCTGCCTGGACCGGGTGCACCCGCATGGGTGCGGTGGACCGGCAGGTGCACCGTGGACCCATGCCCGTGGACCATCTTTTCTCTCTCCCTCCTTTTCTTCTTCTTCTTCCTCCCCGCAGGCCATTTTTCTTCCCTTCTTTCTTTTCCTTCTCCAACCGAGAGTGAGGGAGAGTGAGGGAGGAGGTTGTGGGAGATGCCGTGTTGCGTCGTGAGCCTCGTGGAGCGCGCAAGATGCTCCAAGCAGTCTGGGGATCGCGTGTATTCGCGTGGGGCGGCGCGACGCTGTCAAGGTAGGCTCCGTTCGTCGTTTTTACGGTATTTTTGGCACAGTTTTGAGACGTTATTTTGGACATTAGATTTAACCCCGTGCCGTTTTGCGTGTTAGGGACTGAGTTCTCCTGTACCGTTGCTGCACGGACTGTCGGGGACAATTTTGGCGCGCCTCGTTTTGCGTGCCAATCCGAGGTACGTGTTCCGTTTTACGCACAGATTGAGTTGTTGTGCACGGTTTTACATGCAGTTTATAATATTATACATCATTTTTCGTACAGAGATAGAAAAATATGCATCGTTTTGCGTGCAACCTTACAGTTAAACTTGCACCGTTTTGCGTGCAGATCATTTTATCGCGCACCGTTTTGTGTGCAGTTTATAATATTATACATCATTTTTCGTACAGAGATAGAAAAATATGCACCGTTTTGCGTGCAACCTTACAGTTAAACTTGCACCGTTTTGCGTGCAGATCATTTTATCGCGCATCGTTTTGCGTGCAGTTTATAATATTATACATCTTTTTTCGTGCAGAGATAGAAAAATATGCACCGTTTTCCGTGCAACCTTACAGTTAAACTTGCACCGTTTTGCGTGCAGATCATTTTATCGCGCACCGTTTTGCGTGCAGTTTATAATATTATACATCGTTTTTCGTGCAGGGATAGAAAAATATGCACCGTTTTGCGTGCAACCCTATAGTTAAGCGTGCACCGTTTTGCGTGCAGATTTGATGTACTTGCACTGTTTTGCGTGCCGACCGTGTTGTCGCGCACCGTTTTGCGTGCCGATCCTAATATTATGCATCGTTTTTCGTGCAGGGTTGGAAAAGGCATGCACCGTTTTGCGTGCAGATTTGAGGTACGTGCATCGTTTTGCGTGCCGGTTGTGTTGTCGCGCATCGTTTTGCGTGCACTCTCTAATATTATACATCGTTTTTCGTACAGGGTTAGAAAAACGTGCACCGTTTTACGTGCAACCCTACGGTAGATCGTGCACCATTTTGCATGCAGATTCGAGGTACGTGCACCGTTTTGCGTGCCGGTTGATTTAACGCGCACCGTTTTGCGTGCAGACTAAAATGACGCACACCGTTTTGCGTGTGGGTTTTTAGTGACGTGCATTGTTTTGCGTGCAGGTTTGGTGGACGTGCACCGTTTTGCGTGCAGACTCGAGAGAAGTGCATCGTTTTGCGTGCAAGCTCGAGGAGACAAGTGGAATCGCGCGGAGACCAATTGCAAGTGTCTACAAGCAATTGGGTACACTACAAGGTGGGGAATTCTGCCGAAATTGGGTGACCTCTCCCCTTGCTCCTTTGCTTTTCGATTCGAAGCATGATAGTAGCCTGTTAGAGGCGTTAGGTAATTATGAATAAGATTGCATGTTTAGAGGAACACAGATGAAAAGAGCAACTGTTGGTTGCCAATAACAGATGATATATGTGCATGTGTAGAGAAATTTAGAGGAAAAGTGATATTTATGATTTATCCACAATAGGGGATAAATTTGTATGTGTAGATGGACACAGATGATAAATGCAACTGTCAGTTGCCAAAAGGAGATAATTCATTTTCATGTGCAAAAAGGACTTAGAGGATAAATATATTTTTTTTATGATGGATATGAAAATAATTGCATGCGTAGAAATGAGTAATTACTTGATGACTGTGATCATGTTAGGGTACAACCCTAGAAATCATGTGATATAAGGGAACAGAACTTGTTGGTAGTAAGACTAGGAGAAAACCTAGTATAGGGGTTTGATTGGTAGTAAGACTAGGAGAAAACCTAGTTTAGGGGTTTGACGAGTGACATCAACTTAGGAGTTATCCTAGGAAGGATGAGTGGCATGGTCTTAGGTGATAACCTAAGGACACTGGATAGAGTGATCAACATAGAGTCAGAAAACTCTAGGGTGTATATGATCCGGAACTTAGGTAAAGAGAACCTAAGGAGAACTAGTGTTCAACATAGAGTCAAGGAACTCTAGGGTGTATATGACATGAAACTTAGGTAAAGGAAACCTAAGGTGAGCTAGAGGTCAGCATAGAGTCATGGAACTCTAGGACAGGTATGACATGGGACTTAGGTAAAGGGAACCTAAGTTGAGCTAGAAGAGTTTAAACTCACAGACAGGAAAAATAGAGTCAAGTTGACTCTAGGATTCAGTAAGGAATCAAGAGAACGGAAAGTAGATCAAGTGTGGTGACATGAAAGGAAAAATGAGAAATAGATCAAGTGTGGAGATATGAAAGGGAAAACAGAAAAGTAGAGTCAATGTAATTCCAAAATAGCAGTGGAACATGGAATTAGAGTCAGTGTAACTCTAAGTTAATAGTGGAACAGGAAAATAGAGTTAAGTTAACTCTAGGATTCAATGAGGAATCAGGAAAGTGGGATAAGATCCCAAGGTTAAAGAGCTGATCAAATATAACCCTAGAAGGTCATAGGGTGTCCGGACAAATGGATAATAACTTTAACTTCAATTTGAGTTAAAGAAATAAAAGAGAAATGTTTAAGAGTCCAGGAGACTCTCTAGTTATCCTTATGGCAAGACCTAGGATAAGAGAAAAAATTGTTGCTAAAAGGCAAAGATTAAAAGCAAGCTAAAAGTGGCTAAAAGCATAAAGAAAATGTAATTGACGCCTTCGAATTTGAGACTCGTCAAGTGGAGCAGGACTCCCTGGGCAGTGACCCGTCGGACGAGGTACTTTCGAAGGGCTAAAAGTGAAAGCAAGGAGCTAAATGCTCAAAGAAAAGAGAAAGTGATTTGCCAGTGGCAAAAAGGGAGCTATAAGCTCGAATAAGAAAGGAAAGCAAGTGTTCAAAAGCAAAGAGGCTAAGAACTAAAATAAAAAGAGAAAGAAAAAGAAAAGAAAAGAAAGAAAATTAAAGATAAAACGGGCGTACCTCCGGGGGTGAACGTACAACGGTCAGGAGTTGGACAGGGTCCCTCTCCCGGGCAGCGACCCGTATGACTGGTAGATAGAGTACTCTTGTCAGAGTTGGGCAGTGACCCTATCGGGCAGTGTCCCGTATGACAAGTCCCCCCGGCAGGACGGGGTAACACTCGCGAGTGTTATCGGCAACCTTAGAAATCTTATCTTATGGTAGCAAGACTACCGGGCTCGGGCCCGTTGGATAAGAATTTCCAAGGGTTAACTTGAACTAAAGCACCAGAATCTAAAGAATAAAGAAAAATAGAGTGGCCAGGGTGGCCGGGTTAGTTGAACCCAGTATACAGCGGCATAGTGGCCGAGTTGGTGCTTAGCAGCCTAGTGTGGCTAGACAGAGTAGTGCTGGGTCGATGGTTGTACACAGATAGTGTAGTGATATATTATTGCATAGCTGCATATTGATGTTGAGGATTTTAGTTTCCTAGCACACTATTATTATTGCTTCCATTGGACCAAGTGGTGTAGGACACTCTCTCTCGGTGGTTGAACCCACTGGGAACTCGCTCGTAAGTTCTCACACCCCTTGGGTGACCCCCCCCACAGGTTCGGGAATGGATGCAGCGGTCGAGACAGATCAGATGCAGTCGACAGCGAGGCATACGACAGGGGCAAGGGCCCAGCAGCATAGTGACCTAGAGGGTCTAGCAGAGGTATCCCTTTCTATGTATTTCTTGAGTGAACCTTGTATGGTGAGGAATTATGTAAAAGAATTGTAATAATTTTATTTGCAAGCTCAGAAATGTAAAGTGTAATAAGTTTTAATATTTGGTTCACTCCTGTATGCTTTCATTTCCGCATTAGTTATTGAATGAAAGTTTTAAATTTATAGTGATTTTTAGTACTCTGATATTGAGCTTCCGCATACACTTGTTGTGTTATTATGGATGTTACCGTTCCTTTCGGGTAGAAAAAGGTTTTACCCGATTGGCGGGTCTGTTAGCGTGCCCGAACCGTACAAATTGGCGGACTCGGGGCGTGACAGCAATCCTCTCTCAAACACATATATCATGTGTGCCTCGTCCCTCGCAAAGTTGGGCACGTAGTTCAGCAGCTACGTAAATCCTCTGATGTAGTCCTACACCGTGCGATCTCCCTGCATGAGATTCCTCAGATCCTCTTTGAGTTTTCGTCGAATGCTGCCCGGGAAGAAGACTCCAAACAACAGGCTTCAAAACTCGGTCCATAACGAAAACTTGGCCCCTGACGGGCCAACCGGCCTGACTCTCCTCTACCAAACCTCGGCATCGCTCTCCGAGAAGTGTGTAGCAATGAACACCTGGTATCTTTCTGGCAAAAAGTGGCTCTCATATAGTCTCTCCATCACCGCTGCCCACGACTCTGCCTCTAGAGGCTCCAAACTCATCCTGCAAATCGGGGTGGATCAAACTGCCAAAACTGGCTCAGTCAATCAATGATGTCCCACTGCTCATCTGCTATCAGCTGTCCACCCTGTCTCGGTGCCTCTGCACTAATCGTCGGCACAGGGGAGGGGCTACTGGCTCAATCGACACCACTGGAATCGTTGCCTCTTAGGAAACCGCAACGAGGGTGGTCTCAATGGGAAGCACTGTCGGGGGTGCCCACTGCTCCAACAACTGTATCATTCTATCCAATTGCTCACTCCGCCGCTAGTATGCCTCTGACAATCCTGCCATCTGGGTCTAAAGCTCTCTAACCACAATCTGGGTATCTGGCCCAAATCTGTCAGCTTCGGCTCAACTGCTGAGACGGGGTGCATACGGGTCGGAACTCAGCGTCAGCGAGACATCGCTCACCACGACAAAACCGCACATCAGCACAAGATAAACACTCGACCCAATCTAGTGAAAGTCTAAAACATGTCATCCATACCACAGCATTATGTTGTCTGCAGCCAACATAATCGCTTAGGAGAATAAACATGCCAATCACTCATCCCGTCCCTTGGGAGAGGTATAAAACACAATCAGGACTCTCGCTATAAATCACAACTCTCATGTAAGTCATCCTAGGGTCCAACCACAAACCTAGGGTTTCTAAGTCCACAATGACCTACATCCTAGGCTCTGATGCCACTCTAATCTGTCACGCCCCAGGGTCGAAACTACAACCCGGGCTCGCTAACAGATCTGCCACCCATACGAAAAACCCCGCATAGGTGAAGCGTCTAACCTACAAAAAATAGTACTACTGCTATATAGACATCAGAGCGAAAAAATAAACTGTTGTAAAGTAAAAATCCAAACCACTCTACAACTGAAAGATAAAGGTACAAAATTCATCTCCCAAAAATAATAATACAAAATCTGATCCACAGGAATAGTGCAAATAAAATCTTCCTATACAACATCTATGAATCGAAAAAGGGAGGTAAACTAAAATAATAAATACATCAATGTACAGTAAAATTCCACAATCCGGATGGTACATCTATCTCACCAAAATAAACTATACTGGTAGGGATCTATCTCGCAACTCCCTGTCCTCGACCCGTCGAGCCAGCTAGAACAGGGACGAAAAGAAATGCCTCTACAAAACTGTCACCAACAGAGGGTGTGAGAACTACGTCAATCAGTAGTTCTCAGTAGGTACCGTCTCCAAGCCCAACGATCTGCCTACAAAGTCTACTAGAGAAATAAGATAACAGAAAAACTGTAATAATGAAAGAATAAGCTGGAAAGAAATCTACAGCTATCATGCCTCTATCTACAATGCTTAATGGGTGATACAGATGATGATATGCAACCACTCAAACACGAGGTACTCAATCAACCCAATCGTAATGACTGCCCAAAAAGGACCCAGTCAAACCTGCGCCTACCTACTACCACTACATCCATGGAGGACTGAAATTACGTAGGGCATCCCACACGGACTGCGTCGACAAGTCGTGATAGCAAAGTAACAGGCACAGCTCCGGAGCGGCACTCGAGGAGAGCGACCCCACAGAGGAAGTAACTGTGCATCCCTGTCGAGTACAATATGGCTCATGCAGGCTATAGTCCAAATCCAAGATCAAGCGGATCGACAAAACTCAACTCACAACACTAACTCACTGGCCGTAGGTACTCAACAGCCGGGATCACTGTCAACCCAAAAGACTCCCAAAATAGAACACACAACTCACCACACTAAACCGACTGGCTGGAGGTACTCAACAGCCGACAACAACGAAGGGTCCCAAAATTCTGGGAGATTGGCACCTACAACCCAATCAAACAAGAACAGATTCCATGCACAGCTTCCAGTAGCTCTTGACCCAAATATGGAAATAGCCTTTAGAACCCAGATCACTCGAACCCTCTTCGGGTGAGGTGGTTTATAGGAAAAGAAGAAGTTTGTTTCTGAAAACCATTTTTCACTCAAACCCTCTCAGGGTGAGGATAAAAATAGTTCCTTTGTAGAAAACCATCTTGTTTTGACGAAACCCATTTTAATAAATTTTATATCTTTAAGAAAATCAGTTAAAAACAAGTTTTATTTCCTAAACCACGAAGGGTTAGTGCCTTCACCTTTATCAAACAAGAATAAATTCCAGCGACTCTTCGAAATTCGGGAGGAAACTCTTGTTTTACTGAAATCAAGTGTATCCAAAAATATTCTGGGTTCAATGTCCTGCTATCACAACTCAACAACGCCACGAACACAGTGGCAACGAAACTAGTCGGAGAATACTCGACGACCCGGGACTACCTGTCACGCCCCGGTTGTAAACCAGAACCCGAGCCCGTCTACAGATCCGCCGTGCACACAAAATTTTTTTGCGTAAACGAAGCGCTGGTAACCTGCTCAGATATAAGAGATATAATAAAAGAGCAATAGAAACAGTGCTGAACTAAAACTACTACATCTCAGACTAAAGCTGGAAGTAAAATATAGTACAACAGGAAATAATAGTACAAGTGTCTCTCCCAGCTCACCAAAATGATACATCCAGCTGGCTAAAGCCAGACCCAAAAGATAAAAGTACAACTGTCTGAGATAAAAGGGATACAGGTCCAGCTAACTCACTGTCGGGTCGACGGTCTATCTACTCAGCTGTCCTCTCTCCTCGATCCGCCGTTGTACGTCCAGTAGCACCCGCAGAAGACTCTGCAAAACAAAGGAGAAGAAAAAGAGAAAAAGAAGAATGGGGGTGAGAACTACTAGCAAACCAGTAGCCTCCCCTAGTGGGTAAAGCCTCAAATTCTGACGTGCCCACTAGGTCTATCAGAGAAAAAAAGGAAAAGAAGAGTGGTAAACAACAAAACTGCTGAAAAAGGAAACTACCACTACTATGCCTCTAAATGCATCAGTAACCAAACTGTCCTCGGAACCCAATCTATCCACCAGTAAAAACTGGTACTGCCTGCTGTCGCCCTCATCATCGGGCAATAACCGCGCCGATGTGATGGCAAAAACTGTCAATAACTGTCTGACCCCAGCCTCCGGAGGGGAACTCGAGGGGAGCGACCCACACGAGGAAAGTATCACCGGGCATATAAAACCGCGCCGGTGAGATGGCAAACTCAATCACTGTCTGACCCCCACGCTCTAGAGGGGAACTCCCCAACGCTCTAGAGGGGAACTCGATATCTCACTATAGCAGGACTGAATCACGACTCTGATCAAAGTGGAAAAATTCATCCACTAAATGGAAACTCGATCCCCAATCTGATGCATAAGTACATATATGGTCAACCGCCCAATATCCGCGGTCGCCGCGATACCCACTGTCAACAATCAAGCCCAACAACCGACATCCGATCAACCGCCTACTATCCGCGGTAGCCGCAATAACCCCTAGTCCAAAATCGGGAAATAATCTGTATCCGGTCAACCGCCTATTATCCGCGGTAGCCGCAATAACCCCTAATCCAAAAATCAAATACCACATGTCCCCGACCCCAAGGTCCCGGCTACACTATACCGTACCCCTGCTCAAACCCGAGCAACAAGAACCACCTGACTAAAGAATAAGGAGAAAGAAGCAAGCATGGTTTCTCCTAAGTCAAGTTCCAATATACTAGTGTAGCAACAAATAGTGGCCTATCTAGATGACCATACAAGCATGCTTAAGTCCTCATGAAAGATAAAGAAAGTGTGACAAATAGTGGTTCCACATGTGTATCAACTAATAGTTCCGCATGGATATAACCATCATGCTGAAATCATTATCCAACCACACATGTCTTAAATCCACCAATTTCCCTCACCTAAATCATCCACCTATGCATGTCCAAAAGATCCTCAAGTGGTACCCTCCCACAAGATATTTCATATTATCCCAACATGAACGTAATATTCCATATGCAAGGTTAAGTGCTAATACTATATTCATGTAGACATACATAGTCCCAGCCACTATCAGATTTCGACAATATTAATTTCCATATGATAGGCTCACGATTATTTTAGTTTAAGCATGTATGTCCAATAAGTGATCATTCAACATGTCCAATATGAAGGTTCACTCTAATACATTTAGTGAGCAAGTCGGTAATTAAGGTATGCAACAACCATCTACCTCGATCACGAAGCACGAATCTAACTGCGCCCACACTCTCGGAAAACCTCGGTACAACGCAAAATTGCAACAAATAACCCACACGAGGCACAATTAATTCACAAATTCTCCATTCACCGCTGTCCACAAAACCAGCCAGAAAATAGCTAAATTTCACCTGTAAGAAGACCTCAGAAAATTCCAAAAAAATAACCGTTGCGATCCTTGTGGCGAGCCGATCGAAACGAGTACAAGCACGTCCAAATCCAACACCTGTAGGACAAGATACAAAATAAACACCGCGACGAGCCCAAAACTTCCCACAATCAAATTTTTGTAGCAATTAGTCCAGAAATGTAGGATTATCACCTTCACAGCATTACCCAAAAATTCCAAAAAAATTACGGCAATATTCCTTGCGTCGCGTAGATGAAGATCAAGTACTTGCACTCCTCATTCCGATGCTTGTGGGCCGAGATATCCCATAATCACTCCAATGCTGTCCAAAACTCCATCCCAGAAAATAGGGTCACAAGATGACACAAAAAGCTCAAGAAAACCTCAGAATGGAAAGAAACTGTAAACATGGGAATTGTAGCCCTACTTGTCCTGGAAACACCGGCGCAAGAATCGCCTAAAAATTCCTTCGGGGTAGCCCGGGGGAGTCCGTACACCAAAACGCGACGAAAGAGTCATCGGAGAAGAAGCGTCGATGTGCGCCGTAAAATCGAAAACGTCGATGAAGCAACCTCCAAAAATCCTAGAACTTCATCAAAGGGTGGAGGGAAGAGAGATGAAGAACTTTCCTAAGGAAACCCCTCTGAGAAACGATAGTGGCCCAGGTTCCTATGCAGCCTTTTTCCGGTGAATCCACTGTTAGAACACCTAGTGTTGGTGTATCTGGCCCATGGTGCATCAAAGGGATGCCATAGATGGACCCTGTATGGTATCTTTAGCTGTGTTGGCCTTCGGCTAGGTTTGCCGAAATTTTTAAAAAAAATTTAGACCAAACAGAGGTTGGAAATAGATTCAGCGCGGAAAAACGCTTGAAAACGGCTATTTGCTTGTTTGATTCTGAGTCCGAATGCCCAAAAACGGACTCCCGAAAGTTTTTATTGGCTTTTGGTGCATGGGAAGGGCCGTAGACCGCCGGCATGCCACATGGCGGCCTGTCATTGGCCGGTTTACAATGTGCGGTCCACAGAGTAGCACGGCTGGGTGCACAAACCGGCGCAGGGACACGTGGCACCGCCTGATTGGCGGGCTCAAGGCGCGCGGTCTACCGGGTGTGCGCGGCGGTGCATGGACCAAGGCGGGGGACACGTGGCAGCCTCCGTTTGGTTGGTGCACGCGCCGCGGTCCACGGAATTCCAAAGCGGGATGCGTGGACCGGGTGTAGGGGACACGTGTCACCTTCTAATTTGCGGGCGCACCGGGCGCGGTGCACGGGGGACCTGGCCGGCGCCTAGGGGCGCGTGTGCACGAGGGGGCCATGCCGCGCGACCGGTGCGGGCGGGCGATCGGTCGGCGAGATTCCTGGCTGACACGTGGCGCCACCTGATTGGCGGGCGCCAACCGCCATTCTGTGCGGGGAGGGACCACGTGGCCGATTCTGGGTGGCCCACACAGCTGTTTGCTGTTTGGCGGGCCACGTGGCGTCACCTGGTGGATTCGGGCGCAAACAGTGTTGGGCCCGGCCCAACACTATAGCAGCCCGAATCTTTCGGGAGCCCGGAAATGGGGCCCAAAAGCCCAAAGTGTGTTTTTTGGATTTTTTTTTTGGGTTGAAGCTTATATATAGGCCCTTTGCTCTCTGTTTTCAAACTTTTCCCGAGTTCTCTTGACCCCCTGCACCCTTCATCAAAGTTGTTTCTCACCTTGTTGTGCATCTTGCGGAGGAAGCCCGGAATTTTTGAAGGCCGCGGCGTCAACGACTTCGGCATCCTAGCGCAGAGCGACGATATACT
This sequence comes from Tillandsia fasciculata, assembly GCA_029168755.2. NCBI lineage: Eukaryota > Viridiplantae > Streptophyta > Magnoliopsida > Poales > Bromeliaceae > Tillandsia > Tillandsia fasciculata. The sequence continues at coordinate 6,829,794 of CM054945.1, forward strand.
GTTGGAGGCCTGTTTTCGTCGCACTTCAGTCTAGGAGGTCTACAGAGCTATCCCGACTGTATTTTTGGACGATTTTCAAGGCGTTGGATCCACGAGAGGTAGGCCTATGTTTTCCGTATTGACCGCTTTCTTCAGATCCGTGCTCTTCTTGGGGTTCCTCGTACATTTTTAACCCCCTTTGCTACAGGATTTCTCTCTTGACAGCAGCACCTTGCCAGATTTTATTCTTCTCGCTCGAGCGTCGGATCGAGACGAGCCTGCACACTTTTTTCATCTACTCATTGCGAGGATCATCACCGTATTTTTCTTGGATTTTTTCGAGACCTTCCCGGAGGTATACTATTTCCCTTTTATCTGTGCAAGAGTTTAGAGTTGTGTGGTTGTGAGTTTTTGCGCACCTGTACTGTGGAATTTGTAACTCGGCCTACGGGGCTCGGATTTGGACGTGCAGGTACCCGTTTCGAAGGTCTCGACGAGACGATCGCAGTGGTATTTTTGTTGGATTTTTCAGAGCCCTTTTACAGGTGGAAATTAAGCATCTTCTTGACTGAATTTTTGGGGACTGAGAATGGTTGTGGAAATGTTGTTTTAGTAGTTATCGATTGGTGTATTTGCAGGATTATTGCATTTCTTGTACTGTGGGGTGATTGTTGGAGACTGTGGATTCTGGCAGCGAGGGATCTTATTTTACTGTTGGGCACGCTCCTCGAGGTGGGTGGTTGTTGTATTCATCTTCTTTGGTATGCTCACTAGGAACATCAGGGTATCCCGATGTTAGAAAAGGCCGAACTTATTGTTGATAAACCTTGCATGCAATATGGGATTAAATAATTGATAGTTTATCCATGTAACTGAGATAATGGCATTTGGGCATGAGTATTATATCATGATCACTTCTGTTTAAGTATTTAATTATCCGGGACAGCATGATCACACTACAAGAAAATTGATTTGTAGCGACGGTTATTTTAGTAACACTTAATACAAGCTAGTGCTGTTAAAAGTATATTTTAGCAGCGATTTCAATGAATTATTCTAACAATTTTAAAATGCTGGTAAAAATATATTTTAGCAGCGGTTTTAATAAAATTATTATAACAGTTATAAACCATCGGTAAATAATTTAGTTCAAATTAAATTATATTTTTTTTCAATCCAAATTTTTAAAAAATAAAATAAAATTTTATATTCTTCATATTTTCTAAATAAAATAATATAATTTTAACTCAAGAAATAAAAATTTTGAATTTTTTTTTTTTTATCAAAATTAGCTAACTATATTGTTAAATCTAAATATAATAAAAATTAAAATTAAAAAATTAAAATTAAATTAAATTTTTTTTCCATCTAATCTTTCAAAAATTAAAGTACAATTTTATATTCTTCATATATTCTAAACAAAAAGATACTATGATTTGTGACGACAATTAATTTAGTAAGACTTAAAAAAATTGATTTGTGGTGATAATTAATTTAGTAGCACTTAAAGAAAGCGCCGGCAAAAATATATTTTAATTATAACTAATTTTAGTTATAATTATTATAACTAATTGTCTTACTTAATTTTTTGGACTAATTTATTATAACTACAAAACATTAAAGTAAGTCCAAAAAAAAAAGGGGTTTAACTAATTATTATAACTAATTATTTTAACTAATTTATTATAACTAATTATTTTTTGGACTAATTATTATAATTAATTTATTATAACTAATTATTCAAACTAAAAATTTAAAATTCAAAATCGTCACAAAAAAATTTAAGATTTAAAATTTTAAAATTTAAATTTAAAATTAAAATTAAATTTTAATTTTAATTTAATTTTAATTTAATTTTAATTTAAAATTTAAAATTTAAAATTTAAAATTTAAATTTAAAATTTGAATATTTAACTTTTAAAACTTAAAATTTAGAATTAAAAAATTTAAAATTTTAAAAATTTAAAAATTTAAAAATTTATAATTTATAATTTAAAAATTAAAAGTTAAAATTAAAATAAAAAATTTAACTTTTAAAATTTAAAATTTTAAATATAAAATTTAACCAAAATTATTATTTAGAAAAAAAAAAATTTCTCAAAAACTCCTCAGACTTGCTTTCGCTCAAAATCCACTTCTCCATCTCCCTTTTGAAATAGAGAGAGAGAGAGAGAGAGAGAGAGAGATCCATTTCTATTTCTCCCTCCCTTCTCTGATCTAATCGCCCCCACTCCGATCCCCAATTTCGCGCGCAACAATCACCACTTCGATCCCTTCGGCTACTCTTCCTCCGATCGAACTCTTTGCCGGTGAGCCCCTTGACGCCGATCTCCTCGCCGGTGAGCCTCTCGCCATCGATCTCTTCGTCTCCGAGCTTGTCATTGTCGTTCTTCTCGCCGGTGAGCTACTCGCCGCCGATCTCCTCGCCGGCGAGCTTGTCACTGTCGTTATCCTCACCGGCGATCTTGTCACTGTTGTTATCCTCACCGTGAGCTCCTCGCCGCCGATCTCCTCGCAGGTGAGTTCCTCTTCTTCCTCGATCGATGCAGAGTATTCATATTTGCTTCTAGCTTTTTTAGCAATTGAGGGGTTGTACTAATTTATGCTGTTTGTGACTAATTTATAAGCTTTACCTAAGTAGGTAGTTGCAGCATAATTTGCTTACTATCCATGTAACTATATTTTCATTTTTGACGAGCTACTATTCTATGCCATGATTCCTTTTGATTTCTATTTGTTTATGTACATGGTTCTTTCTCGACGTACTTATGTTACTCGAAATAAGATTAAACAACTGCAGCTTCATATTTTCTTTCATTTTGTTAGAGGGGATTCACTTTGTTAAAAAAATGTTATTTTAATTGAAAATATTTTCTGTCAGGATCCAGTTGTTGGAGGAAGCTTGTTGTCTCTTATATAGGTTACGTAGCAGGATTATATACATGGATGTAGTCTCTTATCATCAAGTTCTCAATTATGGATTCAATGACCAAAATTGAACTAGCCATAGAGTAAATCAACTTAAATCTTGGGTTTAGGGGCTACAATGCTTTTAAATCTAGATTTGAAAGGGAAAATTTCATGAAAAGACATTAAGCTCTGTTAAGGGTGCATAGTCAACAAAGGAGAAGAGAAAATACAGATTCAGCGTATCATTCCCTTTTTTGAATAGGTAATAAGTTTAATGGCTTGGAATGGCAAAGTAATCCTATTATCAATGATATGCATAATATTATATGCAGGAATGGCAAAGAAACGGCTCAAGTTATGCTCTGTAGCGGATGATATAGAAATACCGACACAGTGCCCTAAACAGACTCAAGGATCCTCACTTTTGCACCTACCAGATGCCCTAACACATGAAATAGATGAGGATGTGAACCAAGTTGATTCTACTCAAGTGAAAATTTGTATTACTGGTATATCTTTAATTCTTTCTTTATCATTGATTGTTAATATATAGTATTATATATGGTTTATGTAGTGTTTAAATGCATCATTTAAAACTTTGAAAAAGTCATACATTATATTTTGACGAAGATTAGTTTTAGTTTTCCATTCTAGCTAAACACTTTTTCTATCAACTTTTTCACTATCTCTTGATGTTAAAAACTGTGTTAAATCAACTAATGAATTTTCTTTTGCATATCAAATTGATATATAGTGGGTGTTGTTTTTGTATTTCTTTCGTTAATCTAATAGGTGGGTCATCTACACGTGGAAAGCGAGGGATCACTCGTATGTCTGACATTTGGAATTTACCTTCTAATCAACGGATTTTTGATTGACAATTGTATTTTCTATAGTTAGTGCTAACAATCTAAAGTCTACTCCTCATGGGATTGAATTTAGGCTTTTATATTCATGTGGATTTTCTGCATTTCTTTAAGTTGATTGATGACTTTGAAGGTATATGCATGTATAAACCCCAGGGCATTTCTTTAAGTTGTGACTTAGTCCCTTATTTTATTCTTAGATGGACTGTGCATATATTTTACCCATCTTTTTTTTTTTTTTTTTTTTTTTTTTTTTTTTTTTTTTTGCAGTGATGTTGATGCTACGTTGCTAGCTTGTGTTGCATTCTCTTGCCCTAGTTTAGAAGCCTTTGAGATCAGCTTAGGTGACAATGCAGATACTGTGTTGTCTTTGATCCACTTGATGGTTCTTCCAACATCGATTGTGGTGTTTCGATCGGAACGGTATGAATTTGTCCGCCATTTCGATACTTTTGTCATCTGAAAACTGGCAAAGTTTGCAAATTATGAGTCTTTTTAAGGGACTTTTAATTGTGGTATATTTGGCATTGGCGGAGAAACAACCCGTGTTTTGCGCCAAATCTTTGTGCCTGATGGATTACACACAACTTGCAAAAGTAAAAGCCAAAAGAGCATGGCAGAGAATAGATGCCATCTGATCCCCGCACAATTGGAAATTTTGAATGTTTTAAAATGGAAATTTAAACTGATTTTTACATGATATATGTTAAAATTCTTCATGTAGGTCATATTCAATAGTTGATTGCAAATACTGATATTTTATCATCAATTTACTTGGCTTTTCGGTTTGTAGATCTTTCTAGCCTTTTTATCATGAAAAAACGCAAGAGTATATTGGTCAAAAGGATAGAGGCCATGAGGGGTTTCTGTTAATCCTGCTTATGAAGGAGTGCTATTTGACTTAAGCTCTCTAAGAAACCCTAAAACCATTTTAGTTATAGTCTTCTCAACAGCTTCTCATTGAAGCCCAAAACCAAATTTATCAATTGGAAATTCTATTTTTGAGGCCAAGAAACCTATTTCAGCTTGCCTCTTGACTTGTAAGCTTTTGATCTTTTGTATTCCAAACATATGGTGGTTGCTTTTTGAGTAGAATTGTTCAAGAAACTAGGCCAAATAGGTGCTTAATACAAGTCGGGACTTAGAAATTTTCTTTATTTAAAGATTTATGTTATGTTAAACAAATGATAGCGACAAATTTAATATACTATATATTTGTCTAACTACGTTTTCCTTTTAATCCTCTTACCATGAATTTTGTCCCTGCAGGCAGCTTCTAAGGATGAATCTGTCAGGAACCTTGGCTCGTGAGCTTGGCCAATTATCTAATATGACAATATTGTGAGCGTAGATGTTTGATTTTGATTATTGAATAATGTTAGCCAATGACACCATTTTCTATTTCTTGTTAATCATATTGCCATCTGTTTTGTTTCATGTGAATTGAATCCAGATGATTTCAGCATTGATTTAATCTTCTTATTTTGAAGGGATGTTATGTGGAACAACATAAATGGAAGCATTCCAAAGGAGATTGGCAATATTACTTCATTGGTGCTCTTGTAAGTCAAATTGTTGTACAAGTATTTAACACAGCGTTTGAGTAAAGGACTAGTTGACATTGAGACTGGTTCTTTTTTCTCATCAAGTTTTGTTTTTTGATGATATTCATGCTGCACAAATTTGTATCAATAAAAAGGAATGACAGCCATCTTCATACCGCAGGGCTCAGAGAAACTAAATTGCTGATATTAAAAAAGTTCATCTTCATCCTAGTGCTTTAATTATCTTGGAATTCATGGCATTGCCTGCCTTAGTCATTATGGTTTATGTTTTCAACCATCATGTCAAGCAGTAATACGTTCTGTAATGTTTTTGAAACGTGGAATCACATGCTTTTCTTTCTTTACAGGCTTTTCTAAATGGCAACCAATTATCTGGCCATTTACCTGAAGAGCTTGGCTACCTCCCTAACTTAAATAGAATACAGATTGATCAAAACCGGATATCAGGGCCCGTACCAAAATCATTTGCGTACTTGAACGCAACAAAGCATTTGTGAGTAGAATATTGTTTAATAGCATTTTAATCCAGAAGAATGTGTTCTATCCGTTGGTTGGAACTTGGAAGGAATTTACTTCTAATAAAACGTACCTCTTAATTTTCTCAACAGCCACATGAACAACAATTCGTTAAGTGGGCAAATTCCACCTGAGCTGTCCAGATTACCAAGCCTTGTTCACCAGTGAGTATTATTGGTTAGTTTGAAGTTATGAAGATAGCATAGAAAAAGTAGCGTAGAAATAGGTGGTCTTCATGAAGACTAAAGTGGATTAGTTGTAAGAGAAACTGAATCTGGTTGTTCGCATCTTGACGTTTTTGCCTCATGTTCTTCTTAATTGGCCTACTGTATGGTGTCTGAAAGCTTACAGTCGAATAAGTCCAATCCTACTAGGCATCTTCTGACTAAGAAAGTAGAGATAGTAAATTAAGTAATTTAAAACTAGCTGAACTAAGCTAAAATACAAGTTAGAACTAATAAGTCTCAGCTACTGTACCATATATAGTACTGTGCTATAGCAAGAGCAACTACAACAATGATACAACAGAGAATGAACCAACTTACTGTAGCATCGGTAGAACCATTAACATGATCGATAATTAACAGTTTTAACATAATTCTTTGATGTCTAACTCTTCATCATATACTTCTGCTTTGTGGATGTCATCTTTGAGATCTCATGGATCATCTCTATTGCGAGCTTTCAATCTACCGGTCCATTCCTTTAACATTCACTCACTCATTGTGTTGCAGCTATACACAAGGGATTCATCGAAATCGTGGCATCAAGCGGGATCAGATGGAAGCAGTCAGCTGGTCCTAAAAGAGCCCTCCGCCAATGTAGTCCTAATGGATTAATATTTTTGATTGAAAATTGTATTTTTACTGTGCAAATTCTTATTTGGCTAAATAATTTAACTTCTCTTGTTTGACAATTGTCGGATGTAATCAAATTTAAATTTATTTGAATGATTAATTTATTTTTATATCTGAATTTAAAAAGTCTTAAAATCTTGTTTAGTTTGTTTTTAATTGTATGTGTTTGTATTTTAGATTGGATTTATAACAATTATAAAACTGTTGGTATAAATTTATTAATTTATACTAGCGCTTTTTACTAAATTTAGTAACGGTCGGAGAATCGTTACTAAAATTATCATCTTCTCCAACGGTCGTATAAAATGTCGGCAAAGATCTTTAGCGACGGAGATCTAACAGCGGTTACAGAATTTTTCCCGACAGTTTTAGAAGTGTTGGGAAAAATATTTCCAACAGTTTTAGGTACTTTTCCCAACGGTTTCGACCGCTTCTAAAACTTAAATTTTTTGTAGTGTCAGCTGTAGGTTAGCAATTAGTGATTATGCAAATAGGGCTCATCACTTTGAGACATTAGTGTTGGCACTCGTTGCTTTAGCATAACTATTCATGAGAAATAGATTAAAATACTGGGACAATTGCATGCTTGAATGGTCATATAAATAAGCCACTATTTACTGATACACTATCTTTTGGGATTTGACTTAGGAGAAATCATGCTTTTATTTCTTTCTCCTATTATTTAGACTTCAGGGATAGCATGCTCAGGTTCGAGCGGGGGCTGGGATAGTGTAGTCACGTTTTTGGGGATTTGGGACAGGCTGGGCTTGATGGTAGGGTATTGCGGTAACCACGAATCTTGGGTGGTTGACCGGACTGTTACTATGCATCAGATTGGGAGAGGGGGATCGAGCTTTCTTTCGTGGATGGTTTTTCCCACTTGATCTGAGTCACGATCCAGTCCTGCTATATCAGATTACTTGTGGCTACTTACTTTACTCGTGTGGGTCGCTCCCCTCGAGTGCCACTCCGGAGTGTGCGTCAGTCAGGCTTTGAGTCTTTGAGACTTCTTTGCATCGGTGTTATGCGTAAGCTGGCATACCCGATGCGGCAGGCAGAGCAGGCAGTACTAGTGTCTACTGGTGGTAGGATTGGGTTATTTAGCCAGGCTTTTAGATACTGATGCATACTTTTAGCTATTCTTACTAGCTTGACATGTAGAGGCATATTAGTGGTAGCTCTTTCATCAGCAGTTGTATACTTAGCTTACCACCTCTTTTTCTCTTTTTGCCTCTGGTAGGCCTAGGGGCATGTCTGAGTTTGAGGCTTTACCCACTAGGGGAGGCTGGTGTTTTTATAGTAGTTCTCACCACCCCATCGTCTTTTCTTTGTTTTTTCCCCCTTTGTTTTGCAGAGTCCTCTGCGGGAGTTGCTGGGCCGTCAGCAGCTGATCGAGGTAAGAGGATTGCGGACTAGATAGAGAGTCCACCCTACAGTTGCTAGCTGGAGTTTTGATGTACCTTATTTTCTCAGACAGCTTTCAGTGTATTTCTTTTTGGGTCTGGCTTTAGCCAGTTAGTTGTATATTTGTGGTGAGCTGGGAGAGATATTTGTATTTATTTTACAGTTGTTCTTTATTTACTTCCAGCTATTGTCTGAGATGTAGTAGTTTTAGTTCAGCTCTGATTTTATGCTCTATTATTATTATTTCATATATCTGAGCAGGTTACGACGCTTCGTGTACGCGGGAAATACCGTGTGCACGACGGATCTGTAGATGGGCCCGGGTTCTGGTTTACACCCAGAGCGTGACAGAAACAGCCCAAAAAAGAGAGAAAACGAGCTGTGAAGGCCTATTTATAGCCCAACCCACACACAATGTGGATTCCGGATTCGGGCGCCGGATTTGGGTGCCCGAATCCGTCCCAAACCCGCACAGTACGCGCCCGAATCCTTCCCAGCTCGCCACGTCACCCAAGTCCGCACCCCGCGCGCCCGGAGCACGCGCGCCGCCAATCGCGGCGCGCCGCGTGGCGACGCAGTCCACGGCGGGGACCGTGGGCCGCGGTTCACGCCGGGCCCGCCGGGTCACTGCGCCCGCCAATGAGCAGGCGACACGTGGCCCGGTCGATCCATTGTGCGCCGCGCCCGGCGCCTGTCGCGGGTGCGTTGACTGGCCTATCACCGCGCGCCACGTGTCTACGCCAACTCTCGCTGCGCCCTGTGCACAAACCCGATGCACCCGTCGAATCCGAAGCCGCCGCGTGTCCCAGCACGTCCAATGGGGAGCTGCCACGTGGCACACCCAATTCTGTACAACGCGCCTGCCCGCGCCTGCGCCTGCACCTGCCCGCGCCTGCCCGCCGCCGCGCCCCGCGCGCCTGCGCCGCCATGCTCCGCCGCCTGCCCGCCGCCGCCGGCACTGCCCGGACGCCGGAACAATAACCTCTACCTCGAAATCCGTGTTTGCGCATCCGGGCTCCGAAAAATACAAGTAAATAGCCTGTTTTCATCATTTTCGTGCGCTAAGTCCAAAATTCGAAGTCCGTTTTGCCAAATTCCGCTTCTAAAATTTATCGAAGGCATCCGGACAGGTATTCTTGATCGAAATTTCATGCTGGGTCCAATCCTGAGGTCCATTCGTGCGCAAACCACCTCCAACACACAGCAAGGGCCTCCGAAAGCTGCTAACACACTGCAGAAGCTCCGTTGATCCAACCGTAATCCTTTTGTGGAAATTCGGGTCCCTCACACTACCGTCTACCCAAACGCTCCCGACACTAGCACAAAACTAGCCTCCGCTACCAGACTCCACTCAGCCTCCAAAACGAGCGCACAATACGTCCTACACTATCCTGACCACTCGACCGGCTCGGCCCACTACCCGGGCGAGGATAAACTCCCAGTTTTCTAAAAGTGTGAAGGAAAGCTTGAAATACAATAACTAACTCAAGTGAGAGTTTTCTAAAAGTCTGATTAAATACATACAAACATATGACGAGTGATAGTCAAGGTTCCACAATTTTTCATTCATCAAGGGCAATAAATAAATCACTAACTCTATCATGCAACCAATACATGAAACGCAACTCTCCATGAATGTCCACTACAAGATAGAATTAGAAAACAATCCACTAATTTTGGAGGAATCCAACCCACCTGAAACTCGTCGATCCGATGTCCGATCTGGCAAAAATTCGGCGTGCTTAATTCTCAGCCTCTCAAGAATCCAATGAAGCAAGAATCACCCAAAATCTCCTCTCGGATTGGGCGCAATCGCGAAAACAACACACGATGCGCAAATTTTTCCAGAATTTCAGGAATCACTCATGTGTTAAATAAAATGCATATACATAAATTCCTCAATTTGAAGCTCCCAACACTAAAACTAAGTTGTTCTCTGTCAAATGAACATCTTCAAAGCCACAAAATTTATCTTTAATTTTTCTTAATTAACAAATTAACCAATCAACACAATACTGTCTAGAAATTGCTAACAAAAATCAATATGTACTTGCAAGAAGTATGGAGACCAATCCAAAAGGAATTTTTCACTGAATTCTAAAAAGGAATTGCTCACCTTAAACTTAAGAAGATGTTCAAACTTTAAAATCCCGAAAATGATCAAGAAATCACCAAAAAATCTGCATCCAAAGGCTCAATCCTCAACACAAATTCCAAAACAAAAACTGCAGCCAACTCTATCATAGGGTCAAGAAGATCGATAATGTTATCTGGTAAACAAGCTCCAAATCCAGCAAAGAGGGTCTCAATGAGTTTCTCTTTGAGAGTAGATGCAAATAAAGTCCAAGAACTCCAAAATTCATGCATAAATCATCGAGAAAATTCATGAATACTTTGAACTATCAAAAATCTGTTCTGTGCACGAAGGCTCCAGAGATGACAAAAAAAAAATTTCAAGAAAACTCAAGTTTTAGAAGGAGTGATCAATATCAAAGTTGTAGGCCTACCTCTAGTGAAGATCCTAAATCAAAAATCAACCAAAAATCCAAGGAATTAGCTATGTAGAAGCCTCGCACTGAACTACGACGGAGGTGGCTAAAAATAGCAACAATGGTGGAGCTCTCCAACTTGAGGAATAAGATGAAGATGGAGCTCCAATGTCCACCAATGATACTCAGAAGGTGAGGAAGAAAGTGGAGAAGTCCCATGTTGAAGCTCCCAGAAAAACACGAGTCCAAAAGATCTACAAAGTGGAGATGAGTCCGAATTTATAGTCAGAAATCCCACAACTTTTGGATCCATGGTGTGATTTCAGGCGCCCGAAAGTCTCCATGATCGGCTTGCGACGAGCGCCCCGAATCAACAGGGGTCGTCCATCATGACAATCCGTCGCCCGATCGCGCTAGCGCCTACGCCCACATCAACCGGTCCGCCAATCTCCTGCAAGCCACGTGTCTCCTCTTAACCAATCTGCGCCCAACAACGAAATCTGTGTCGGCCAATCGCGGAGTGTTGGTTTAGGTTATAAGATCTAAATAGGGGAAAAAACACCTAGAGGGGGTGAATAGGTGTAAAACATATAACACTCAAAAAATCATTGTGCGATAAAACCCAATGCGGAAAATAAAAGACACACAAGATTTTTACGTGGAAAAACTCCAAACCGGGAGTAAAAAACCACGGGACCGATAACACGGCGAAATCCACTAGAGTTAACACACGTACAAGGTGATATAACGTACTCACAGACGACTCAACCTTTTACCATACGCCCCTAGTCGATCTTCTCCGCTCGCTCCACGACGCTTCTCGAATCCACGATCCGCGCCCAACGCTGAATCCACAGCGTCCAACGTCGAGTCCACGACGTCCAACCGAATCCACGGTCTTCACCCAATGGTACGCTTCGAATCCACGAACGCACCTCGCTCCGATCCACGAGAGCGGTAGCACCTTGAATCCCAAGGCCACGCGAGTCCACGCGCCGATTTTGGGATAAATCGTTGTTGTTTGGGTGGTGATGATCCGCCGAATACTTAGATCAAGAGTAGATCGGAAATACCATCTAAGTATTCATTAGTTTGATTCAACTCAAGATATGAGTATGAAAAACCTAGAATCAAACTAATCAATATAGATGAAGAACCATTGAATAGATCTAATGATTTCCGTTCTTCTCTATATATGTGGATTTTTTTTTTCGTCTAGGTTTTTCTCAAATGGCCGAAATGCGGATCTATTTTTCCGATGCCCTAGATGAAATAGAAGGGCTATATATAGTTAGAAACCCTAGGAAGAATATTCGGATCAAAAACAAACTTTTCTGGAAAGTTTTTACCGACGGCGATCCGGATTGCAAAGCCACGATCCGGATTGCAGAAGCACAAAATGCGGTTTCCAGAAAATAGCCTGTTCGGGATCCGGATCATAATCCCGATCCGTATCGTTCATACATTTTAACAAAACACCCCATTCGGGATCCGGATTGCACAAGCTGTGATCCGGATTGCAGCAATGTATGAACAAACACCTTTCGGGATCCGATTGAAAGCCACGATCCGGATCCTGAACATGTTCCCAGTCCAGTTTTTGATGAATAAGCAATCAAAACCTCTTCCAAGTGTTTCTACACTATAAAAGTATTCGGATCATCAAAATTATTTAGTTAAACGTACCTGATCCTTTTGAATTCTTCTTTCTTGAGATTGAGGTATATGATCCAAGTTTCTTCATCTTCAATCTTCAAGACTTAATATATTCACGAAATACGCCAACTCAAATTCCGTAACAATCTCCCCCTTTGGCGGTTTCGTGACAAAACACAATCCACAAAGAAAATCAAAAAGGATATTTTTGTTGCTATCACCATACAACAAAAATTTACAAAAGAGTTCCAGGAATTAAATACATGAGATAAACTCCTAAGACAGACTCTAGACTTAGACATCTGTTATCTCTGCACACAGAAAACATTCTTGACAAAAGAAATCGTTTATACCTCAAGAATTGAAACATTCAAAACCAGATACAGAGATAGAGTTTTTCTCTCATCATGACATTTGAACCTATCAGATATGTAAGAGAACCATAATTAAAACCAACAATCCTCTAAGCAGTTGAAAACCAAATGTCAAAGTATGTTAGTCCAACATCAACTTGTTAGTCATATTACATGCCCAAATAGTTAGTCAAATAGTTAGTATAGAAGCATGCCACAAATCACAAAAAAAACCAAAGTTGAGTTGAGATTCATACTTACCTGAATCATCGATATTCACAATCATTGTTCATTTGTTTTCGCTAACTCTCTCCCCCTTCTTTTTGTCACAAAACGAGCCAAAACTAGCCAAAGCTACATAAAGTTCTAAAAAATATGCACAAACTGAGAACTAATCTAAAGAATCAATTGAGACTAAAATCCTGCCAAGAGAAAAGAAAAGAGAATTAGTCAAAAATTATCAGTCGCAGAATCAGTGTCTCCGAGACTTGTGCACCCATCTTGTAGCACATCTTTGTCCTTCGCTTGTTCCTTTAATTTAACTTCTTCGTGATGGAATGTGAGCTGTCTGTGGTGATCTCAAGCTCGCATTTGGTTGTGGCCATTCGTTGTTGTTCCTTGCCTTCAATCCGTTCTGCTTGACATTAATTGTTTGTTGCAACTTGAAGATCGATGCCAATGATGCTTCATTACATCCCCCCCATTTTTCTTGTCGAGACTGAGATGCAGCCCGTGCTTGTACAGGCTTCGTTCCAATGCAGAAACTGAGTAACTGTGGCAATGTGTGAAGGGATTTTACTATTGTCGACTCAAACCATCAATCCATGTTCAACATTGATGATAATTTTAGATGTGATACAACTTGAAATTTCTTTAGAAATCCTCATTATGATCAGCGGAAATGGAATCCTTTCAGTAGATTAGGATGCTCAACACTATCTCCGCCATTCTATTCCAGATAGTACGGAATGTTGATATTCATTGCGTTGCCTCGGAAGTGATGTCCATGAGATACAGAAACAACAATCGTTCCCCTACTCACAACCTTCGGCTGCATATTTTGGAAGTATATTGTAGCAGTGAATGAAGTTTAAGTAAGCGATATTCCAGACTAAGTTCTTTAGATCGAACAGATTTCCGGGTTGTTGGTGCCCCTCGAGACAATACCCTGGATAACTTTTTGCCATAAAGTGTTTGAAATTTACCCCCTTCAAATAGTGAACCCTGTGTTGGCTGGCTTCCATTCCCCAAAACTTCGCCAATCAAGT
>CM054945.1:6843756-6885813 GCA_029168755.2 Tillandsia fasciculata
GTTTTGCGTGCAGACGTGCACCGTTTTGCGTGCAGACTCGAGAGAAGTGCATCGTTTTGCGTGCAAGCTCGAGGAGACAAGTGGACATCGCGCGGAGACCAATTGCAAGTGTCTACAAGCAATTGGGTACACTACAAGGTGGGGAATTCTGCCGAAATTGGGTGACCTCTCCCTTGCTCCTTTGCTTTTCGATTCGAAGCATGATAGTAGCCTGTTAGAGGCGTTAGGTAATTATGAATAAGATTGCATGTTTAGAGGAACACAGATGAAAGAGCAACTGTTGGTTGCCAATAACAGATGATATATGTGCATGTGTAGAGAAATTTAGAGGAAAAGTGATATTTATGATTTATCCACAATAGGGGATAAATTTGTATGTGTAGATGGACACAGATGATAAATGCAACTGTCAGTTGCCAAAAGGAGATAATTCATTTTCATGTGCAAAAAGGACTTAGAGGATAAATAATATTTTTTTTTATGATGGATATGAAAATAATTGCATGCGTAGAAATGAGTAATTACTTGATGACTGTGATCATGTTAGGGTACAACCCTAGAAATCATGTGATATAAGGGAACAGAACTTGTTGGTAGTAAGACTAGGAGAAAACCTAGTATAGGGGTTGATTGGTAGTAAGACTAGGAGAAAACCTAGTTTAGGGTTTGACGAGTGACATCAACTTAGGAGTTATCCTAGGAAGGATGAGTGGCATGGTCTTAGGTGATAACCTAAGGACACTGGATAGAGTGATCAACATAGAGTCAGAAAACTCTAGGGTGTATATGACATGGAACTTAGGTAAAGAGAACCTAAGGAGAACTAGTGTTCAACATAGAGTCAAGGAACTCTAGGATGATATGACATGGAACTTAGGTAAAGGAAACCTAAGGTGAACTAGAGGTCAGCATAGAGTCATGGAACTCTAGGACAGGTATGACATGGGACTTAGGTAAAGGGAACCTAAGTTGAGCTAGAAGAGTTTAAACTCACAGACAGGAAAAATAGAGTCAAGTTGACTCTAGGATTCAGTAAGGAATCAAGAGAACGGAAAGTAGATCAAGTGTGGTGACATGAAAGTGGAAATAGATCAAGTGTGGAGATATGAAGGGAAAACAGAAAAGTAGAGTCAATGTAATTCTAAAATAACAGTGGAACATGGAATTAGAGTCAGTGTAACTCTAAGTTAATAGTGGAACAGGAAAATAGAGTTAAGTTAACTCTAGGATTCAATGAGGAATCAGGAAAGTGGGATAAGATCCCAAGGTTAAAGAGCTGATCAAATATAACCCTAGAAGGTCATAGGGTGTCTGGGCAAATGGATAATAACTTTAACTTCAATTTGAGTTAAAGAAATAAAAGAGAAATGTTTAAGAGTCCAGGAGACTCTCTAGTTATCCTTATGGCAAGACCTAGGATAAGAGAAAAAATTGTTGCTAAAAGGCAAAGATTAAAAGCAAGCTAAAAGTGGCTAAAAGCATAAAGAAATGTAATTGGCGCCTTCGAATTTGAGACTCGTCAAGTGGAGCAGGACTCCCTGGGCAGTGACCCGTCGGACGAGGTACTTTCGAAGGGCTAAAAGTGAAAGCAAGGAGCTAAATGCTCAAAGAAAAGAGAAAGTGATTTGCCAGTGGCAAAAAGGGAGCTATAAGCTCGAATAAGAAAGGAAAGCAAGTGTTCAAAAGCAAAGAGGCTAAGAACTAAAATAAAAAGAGAAAGAAAAAGAAAAAAAAGAAAGAAAATTAAAGATAAAACGGGCGTACCTCCGGGGTGAACGTACAACGGTCAGGAGTTGGACAGGGTCCCTCTCCCGGGCAGCGACCCGTATGACTGGTAGATAGAGTACTCTTGTCAGAGTTGGGCAGTGACCCTATCGGGCAGTGTCCCGTATGACAAGTCCCCCGGCAGGACGGGGTAACACTTGCGAGTGTTATCGGCAACCTTAGAAATCTTATCTTATGGTAGCAGACTACCGGGCTCGGGCCCGTTGGATAAGAATTTCCAAGGGTTAACTTGAACTAAAGCACCAGAATCTAAAGAATAAAGAAAAATAGAGTGGCCAGGGTGGCCGGGTTAGTTGA
Source organism: Tillandsia fasciculata (assembly GCA_029168755.2). NCBI lineage: Eukaryota > Viridiplantae > Streptophyta > Magnoliopsida > Poales > Bromeliaceae > Tillandsia > Tillandsia fasciculata. The sequence goes on from CM054945.1 coordinate 6,845,839, forward strand.
ACCCAGTATACAGCGGCATAGTGGCCGAGTTGGTGCTTAGCAGCCTAGTGTGGCTAGACAGAGTAGTGCTGGGTCGATGGTTGTACACAGATAGTGTAGTGATATATTATTGCATAGCTGCATATTGATGTTGAGGATTTTAGTTTCCTAGCACACTATTATTATTGCTTCCATTGGACCAAGTGGTGTAGGACACTCTCTCTCGGTGGTTGAACCCACTGGGAACTCGCTCGTAAGTTCTCACACCCCTTGGGTGACCCCCCCCACAGGTTCGGGAATGGATGCAGCGGTCGAGACAGATCAGATGCAGTCGACAGCGAGGCATACGACAGGGGCAAGGGCCCAGCAGCATAGTGACCTAGAGGGTCTAGCAGAGGTATCCCTTTCTATGTATTTCTTGAGTGAACCTTGTATGGTGAGGAATTATGTAAAAGAATTGTAATAATTTTATTTGCAAGTTCAGAAATGTAAAGTGTAATAAGTTTAATTTATGGTTCACTCCTGTATGCTTTCATTTCCGCATTAGTTATTGAATGAAAGTTTTAAATTTATAGTGATTTTTAGTACTCTGATATTGAGCTTCCGCATACACTTGTTGTGTTATTATGGATGTTACCGTTCCTTTCGGGTAGAAAAAGGTTTTACCCAATTGGCGGGTCTGTTAGCGTGCCCGAACCGTACAAATTGGCGGACTCGGGGCGTGACAGCAATCCTCTCTCAAACACATATATCATGTGTGCCTCGTCCCTCGCAAAGTGGGCACGTAGTTCAGCAGCTACGTAAATCCTCTGATGTAGTCCTACACCGTGCGATCTCCCTGCCTGAGATTCCTCAGATCCTCTTTGAGTTTTCGTCGAATGCTGCCCGGAAGAAGACTCCAAACAACAGGCTTCAAAACTCGGTCCATAACGAAAACTTGGCCCCTGACGGGCCAACCGGCCTGACTCTCCTCTACCAAACCTCGGCATCGCTCTCCGAGAAGGGTGTAGCAATGAACACCTGGTATCTTTCTGGCAAAAAGTGGCTCTCATATAGTCTCTCCATCACCGCTGCCCACGACTCTGCCTCTAGAGGCTCCAAACTCATCCTGCAAATCGGGGTGGATCAAACTGCCAAAACTGGCTCAGTCAATCAATGATGTCCCACTGCTCATCTGCTATCAGCTGTCCACCCTGTCTCGGTGCCTCTGCACTAATCGTCGGCACAGGGGAGGGGCTACTGGCTCAATCGACACCACTGGAATCGTTGCCTCTTAGGAAACCGCAACGAGGGTGGTCTCAATGGGAAGCACTGTCGGGGGTGCCCACTGCTCCAACAACTGTATCATTCTATCCAACTGCTCACTCCGCCGCTAGTATGCCTCTGACAATCCTGCCATCTGGGTCTAAAGCTCTCTAACCACAATCTGGGTATCTGGCCCAAATCTGTCAGCTTCGGCTCAACTGCTGAGACGGGGTGCATACGGGTCGGAACTCAGCGTCAGCGAGACATCGCTCACCACGACAAAACCGCACATCAGCACAAGATAAACACTCGACCCAATCTAGTGAAAGTCTAAAACATGTCATCCATACCACAGCATTATGTTGTCTGCAGCCAACATAATCGCTTAGGAGAATAAACATGCCAATCACTCATCCCGTCCCTTGGGAGAGGTATAAAACACAATCAGGACTCTCGCTATAAATCACAACTCTCATGTAAGTCATCCTAGGGTCCAACCACAAACCTAGGGTTTCTAAGTCCACAATGACCTACATCCTAGGCTCTGATGCCACTCTAATCTGTCACGCCCCAGGGTCGAAACTACAACCCGGGCTCGCTAACAGATCTGCCACCCATACGAAAAACCCCGCATAGGTGAAGCGTCTAACCTACAAAAAATAGTACTACTGCTATATAGACATCAGAGCGAAAAAATAAACTGTTGTAAAGTAAAAATCCAAACCACTCTACAACTGAAAGATAAAGGTACAAAATTCATCTCCCAAAAATAATAACAAAATCTGATCCACAGGAATAGTGCAAATAAAATCTTCCTATACAACATCTATGAATCGAAAAAGGGAGGTAAACTAAATAATAAATACATCAATGTACAGTAAAATTCTACAATCCGGATGGTACATCTATCTCACCAAAATAAACTATACTGGTAGGGATCTATCTCGCAACTCCCTGTCCTCGACCCGTCGAGCCAGCTAGAACAGGGACGAAAAGAAATGCCTCTACAAAACTGTCACCAACAGAGGGTGTGAGAACTACGTCAATCAGTAGTTCTCAGTAGGTACCGTCTCCAAGCCCAACGATCTGCCTACAAAGTCTACTAGAGAAATAAGATAACAGAAAAACTGTAATAATGAAAGAATAAGCTGGAAAGAAATCTACAGCTATCATGCCTCTATCTACAATGCTTAATGGGTGATACAGATGATGATATGCAACCACTCAAACACGAGGTACTCAATCAACCCAATCGTAATGACTGCCCAAAAAGGACCCAGTCAAACCTGCGCCTACCTACTACCACTACATCCATGGAGGACTGAAATTACGTAGGGCATCCCACACGGACTGCGTCGACAAGTCGTGATAGCAAAGTAACAGGCACAGCTCCGGAGCGGCACTCGAGGAGAGCGACCCCACAGAGGAAGTAACTGTGCATCCCTGTCGAGTACAATATGGCTCATGCAGGCTATAGTCCAAATCCAAGATCAAGCGGATCGACAAAACTCAACTCACAACACTAACTCACTGGCCGTAGGTACTCAACAGCCGGGATCACTGTCAACCCAAAAGACTCCCAAAATAGAACACACAACTCACCACACTAAACCGACTGGCTGGAGGTACTCAACAGCCGACAACAACGAAGGGTCCCAAAATTCTGGGAGATTGGCACCTACAACCCAATCAAACAAGAACAGATTCCATGCACAGCTTCCAGTAGCTCTTGACCCAAATATGGAAATAGCCTTTAGAACCCAGATCACTCGAACCCTCTTCGGGTGAGGTGGTTTATAGGAAAAGAAGAAGTTTGTTTCTGAAAACCATTTTTCACTCAAACCCTCTCAGGGTGAGGATAAAAATAGTTCCTTTTTAGAAAACCATCTTGTTTTGACGAAACCCATTTTAATAAATTTTATATCTTTAAGAAAATCAGTTAAAAACAAGTTTTATTTCCTAAACCACGAAGGGTTAGTGCCTTCACCTTTATCAAACAAGAATAAATTCCAGCGACTCTTCGAAATTCGGGAGGAAACTCTTGTTTTACTGAAATCAAGTGTATCCAAAAATATTCTGGGTTCAATGTCCTGCTATCACAACTCAACAACGCCACGAACACAGTGGCAACGAAACTAGTCGGAGAATACTCGACGACCCGGGACTACCTGTCACGCCCCGGTTGTAAACCAGAACCCGAGCCCGTCTACAGATCCGCCGTGCACACAAAATTTTTTTGCGTAAACGAAGCGCTGGTAACCTGCTCAGATATAAGAGATATAATAAAAGAGCAATAGAAACAGTGCTGAACTAAAACTACTACATCTCAGACTAAAGCTGGAAGTAAAATATAGTACAACAGGAAATAATAGTACAAGTGTCTCTCCCAGCTCACCAAAATGATACATCTAGCTGGCTAAAGCCAGACCCAAAAGATAAAAGTACAACTGTCTGAGATAAAAGGGATACAGGTCCAGCTAACTCACTGTTGGGTCGACGGTCTATCTACTCAGCTGTCCTCTCTCCTCGATCCGCCGTTGTACGTCCAGTAGCACCCGCAGAAGACTTTGCAAAACAAAGGAGAAGAAAAAAGAAAAAGAAGAATGGGGGTGAGAACTACTAGCAAACCAGTAGCCTCCCCTAGTGGGTAAAGCCTCAAATTCCGACGTGCCCACTAGGTCTATCAGAGAAAAAAAGGAAAAGAAGAGTGGTAAACAACAAAACTGCTGAAAAAGGAAACTACCACTACTATGCCTCTAAATGCATCAGTAACCAAACTGTCCTCGGAACCCAATCTATCCACCAGTAAAAACTGGTACTGCCTGCTGTCGCCCTCATCATCGGGCAATAACCGCGCCGATGTGATGGCAAAAACTGTCAATAACTGTCTGACCCCAGCCTCCGGAGGGGAACTCGAGGGGAGCGACCCACACGAGGAAAGTATCACCGGGCATATAAAACCGCGCCGGTGAGATGGCAAACTCAATCACTGTCTGACCCCCATGCTCTAGAGGGGAACTCCCCAACGCTCTAGAGGGGAACTCGATATCTCACTATAGCAGGACTGAATCACGACTCTGATCAAAGTGGAAAAATTCATCCACTAAATGGAAACTCGATCCCCAATCTGATGCATAAGTACATATATGGTCAACCGCCCAATATCCGCGGTCGCCGCGATACCCACTGTCAACAATCAAGCCCAACAACCGACATCCGATCAACCGCCTACTATCCGCGGTAGCCGCAATAACCCCTAGTCCAAAATCGGGAAATAATCTGTATCCGGTCAACCGCCTATTATCCGCGGTAGCCGCAATAACCCCTAATCCAAAAATCAAATACCACATGTCCCCGACCCCAAGGTCCCGGCTACACTATACCGTACCCCTGCTCAAACCCGAGCAACAAGAACCACCTGACTAAAGAATAAGGAGAAAGAAGCAAGCATGGTTTCTCCTAAGTCAAGTTCCAATATACTAGTGTAGCAACAAATAGTGGCCTATCTAGATGACCATACAAGCATGCTTAAGTCCTCATGAAAGATAAAGAAAGTGTGACAAATAGTGGTTCCACATGTGTATCAACTAATAGTTCCGCATGGATATAACCATCATGCTGAAATCATTATCCAACCACACATGTCTTAAATCCACCAATTTCCCTCACCTAAATCATCCACCTATGCATGTCCAAAAGATCCTCAAGTGGTACCCTCCCACAAGATATTTCATATTATCCCAACATGAACGTAATATTCCATATGCAAGGTTAAGTGCTAATACTATATTCATGTAGACATACATAGTCCCAGCCACTATCAGATTTCGACAATATTAATTTCCATATGATAGGCTCACGATTATTTTAGTTTAAGCATGTATGTCAATAAGTGATCATTCAACATGTCCAATATGAAGGTTCACTCTAATACATTTAGTGAGCAAGTCGGTAATTAAGGTATGCAACAACCATCTACCTCGATCACGAAGCACGAATCTAACTGCGCCCACACTCTCGGAAAACCTCGGTACAACGCAAAATTGCAACAAATAACCCACACGAGGCACAATTAATTCACAAATTCTCCATTCACCGCTGTCCACAAACCAGCCAGAAAATAGCTAAATTTCACCTGTAAGAAGACCTCAGAAAATTCCAAAAAATAACCGTTGCGATCCTTGTGGCGAGCCGATCGAAACGAGTACAAGCACGTCCAAATCCAACACCTGTAGGACAAGATACAAAATAAACACCGCGACGAGCCCAAAACTTCCCACAATCAAATTTTGTAGCAATTAGTCCAGAAATGTAGGATTATCACCTTCACAGCATTACCCAAAAATTCCAAAAAAATTACGGCAATATTCCTTGCGTCGCGTAGATGAAGATCAAGTACTTGCACTCCTCATTCCGATGCTTGTGGGCCGAGATATCCCATAATCACTCCAATGCTGTCCAAAACTCCATCCCAGAAAATAGGGTCACAAGATGACACAAAAAGCTCAAGAAAACCTCAGAATGGAAAGAAACTGTAAACATGGGAATTGTAGCCCTACTTGTCCTGGAAACACCGGCGCAAGAATCGCCTAAAAATTCCTTCGGGGTAGCCCGGGGGAGTCCGCACACCAAAACGCGACGAAAGAGTCATCGGAGAAGAAGCGTCGATGTGCGCCGTAAAATCGAAAACGTCGATGAAGCAACCTCCAAAAATCCTAGAACTTCATCAAAGGGTGGAGGGAAGAGAGATGAAGAACTTTCCTAAGGAAACCCCTCTGAGAAACGATAGTGGCCCAGGTTCCTATGCAGCCTTTTTCCGGTGAATCCACTGTTAGAACACCTAGTGTTGGTGTATCTGGCCCATGGTGCATCAAAGGGATGCCATAGATGGACCCTGTATGGTATCTTTAGCTGTGTTGGCCTTCGGCTAGGTTTGCCGAAATTTTTAAAAAAAATTTAGACCAAACAGAGGTTGGAAATAGATTCAGCGCGGAAAAACGCTTGAAAACGGCTATTTGCTTGTTTGATTCTGAGTCCGAATGCCCAAAAACGGACTCCCGAAAGTTTTTATTGGCTTTTGGTGCATGGGAAGGGCCGTAGACCGCCGGCATGCCACATGGCGGCCTGTCATTGGCCGGTTTACAATGTGCGGTCCACAGAGTAGCACGGCTGGGTGCACAAACCCGGCGCAGGGACACGTGGCACCGCCTGATTGGCGGGCTCAAGGCGCGCGGTCTACCGGGTGTGCGCGGCGGTGCATGGACCAAGGCGGGGGACACGTGGCAGCCTCCGGTTGGTTGGTGCACGCGCCGCGGTCCACGGAATTCCAAAGCGGGATGCGTGGACCGGGTGTAGGGGACACGTGTCACCTTCTAATTTGCGGGCGCACCGGGCGCGGTGCACGGGGGACCTGGCCGGCGCCTAGGGGCGCGTGTGCACGAGGGGGCCATGCCGCGCGACCGGTGCGGGCGGGCGATCGGTCGGCGAGATTCCTGGCTGACACGTGGCGCCACCTGATTGGCGGGCGCCAACCGCCATTCTGTGCGGGGAGGGACCACGTGGCCGATTCTGGGTGGCCCACACAGCTGTTGCTGTTTGGCGGGCCACGTGGCGTCACCTGGTGGATTCGGGCGCAAACAGTGTTGGGCCTGGCCCAACACTATAGCAGCCCGAATCTTTCGGGAGCCCGGAAATGGGGCCCAAAAGCCCAAAGTGTGTTTTTTGGATTTTTTTTTTGGTTGAAGCTTATATATAGGCCCTTTGCTCTCTGTTTTCAAACTTTTCCCGAGTTCTCTTGACCCCCTGCACCCTTCATCAAAGTTGTTTCTCACCTTGTTGTGCATCTTGCGGAGGAAGCCCGGAATTTTTGAAGGCCGCGGCGTCAACGACTTCGGCATCCTAGCGCAGAGCGACGATATACTGTTGGAGGCCTGTTTTCGTCGCACTTCAGTCTAGGAGGTCTACAGAGATATCCCGACTGTATTTTTGGACGATTTTCAAGGCGTTGGATCCACGAGAGGTAGGCCTATGTTTTCCGTATTGACCGCTTTCTTCAGATCCGAGCTCTTCTTGGGGTTCCTCGTACATTTTTAACCCCTTTGCTACAGGATTTCTCTCTTGACAGCAGCACCTTGCCAGATTTTATTCTTCTCGCTCGAGCGTCGGATCGAGACGAGCCTGCACACTTTTTTCATCTACTCATTGCGAGGATCATCACCGTATTTTTCTTGGATTTTTTCGAGACCTTCCCGGAGGTATACTATTTCCCTTTTATCTGTGCAAGAGTTTAGAGTTGTGTGGTTGTGAGTTTTTGCGCACCTGTACTGTGGAATTTGTAACTCGGCCTACGGGGCTCGGATTTGGACGTGCAGGTACCCGTTTCGAAGGTCTCGACGAGACGATCGCAGTGGTATTTTTGTTGGATTTTTCAGAGCCCCTTTTACAGGTGGAAATTAAGCATCTTCTTGACTGAATTTTTGGGGACTGAGAATGGTTGTGGAAATGTTGTTTTAGTAGTTATCGATTGGTGTATTTGCAGGATTATTGCATTTCTTGTACTGTGGGGTGATTGTTGGAGACTGTGGATTCTGGCAGCGAGGGATCTTATTTTACTGTTGGGCACGCTCCTCGAGGTGGGTGGTTGTTGTATTCATCTTCTTTGGTATGCTCACTAGGAACATCAGGGTATCCCGATGTTAGAAAAGGCCGAACTTATTGTTGATAAACCTTGCATGCAATATGGGATTAAATAATTGATAGTTTATCCATGTAACTGAGATAATGGCATTTGGGCATGAGTATTATATCATGATCACTTCTGTTTAAGTATTTAATTATCCGGGACAGCATGATCATGCAGCTGTAGGTTAGCAATTAGTGATTATGCAAATAGGGCTCATCACTTTGAGACATTAGTGTTGGCACTCGTTGCTTTAGCATAACTATTCATGAGAAATAGATTAAAATACTGGGACAATTGCATGCTTGAATGGTCATATAAATAAGCCACTATTTACTGATACACTATCTTTTGGGATTTGACTTAGGAGAAATCATGCTTTTATTTCTTTCTCCTATTATTTAGACTTCAGGGATAGCATGCTCAGGTTCGAGCGGGGGCTGGGATAGTGTAGTCACGTTTTTGGGGATTTGGGACAGGCTGGGCTTGATGGTAGGGTATTGCGGTAACCACGAATCTTGGGTGGTTGACCGGACTGTTACTATGCATCAGATTGGGAGAGGGGGATCGAGCTTTCTTTCGTGGATGGTTTTTCCCACTTGATCTGAGTCACGATCCAGTCCTGCTATATCAGATTACTTGTGGCTACTTACTTTACTCGTGTGGGTCGCTCCCCTCGAGTGCCACTCCGGAGTGTGCGTCAGTCAGGCTTTGAGTCTTTGAGACTTCTTTGCATCGGTGTTATGCGTAAGCTGGCATACCCGATGCGGCAGACAGAGCAGGCAGTACTAGTGTCTACTGGTGGTAGGATTGGGTTATTTAGCCAGGCTTTTAGATACTGATGCATACTTTTAGCTATTCTTACTAGCTTGACATGTAGAGGCATATTAGTGGTAGCTCTTTCATCAGCAGTTGTATACTTAGCTTACCACCTCTTTTTCTCTTTTTGCCTCTGGTAGGCCTAGTGGGCATGTCTGAGTTTGAGGCTTTACCCACTAGGGGAGGCTGGTGTTTTTATAGTAGTTCTCACCCCCATCGTCTTTTCTTTGTTTTTCCCCCTTTGTTTTGCAGAGTCCTCTGCGGGAGTTGCTGGGCCGTCAGCAGCTGATCGAGGTAAGAGGATTGCGGACTAGATAGAGAGTCCACCCTACAGTTGCTAGCTGGAGTTTTGATGTACCTTATTTTCTCAGACAGCTTTCAGTGTATTTCTTTTTGGGTCTGGCTTTAGCCAGTTAGTTGTATATTTGTGGTGAGCTGGGAGAGATATTTGTATTTATTTTACAGTTGTTCTTTATTTACTTCCAGCTATTGTCTGAGATGTAGTAGTTTTAGTTCAGCTCTGATTTTATGCTCTATTATTATTATTTCATATATCTGAGCAGGTTACGACGCTTCGTGTACGCGGGAAATACCGTGTGCACGACGGATCTGTAGATGGGCCCGGGTTCTGGTTTACACCCAGAGCGTGACAGAAACAGCCCAAAAAAAGAGAGAAAACGAGCTGTGAAGGCCTATTTATAGCCCAACCCACACACAATGTGGATTCCGGATTCGGGCGCCGGATTTGGGTGCCCGAATCCGTCCCAAACCCGCACAGTACGCGCCCGAATCCTTCCCAGCTCGCCACGTCACCCAAGTCCGCACCCCGCGCGCCCGGAGCACGCGCGCCCGCCAATCGCGGCGCGCCGCGTGGCGACGCAGTCCACGGCGGGGACCGTGGGCCGCGGTTCACGCCGGGCCCGCCGGGTCACTGCGCCCGCCAATGAGCAGGCGACACGTGGCCCGGTCGGTCCATTGTGCGCCGCGCCCGGCCGCCTGTCGCGGGTGCGTTGACTGGCCTATCACCGCGCGCCACGTGTCTACGCCAACTCTCGCTGCGCCCTGTGCACAAACCCGATGCACCCGTCGAATCCGAAGCCGCCGCGTGTCTCCAGCACGTCCAATGGGGAGCTGCCACGTGGCACACCCAATTCTGTACAACGCGCCTGCCCGCGCCTGCGCCTGCACCTGCCCGCGCCTGCCCGCCGCCGCGCCCGCGCCTGCGCCGCCATGCTCCGCCGCCTGCCCGCCGCCGCCGGCACTGCCCCGGACGCCGGAACAATAACCTCTACCTCGAAATCCGTGTTTGCGCATCCGGGCTCCGAAAAATACAAGTAAATAGCCTGTTTTCATCGTTTTCGCGCGCTAAGTCCAAATTCGAAGTCCGTTTTGCCAAATTCCGCTTCTAAAATTTATCGAAGGCATCCGGACAGGTATTCTTGATCGAAATTTCATGCTGGGTCCAATCCTGAGGTCCATTTCGTGCGCAAACACCTCCAACACACAGCAAGGGCCTCCGAAAGCTGCTAAACACACTGCAGAAGCTCCGTTGATCCAACCGTAATCCTTTTGTGGAAATTCGGGTCCTCACACTACCGTCTACCCAAACGGCTCCCGACACTAGCACAAAACTAGCCTCCGCTACCAGACTCCACTCAGCCTCCAAGCACGAGCGCGCAATACGTCCTACACTATCCTGACCACTCGGCCCACTACCCGGGCGAGGATAAACTCCAAGTTTTCTAAAAGTGTGAAGGAAAGCTTGAAATACAATAACTAACTCAAGTGAGAGTTTTCTAAAAGTCTGATTAAATACATACAAACATATGACGAGTGATAGTCAAGGTTCCACAATTTTTCATTCATCAAGGGCAATAATGTCACGCCCCGGGGGTTTAAGTGCGCGGAAGAAGAGCCACCGATGCCCCCAAATGAGTATATATATATTTGTTTTTGAAAACCTTTATTCCCCGGCGCGTGCCCAGATCCGCCGCATACACAAAGTTTACTCTACAAACGGGCAGAGTCTCCTTTGTATATGCACGGCGTCCTGACTACATCATATATTCATCTCAAGCATTAACCACACTAATCGAGGTACAAACACATACATCATGCCTTCCAAATGTTCCATCAACTTTTACACAAAGAAAGAGGGCCGACTGCTTCGAAAGGATAAATAATCGCAAGGTTTTAAAAGCGACACCCACACGGCGCCGTTATTTTTGTAAACTGTTTCGAAACCACATAAATCCACAGAGTTTTGGAAAACGGCACCCACCCGATGCCGACTTTTGTAAAACCAGTTCAAAACCACATAAATTCCACAGGGTTTTAAAATTCGGTGCCCACACGACACCCACGTTTTAAAAGCAGTTTTCGCAAACGGTTTTATTTTTCTTTGCATCACATTGTTTAAAACGGCCTCGTAAGGAATAGAATAACATTCAATAACGTATATGAAAAGAAAGGCAACATCCACTTCGACCCCACGGGGGTGTCGCAATCCACAGCTAACTAATATGAATAATGAAATAAAGCATCAAGGGAAAAGAATCACTGTGTCTGAAGTCAACTAATGTCAGAACAGCACCCTCGCGGCCTCACCGGTGCTCTAGCACCCGCCCCTGGTCGAACCTGTCACGGAGTGGGAAGTCAGTGACTAGAAATAGTATGATAAGCAAAAACAACTAGAAAACATAGCAAACCATCGCAACCGGAGCAACCGTCTCTCTCAAACACCGCCTACAATGATCACACCCTGTACAATAGCAAAACCGGGCACCTTTCCCGACCACCACACCGGGCCCCCACCCCGGTGTCCCCTGCCGAGCACCTGCCTCGGCCGCCGAGCACCTACCCCAGCACCACCGCTCACACCCCCCACCTATGAGGGCCCCCATTCCTAACGCCACCATCGCGTGGGGTACACGGGTCAACGTACCACTTTTCCGGAAAAGCACACCCTGGCGGAGGCCAATCCGCCGGTGTGCGTGTAGCAAAACAAGAGCCTCAGATCAATAGTAAAACGGAATGATAATAAAACAGGGTTAGTTCAAAAACGAGAGAAGACTTACTATCCACCTTGCCCCAACCTACTATTTCTATCAATAAAATCCTATTCCCACAGTTCCCGGGAATGTACCCACCTTGTGTACGTCGTCCGGAGTTTAGTTCGCCCGTGTCCGCGCGCCCACAACGTCCCGCGCTCCTGGAGGAACAAGTGCATGTCAAGGCTAAGAGATCTGAAACCCGAAATGACGGACGCAACCCCGGACTCCGTGTGACGGAGTTCCCCGCACGGCCCCGACCCGTGCGGCGCACGCCCCGCCTGCGCACGGCCCCGCGCGGCACCAGCCCGCGCGGGCGTCCCACCTGCGGGCGACCCCGCGCGGCCAAGTGCCGCGCGGCGCGCCGCCCGCGCGTGCGGGGCGACCCCGCGCGGCACCGGTCCGCGCGGGCGCCCCGCCTGCGGGCGGCCCCACGCGGCCAGGTGCCGCGCGGGCGCGCCGCCCGCGCATGCGGGGCGACCCCGCGCGGCGCTGGTCCGCGCGGGCGCTCCGCCTGCGGCTGCCCCGCGCGGCCAGGTGCCGCGCGGGCGCGCTGCCCGCGCGTGCGGGGCGACCCCGCGCGGCAACGGTCCGCGCGGGCGGCCCCGCCTGCGGGCGGCCCCGCGCGGCCAGGTGCCGCGCGGGCGCGCTGCCTGCGCGTGCGGTGTGACCCCGCGCGGCACCGGTCCGCGCGGGCGCCCCGCCTGCGGGCGGCCCCGCGCGGCCAGGTGCCGCGCGGGCGCGCTGCCTGCGCGTGCGGTGTGACCCCGCGCGGCACCGGTCCGCGCGGGCGCCCCGCCTGCGGGCGGCCCCGCGCGGCCAGGTGCCGCGCGGGCGCGCTGCCCGCGCGTGCGGGGCGACCCCGTGCGGCACCGGTCCGCGCGGGTGCCCCGCCTGCGGGCGGCCCCGCGCGGCCACGTGCCGCGCGGGCGCGCTGCCCGCGCGTGCGGGGTGACCCCGCGCGGCATTGTGCCGCGCGGGCGCGCCGTTCGCGGCCGCGGCGCCTCGATCACCACTCGCCGTGCCCGGCCCTCGCCGGCGGCCCGCTCTTCGCCCGCCGCGCCGGAGGCGCGGGGGGCCAGTCTCCGCGTCCGCGGCGCCCGATCACCACTCGCCGTCGGCTACGAGAGGGAGAGCAAAAGAGAGGAGGAGAAGAAATAAAACCCTAGGTCCCTCCCTATTTCTCAAACATATATATATATATATGTCAAATAGCCGTGCGGATCGCCAGCACGTATTCCGGAGCACTTACGGAGGGTCCAGACTTCAAAAATTTATCCTGGATGAACCGGGAGTCGGATTCCGGAGCCGATCGCGTCCCCGAGCTCCGTTTCGCGAGCTCTACCGCCTAAAAATGTCCGCGGGCCCCGACGGACTGTCCGGTTAAACACCAAATATTAGACCCTCAGTAGGACAGTCAAAAGGAAAGGGTTAACGGAGAAAGTCAAAGAATGGCCAGGTCTTACACCACTTACCGCTAAAAACAAGTTTCGTCCTCGAAACTTAATCCTCATCTGCGGCGAAGAGGTCCGGGTAGCACTCCCTCATCTTTGACTCTGGTTCCCAAGTTGCCTCGCGTTCCTCTTGATTGCTTCAAAGCACTTTTACGTAGGGAAAAGTCCGACTTCACAGCTTTTGTCCTCTCGTGCTAGGATCCGCACCGGCACTTCCTCGAAGCTTAGGTCCTCTTTAAGCTCCATTGCAGAGACGTCGAGCACTCGCGATGGGTCGGGGAGATACTTCCGAAGCATGGACACGTGGAGCACATCTAGAACTCGGTCAGGGTTCGGCGGTAGGGCGAGGCGGTAGGCCACCGGGCCGATGCGCTCCAGAATCTCGAACGGCCCCACGTACCGTGGGCTCAACTTGCCCCTCAACCCGAACCGCTTCACCCCTTTGGACGGCGAAACCCGTAGCAGCACGTGTTCCCCCACCTTGAACTCCAAATCGCGGCGTCTCTGGTCCGCGTAGCTCTTTTGTCGGCTCTGGGCGGTCACTAACCGTCGTCTGATGAGACGCACCTTTTCCTCAGTTTCCACCACCAAGTCCGGTCCCAAAACCTTCGCTCCCCTAGATCGTCCCAACAAATCGGGGGTCTACAGCGTCTGCCGTACAATGCTTCGTACGGCGCCATCCGGATGCTCGCTTGGTAGCTGTTGTTATAAACGAACTCTACAAGGGGAAGGTAGCGCGACCATCCGTCTCCCAAATCTAGTACGCAAGCCCGGAGCATGTCCTCGAGAATTGAATCGCCCGCTCGGATTGTCCATCCGTCTGGGGGTGAAAGGCTGAGCTGAAGTGCAACTTGGTTCCCAGGGCTCGCTGTAGACTCTGCCAAAAGTTCGAACGAACCTCGTGTCCCTGTCTGAGGTAATAGATGTCGGTATCCCGTATAGCCTCACGATCTCGCCGATGTAGACTTGAGCCAATCGGTCGCGCGTCCAGGTCGTGTGGATGGGTAGGAAGTGAGCTGACTTAGTTAGCCGATCTACGACGACCCAGGTCGCGTCGTGTCCCTCTTCCGCTTTGGCCACCAGAAGGTCTGTCTGAGATCCCCGTACGTCTTGGTGCCTCCTTCTAAGCGCCCTTTTCTGCTAAACGCGTCCGCCACTACGTCTGCCTTCCCGGGGTGGTATCGGATCCTTCAATCGTAAACCTTCAGTACTCCGGCCACCCCCGTCGCAGATTCAGTTCCTTTTCGTGATCCTTTAGTCGCCTAGAGGCGTAGGCTATTACTTTTCCCTGTTGCGTCAGAACACCCCCAAGACCAACTCTTGATACGTCGCAGCACACTTCGTAGTTTTTCCCGGGGTCGGCAGCACTAGCATAGGCGCCCTGGTTAGCCTTTCCCTTGGTTCCTCAAAGCTTTCCTGGCATCGCGTCATCCACACAGCTTTTCTCCTTTCTTGGTCAACCGGTTTACAAGGGACCGCAACTTTCGAGGAACCCTCGACGAAACGTCTGAAATGCCCCGCCCATGAAAACTACGAATCTCCGTCACTGACGTCGGCGGCTGCCAACCGGTCACCGATTCCACTTTCTCAGGGTCCACGGCGATCCCCTCGCCGAGATCACGGGCCCCAGGAATCCCACTTCGCGTAGCCCGAACTAGCACTTTTTCGAGCTTAACGAACAACATCTGCTCCGGTCTTACTTTCGTACCCGTGGGACGGTCGGGCGCCTGGACGGTGCCTCCAACCCATCACTGGGGGCCCGTAACCGGTATCAGGTGGTAGGGTGCAAGGGAGGAGACAGCTTACCGCCCGAAGCCTATTTCAGCCAGGTCCGAAGGGGGCAACTAAAAGGAACTTGGAGTTTAAGAAGGAAGAAAGGGACCGTGGGTACGCCAAGCAACCTCTCATGGTGATCGCCCTCCAGTCAAGTACGGGAACCGAAACGGTCGACTAAACGAATGGTAGAGCTAAAAGTAGGAGAGCTCGCACGGGTCTGGTAGGGGCGGGTTGCTCCGGCCCAGGGGGGCTCCTATCTAGACAAGAGAGGGGAAAGCAAAAACAATAAAATACGTACCTGTCAGTCCCTACTTTGGGACGTCGCGTCGTCTGCCGGTACGGCCGGGGAGGTCCGCCCACAACCTTTGGGCCAGCGTCGCACCGCGTGATGGGGTAGGGGTCTGCCATCCAAGGAGTCCGCGGATGGCTGGTCGCCGGGCGAGTCCCTTGTCTGCACGGGGGCCGCAGCGCTCTCTGTTTCTCTCTGCGGTGGTGGCGCGGCGGCGGAGGCAGGGGTTGGCCCCTGGGGGCAGGAGAGATACGTGTGATCTGGCAAGCCGCACCGGTTACAATAGTGGTACCTCCAGGTGCATTCCGTCACCGGGTGCGCGCCCTTGCAAATGACGCAGGGTCCTGGTTGTACGTGCGCGCTTCCCTTGAGCCCTCGCTCGTCCTCCGGTGCTTGCCTTGGGCGAAGATTTGGCCGGCTCTCTGGATCGGTGCCCCCTTGAGAGGTGGGGGCAGTAGTTCCCTTAGGCTCAACCTGTCGCGGCGCCGGGGGTCTGCTGACGGTCGGCCTCAGAGGGCACTCATGGCGCGTGTGGCCCGGCCTGCCACATCGGAAGCAATGTCCATCCCGCCACGGGCAATTCGTCATGGGGTGTGCGTTGCCGCAAATGACGCACGGCTTCGGTGGCCTAGGTTCCTCCTCCGTCGTCTGCCCGAGGTTCTGCCCAGCTCTCGGGCGTTTGCTCGCCCGGCCCCTCCGATGGGGGTCCCCGGCCGATCCGAGGTGAGAGTATTCCTGCCGGGCGCGCTCCACGTTGGTATGCACGGCCAAACTAGCGACCTCCTGGAGGGTGGGAGGGCCCGTCGGTGGCGTCCCGAGAGGGGCGACGCCTCTGCTACTGCCCCGGAATCGGTCGACGCCCTCGAGTTCCTGTATAAGCATGCTGAGGCGCTCCACGAGAGTCAGCAATTGCCCAGCCACGTCGCGCAGCTGGTTGCGGAGCAGGCGATTGGCTTCGTCGGCGAGATCCATTTCCGTCGTCGGTTGCTTGCTGAGTCCGCCCTCTATTGTGTCTACACGCAAAGGAAATCAGCTTTAGCCTTTGCTAACAAGTACGGAACCACGGACCACCTAACGAAAGAAAGGGCCCGGACTCTTCCCCCCCCCCGATCACTCGCGTTCTACTTGACTACCCCAGCTCATCTCATTAATCAGTAGTTAGTGTATTGCGCCCCGTGGATGTTGGGCCCCGACTATTGTGGTTAAGGCTGTCCCGCTCTGATACCATCTTAATCTGTCACGCCCCGGGGGTTTAAGTGCGCGGAAGAAGAGCCACCGATGCCCCCAAATGAGTATATATATATTTGTTTTTGAAAACCTTTATTCCCCGGCGCGTGCCCAGATCCGCCGCATACACAAAGTTTACTCTACAAACGGGCAGAGTCTCCTTTGTATATGCACGGCGTCCTGACTACATCATATATTCATCTCAAGCATTAACCACACTAATCGAGGTACAAACACATACATCATGCCTTCCAAATGTTCCATCAACTTTTACACAAAGAAAGAGGGCCGACTGCTTCGAAAGGATAAATAATCGCAAGGTTTTAAAAGCGACACCCACACGGCGCCGTTATTTTTGTAAACTGTTTCGAAACCACATAAATCCACAGAGTTTTGGAAAACGGCACCCACCCGATGCCGACTTTTGTAAAACCAGTTCAAAACCACATAAATTCCACAGGGTTTTAAAATTCGGTGCCCACACGACACCCACGTTTTAAAAGCAGTTTTCGCAAACGGTTTTATTTTTCTTTGCATCACATTGTTTAAAACGGCCTCGTAAGGAATAGAATAACATTCAATAACGTATATGAAAAGAAAGGCAACATCCACTTCGACCCCACGGGGGTGTCGCAATCCACAGCTAACTAATATGAATAATGAAATAAAGCATCAAGGGAAAAGAATCACTGTGTCTGAAGTCAACTAATGTCAGAACAGCACCCTCGCGGCCTCACCGGTGCTCTAGCACCCGCCCCTGGTCGAACCTGTCACGGAGTGGGAAGTCAGTGACTAGAAATAGTATGATAAGCAAAAACAACTAGAAAACATAGCAAACCATCGCAACCGGAGCAACCGTCTCTCTCAAACACCGCCTACAATGATCACACCCTGTACAATAGCAAAACCGGGCACCTTTCCCGACCACCACACCGGGCCCCCACCCCGGTGTCCCCTGCCGAGCACCTGCCTCGGCCGCCGAGCACCTACCCCAGCACCACCGCTCACACCCCCCACCTATGAGGGCCCCCATTCCTAACGCCACCATCGCGTGGGGTACACGGGTCAACGTACCACTTTTCCGGAAAAGCACACCCTGGCGGAGGCCAATCCGCCGGTGTGCGTGTAGCAAAACAAGAGCCTCAGATCAATAGTAAAACGGAATGATAATAAAACAGGGTTAGTTCAAAAACGAGAGAAGACTTACTATCCACCTTGCCCCAACCTACTATTTCTATCAATAAAATCCTATTCCCACAGTTCCCGGGAATGTACCCACCTTGTGTACGTCGTCCGGAGTTTAGTTCGCCCGTGTCCGCGCGCCCACAACGTCCCGCGCTCCTGGAGGAACAAGTGCATGTCAAGGCTAAGAGATCTGAAACCCGAAATGACGGACGCAACCCCGGACTCCGTGTGACGGAGTTCCCCGCACGGCCCCGACCCGTGCGGCGCACGCCCCGCCTGCGCACGGCCCCGCGCGGCACCAGCCCGCGCGGGCGTCCCACCTGCGGGCGACCCCGCGCGGCCAAGTGCCGCGCGGCGCGCCGCCCGCGCGTGCGGGGCGACCCCGCGCGGCACCGGTCCGCGCGGGCGCCCCGCCTGCGGGCGGCCCCACGCGGCCAGGTGCCGCGCGGGCGCGCCGCCCGCGCATGCGGGGCGACCCCGCGCGGCGCTGGTCCGCGCGGGCGCTCCGCCTGCGGCTGCCCCGCGCGGCCAGGTGCCGCGCGGGCGCGCTGCCCGCGCGTGCGGGGCGACCCCGCGCGGCAACGGTCCGCGCGGGCGGCCCCGCCTGCGGGCGGCCCCGCGCGGCCAGGTGCCGCGCGGGCGCGCTGCCTGCGCGTGCGGTGTGACCCCGCGCGGCACCGGTCCGCGCGGGCGCCCCGCCTGCGGGCGGCCCCGCGCGGCCAGGTGCCGCGCGGGCGCGCTGCCTGCGCGTGCGGTGTGACCCCGCGCGGCACCGGTCCGCGCGGGCGCCCCGCCTGCGGGCGGCCCCGCGCGGCCAGGTGCCGCGCGGGCGCGCTGCCCGCGCGTGCGGGGCGACCCCGTGCGGCACCGGTCCGCGCGGGTGCCCCGCCTGCGGGCGGCCCCGCGCGGCCACGTGCCGCGCGGGCGCGCTGCCCGCGCGTGCGGGGTGACCCCGCGCGGCATTGTGCCGCGCGGGCGCGCCGTTCGCGGCCGCGGCGCCTCGATCACCACTCGCCGTGCCCGGCCCTCGCCGGCGGCCCGCTCTTCGGCCCGCCGCGCCGGAGGCGCGGGGGGCCAGTCTCCGCGTCCGCGGCGCCCGATCACCACTCGCCGTCGGCTACGAGAGGGAGAGCAAAAGAGAGGAGGAGAAGAAATAAAACCCTAGGTCCCTCCCTATTTCTCAAACATATATATATATATATGTCAAATAGCCGTGCGGATCGCCAGCACGTATTCCGGAGCACTTACGGAGGGTCCAGACTTCAAAAATTTATCCTGGATGAACCGGGAGTCGGATTCCGGAGCCGATCGCGTCCCCGAGCTCCGTTTCGCGAGCTCTACCGCCTAAAAATGTCCGCGGGCCCCGACGGACTGTCCGGTTAAACACCAAATATTAGACCCTCAGTAGGACAGTCAAAAGGAAAGGGTTAACGGAGAAAGTCAAAGAATGGCCAGGTCTTACAAATAAATAAATCACTAACTCTATCATGCAACCAATACATGAAACGCAACTCTCCATGAATGTCCACTACAAGATAGAATTAGAAAACAATCCACTAATTTTGGAGGAATCCAACCCACCTGAAACTCGTCGATCCGATGTCCGATCTGGCAAAAATTCGGCGTGCTTAATTCTCAGCCTCTCAAGAATCCAATGAAGCAAGAATCACCCAAAATCTCCTCTCGGATTGGGCGCAATCGCGAAAACAACACACGATGCGCAAATTTTTCCAGAATTTCAGGAATCACTCATGTGTTAAATAAAATGCATATACATAAATTCCTCAATTTGAAGCTCCCAACACTAAAACTAAGTTGTTCTCTGTCAAATGAACATCTTCAAAGCCACAAAAATTTATCTTTAATTTTTCTTAATTAACAAATTAACCAATCAACACAATACTGTCTAGAAATTGCTAACAAAAATCAATATGTACTTGCAAGAAGTATGGAGACCAATCCAAAAGGAATTTTTCACTGAATTCTAAAAAGGAATTGCTCACCTTAAACTTAAGAAGATGTTCAAACTTTAAAATCCCGAAAATGATCAAGAAATCACCAAAAAATCTGCATCCAAAGGCTCAATCCTCAACACAAATTCCAAAACAAAAACTGCAGCCAACTCTATCATAGGGTCAAGAAGATCGATAATGTTATCTGGGTAAACAAGCTCCAAATCCAGCAAAGAGGGTCTCAATGAGTTTCTCTTTGAGAGTAGATGCAAATAAAGTCCAAGAACTCCAAAATTCATGCATAAATCATCGAGAAAATTCATGAATACTTTGAACTATCAAAAATCTGTTCTGTGCACGAAGGCTCCAGAGATGACATAAAAATTTCAAGAAAACTCAAGTTTTAGGAGGAGTGATCAATATCAAAGTTGTAGGCCTACCTCTAGTGAAGATCCTAAATCAAAAATCAACCAAAAAATCCAAGGAATTAGCTATGTAGAAGCCTCGCACTGAACTACGACGGAGGTGGCTAAAAATAGCAACAATGGTGGAGCTCTCCAACTTGAGGAATAAGATGAAGATGGAGCTCCAATGTCCACCAATGATACTCAAGAAGGTGAGGAAGAAAGTGGAGAAGTCCCATGTTGAAGCTCCCAGAAAAACACGAGTCCAAAAGATCTACAAAGTGGAGATGAGTCCGAATTTATAGTCCAGAAATCCCACAACTTTTGGATCCATGGTGTGATTTCAGGCGCCCGAAAGTCTCCATGATCGGCTTGCGACGAGCGCCCGAATCAACAGGGGTCGTCCATCATGACATCCGTCGCCCGATCCGCGCTAGCGCCTACGCCCACATCAACCGGTCCGCCAATCTCCTGCAGCCACGTGTCTCCTCTTAACCAATCTGCGCCCAACACGAAATCTGTGTCGGCCAATCGCGGAGTGTTGGGTTTAGGTTAATAAGGATCTAAATAGGGGAAAAAACACCTAGAGGGGGGTGAATAGGTGTAAACAATAAACACTCAAAAAATCATTGTGCGATAAAACCCAATGCGGAAAAATAAAAGAACACACAAGATTTTTACGTGGAAAAACTCCAAACCGGAGTAAAAAACCACGGGACCGATAACACGGCGAAATCCACTAGAGTTAACACACGTACAAGGTGATATAACGTACTCACAGACGACTCAACCTTTTACCATACGCCCCTAGTCGATCTTCTCCGCTCGCTCCACGACGCTTCTCGAATCCACGATCCGCGCCCAACGCTGAATCCACAGCGTCCAACGTCGAGTCCACGACGTCCAACCGAATCCACGGTCTTCACCCAATGGTACGCTTCGAATCCACGAACGCACCTCGCTCCGAATCCACGAGAGCGGTAGCACCTTGAATCCACAAGGCCACGCGAGTCCACGCGCCGATTTTGGGATAAATCGTTGTTTGTTTGGGTGGTGATGATCCGCCGAATACTTAGATCAAGAGTAGATCGGAAATACCATCTAAGTATTCATTAGTTTGATTCAACTCAAGATGTGAGTATGAAAAACCTAGAATCAAACTAATCAATATAGATGAAGAACCATAGAATAGATCTAATGATTTCCGTTCTTCTCTATATGTGGATTTTTTCTTTTCGGCTATTTTCTCAAATGGCCGAAATGCGGATCTATTTTCCGATGCCCTAGAAATGAAATAGAAGGGCTATTTATAGGTTAGAAACCCTAGGAAGAATATTCGGATCAAAAACAAACTTTTCTGGAAAGTTTTACCGACGGCGATCCGGATTGCAAAGCCACGATCCGGATTGCAGAAGCACAAAATGCGGTTTCCAGAAAATAGCCTGTTCGGGATCCGGATCATAATCCCGATCCGGATCGTTCATACATTTTCACAAAACACCCCATTCGGGATCCGGATTGCACAAGCTGTGATCCGGATTGCAGCAATGTATGAACAAACACCTTTCGGGATCCGGATTGAAAGCCACGATCCGGATCCTGAACATGTCCCATGTCCAGTTTTTGATGAATAAGCAATTAAAACCTCTTCCAGGTGTTTCTACACTATAAGAAGTATTCGGATCATCAAAATTATTTAGTTAAACGTACCTGATCCTTTTGAATTCTTCTTTCTTGAGATTGAGGTATATGATCCAAAGTTTCTTCATCTTCAATCTTCAAGACTTAATACATTCACGAAATACGCCAACTCAAATTCCGTAACAATCTCCCCCTTTGGCGGTTTCGTGACAAAACACAAATCCACAAAGAAAATTCAAAAAGGATATTTTTGTTGCTATCACCATACAACAAAAATTTACAAAAGAGTTCCAGAAATTAAATACATGAGATAAACTCCTAAGACAGACTCTAGACTTAGACATCTGTTATCTCTGCACACAGAAAACATTCTTGACAAAAGAAATCGTTAGATACCTCAAGAATTGAAACATTCAAAACCAGATACAGAGATAGAGTTTTTCTCATCATGACATTTGAAAATATCAGATATGTAAGAGAACCATAATTAAAACCAACATATCCTCTAAGCAGTTGAAAACCAAATGTCAAAGTATGTTAGTCCAACATCAACTTGTTAGTCATATTACATGCCCAAATAGTTAGTCAAATAGTTAGTATAGAAGCATGCCACAAATCACAAAAGAAAAACCAAAGTTGAGTTGAGATTCATACTTACCTTGATATCATCGATATTCACAATCATTGTTCATTGTTTTCGCTAACTCTCTCCCCCTTTTTGTCACAAAACGAGCCAAAACGTAGCCAAAGCTACATAAAGTTCTAAAAATATGCACAAACTGAGAACTAATCTAAAAGAATCAATTAGACTAAAAATCCTGCACAAGAGGAAAAGAAAAGAGAATTAGTCAAAAATGATCAGTCGTCAGAATCAGTGTCGTCCGAACTTGTGCAACCCATCTTGTAGAACATCTTTGTCATTCGCTTGTTCATTGAATTTAACTTCTTCGTGATGGAAATGTGAGCTGTTGTGGTGATCTCAAGCTCATTTGCCATTCGTTGTTGTTCCTTCAAAATCCGTTCTTGCTTGACAGTTAATTGTTGTTGCAACTTGAAGATCGAGGCCAATGATGCTTCATTATCATCCCCAGTTTCTTGTCGAGACGGAGATGCAGCCGTGCTTGTACCAGGCTTCGTTCCAGATGCAGAAACTTGAGTAACATGTGGCAATGTGTGAAGGGATTTTACAATTGTCGACTCATCAATCATGTTCAGACATTGATGATAAGTTGTAGATGTGATGACAACTTGAAATTTCTTTAGAATCCTCATTATGATCAGCGGAAATGGAATCCTTTCAGTAGGATGAGGATGCTCAACATATCTCGCCATTCTATTCCAGATGATGTACGGAATGTTGATATTCAGTGCCGTTGCCTCGGAAGGATGTCCTATGAGATACAGAAACAACAATCGTTCCCATCTCACAACCTTCGTCTGCATATTTGGAAGTATATTGTAGCATGTGATGAAGTTTAAGAAGCGATATTCCAGACGAAGTTCTTTAGATCGAACAGATTTTCCGGTTGATTGTGTGCCCTCGAGACAAATTCCCTGGATAACTTTTTGCCATAAAGTGTTTGTCAAATTTACCCCCTTCAAATAGTGAACTCCTGTTTTGCTGGCTTCCATTCCCAAAACTTCGCCAATCAAGTGTGGAGTAATCTTAAACCGTGTCCCTCCGATATTCGTGTAGAACTCCATAGGACCATTCTCAAACTCTCGAAGATGTCGTGCATTGGTATAGAATGTTCTCACATGGTGCAGGCAGTAGCCGAGAGTTTCTGGGAAGCGACACACTTGAATGAGATTCGCTTGTTCAATCAAAACACCAAATTCAGGGCAGTGACCTCGTAGGGCCTCAATGTTTACGTGCCTTTCTCCAATGCATTCGCGATGTGCAAACGCTCTAAGACGATCAACATTAATGACTACTTCTTCGACACGTGGCGGAGAATCAGGGGCTATTGGTGAATCCACATTAGTGTCTTGTCTTAGTCCAAAACGTCGAGTAATTCGTTTCCGTTTTATGGAGATAGTTGGAGCAGACATTGGTGCTTTCGCAGAGTTCAATGGTGCTTTTCCTTTTTGCTTTAAGTCAGTAGGCAAAACCTCATCATCATCATCATCCGTCAACATATCCCAGTGTACTTCATCCGGGTTTTCTTCAAGTTCTGTGTCACTTATAACATCGACTTCTCCTTTTCTTTGGAGTTTCTTGGCCCTTTTCAACTTATTAGTTGCTCTAGTGAGCACCATCGAAACCAGTAACAGAACTAACCACGAAATGCCATTGAACCCAGTGCTTTGAGTTTCGAAAAGTGTCCTGTGAAACCAACTCAAGAACATATGAAAAATTGTCAATTTTGAAAAATCTTAACACATTGTACCTAGACAATCATAATCATATAGAGAAGCCAAGAATCAAATTAGTTTTCCAAAAAGAATTTTAAAAATAGATCAATTTCATGATTTACAAAAATTCCTCTTTTATGCCCTAAAACCGAATTTTTAGAAATCGAAGGCTAAAAACTCGTTAACCAGATGAAATCCCAGCATAAAAGTAAAACTAATTGATCCAGAGTTCTTATTTCAAAAGAAATTTGATCAAAAACCATTCACAAACGAAAAAGATCCAAGATTTCAACTCACGTTTGATGAAAAACTGTAAAAACCGAGTTTTGATCAATAAAACTTACTTGAATCCGAAGAACTTCGAGTTTTGAGGCTTCAAAAGCAAGAGATCTAGAGAGAGAAGCTCTAGAGACTTGAAAACCAGAGATTAGGGTAAAGAAATCAAAAATCTGGATGTTTCTATATAAAACCCTAGCCGCGATCCGGATCGGCCGAGAATGTGATCCGGATCGGCCACTCGCAGGAAAAATCCTGCGTTCGGGATCCGGATCACTTGACCCGATCCGGATCGGCTACACCTTTTTCTTCAGAAAAAGTTAGAAAAATACACTAAAATCCAGAAAAAGTATGTAAGCACATTACCATGTCAACTTTAAACAAATGGCATCGTTTCACACAACAAGAAATAGATTATGAGAAATCTATCAAAAATATCCAAAAATGAAACGAAAATTTACGAAAGTTAAAACACTTAAAGTTGAACAACTTCAATTACATCTATCTTGATCTTATGTGTAATGCCTTTATCAAATCATCAATTTTAGTAAAGAAAATGAAATACCAAGATCAATAGACGTTTGAAATCCCAGATAAGTTAGATAATATATCTAGACAATCTGTTGAAGGAGTGGCTCTTTGAGCATCTTAAATCAAAAATCCCACCTTATACCAACCATGAAATACGACTGAGTCAAGTATTTCAATATGAGTTTTATCAACAATTTTTCAAACAAAAATTTGCTTTTCATTCATGGAGTATCTTTTTCTTTCATTTTCTCCATGTGGTGGTTGTAGAGTTATTTAGGATCCACAAGGATCTAAATAGGTACTATCAAACACCTAGAGGGGGGTGAATAGGTGTAATATTATAAAAACCAATCTCAGTGCAAAAATAAAAAACAATGCGGAAAATAAAAATCAACACACCGAGATTTACGTGGAAACTCCAATCCAGGAGAAAAACCACGGGACCAACACGCAATAACAATCCACTAAGAATAGAAGAATAACAAGGTGATTACCGACTCCACGGACTCAAACCCCTCCTTCAGCTTCTTCGGACCTTGCGCTGACCGATTGGATATCCACGCAATAACAATCCACTAAGAAAAGAAGAATAACAAGGTGACTACCCCTCCTTCAATTTCTTCGGACCTTGCGCTCCAACGTTTGCACGTCCACTGCACACGTTCGAATCCACGAACGCCACTCGAATCCACGAGCACACGTTTCGAATCCACGAAACGCCTTCAACACACCGAATCCACGGTGCCACGTCGAATCCACGACGCAAACTCAGCCGGTAAGAATATTGGCTTCGATGGTGATCCTTTGCTTAGATTATCAATGAAGATCCATGGGAGAAATCTCTAAGCAAAGATTAGATCAATTCGACAAAAGATATGTTCTTGAAAGAACCATCGAATTGACCTAAAAGAGGCTATAAAGAAGAACGATAAAAACCTAGCCTCTAGGGTTGCTCTCAAGTGTTTTATAAAATAATCGGCATCGCTTGCTCCCCCGTTTTTGAGAAACCCTAAATGTCTATTTATAGTTTAGAAACCTTTGGAAAGAGATAAGAATCAAAAACATACCTTATCTGGAATTTTTCAGGACGGCGATCCGGATCGGGATTACTGCGATCCGGATCGTCGTAACGAGATTGACGATTCCAGAAATCCAAGGGTTCGGGATCCGGATCGCAAGGCCCGATCCGGATCGTTCATGAATTTCAGCAACATCCAATGTTCGGGATCCGGATCAGAATAGGCTTGGATCCGGATTGGATTTGCACATGAACTAATACCCTTCGGGATCCGGATTGGATCATCTGATCCGGATCCTGAACATGTCCCATGTCCAGTTTTTGATTTTTATGCAATTAAAAATTCATCCAAGTGTTTCTACACTATAAGAAAGTATTCGGATCACCAAAATTATTTAGTTAAACATACCTGATCCTTTTGAATACTTTCTTCTTGAGATTGATGTAACTGATCCACAATTCTTCATCTTCAATCTTCAAGACTCAAGACACTGAGTGTCAACTTGAGCTCTTGTTGAATCTTCTCTAAGTCTTTGATTGCTGATTGACAATTTGATCCCTTTAAGACTCCGACTCAACTCACTGACTTGACTCACGAAATATGCCAACACCAAAAAGCCGTAACAATCTCCCCCTTTGGCAATTTCGTGACAAAACCCAAAAATACATAAAACGCTCAAGTCACTCATCTTAAACCAAAAAATCGAAATTCAATGTCATCACCAAAACATTGATTTTCTTTGCGTGAAAGATCCAATAAATACAAAATTACATTTGAACCAAACAGTCCTAGAACATACTCTATGACTTAGGACTTGGAGTCTTAAAGTGATGTAATTCCTGCAAAACAAAACTCCAAACAAAATCAAACGTTAGTCGTTAGAAATTAAAATCCTACATTTGATTCGTCCTTTTGGTTCTTTTGTTTTTCGGCTCTTTCAATTTTTTCTTTGTCTCCCCCTATCTTGAGCATCTCTGTTCTCCCCCTTTGTGATACGATCATCATTTTCGGTTCTCCCCCTTTGTGATACGATCATCATTTTCGGTTCTCCCCCATTTTTCATTTTCGTTTGTCCTCTCTTGATGATCTCATCTCCATCATTTCTCTTCTCCCCCTTTTTGTCACAAATTGTCAAACAGTGAACATACTAGACAAAAGGAAATTAGTTCATAGAGAAAGAGAGATAAAAGCTCAGTTCCGGTATATACCAAAAATGCAGATTGCGTACCGGTACCAGAAAGCAAAAATCAAATAATTTCTTGAAACAAATCCAGATTTTGGAAACTTTTCAAATACCGATTTGTATTCCATCAAGAAATCCATTTAAGTGCTTTAAACAATGAATTCACACAGATGCCATTCAATCCAAATTTCTTTCATTAGAATAATTTAGAAAAATAAAAACCAGAAAGAGTATGTAAGCACTTTAGCGTATCAACTTTAAACAAAAGTCATCGTTTCATGCAACAAGAAATAGATTATACCAAATCTATCAAAAATACTCAAAAATGAAACGAAAATTTATGAAAATTAAAACACTTAAAGTTGACCACTTTCAATTACATCTAACCAGATCTTATGCGTAATGCCTTTATCAAATCATCAATTTTGGTAAAGAAAATGAAGTACCAAGATCAATAGATGTTTGAAATCCCAGATAAGTTAAATAATATATCTAGACAATCTGTTGAAGGAGTGGCTCTTTGAGCATCTTTTACTAAAAATCCCACCTTATACCAACCATGAAATACGACTGAGTCAAGTATTTCAATATGCATTTATCAACATTTTTAAAACAAAATTTGCTTTTCATTCATGGAGTATCCCTTTTTTTATATTCTCCATGTGGTGGTAGTTTTCACACTCCTCATTGGGATGTAACTCTTTCCACATCTTTTGAGCATTTTACATTTCATTGACTCCCCCTCAATTGGCTATCAATTATTTAATATATAAGGTATTCAACCAAAAATTGATCTCGCATTCATACTCGACTAAGCAATCAAATATGATAATGACTATACCAAGAGATCATTGAGAGAGAAATTGACTTTGATCACTTAAAAGATGAATTAATTAACATAAATGATCATTGCAACATTGAAATATTATGATATCAAAAGCATAATAAATTTCTAAATGCGTGAAAGGATGCAATTAAAGTCAATTTAACCAATGCTCAATTAAACAACTCCTCTAAATGAAGTGTCTTCAAGATTATGAATATGGAGTCAAGTTGATAATCCAAGAAAATTTAATTTGGAGTGAATGAACGTGAAGCCCTTTTTTATTCAATGCACTTGTTCGTTAAAAACCCTTTTGTTCAAAAACAAAGTATAAAAACAAAGAGCATTGAAAAACATGTAATGCAAAGATTAAGAAAAATATGAATGGAAAACCAATCAAAGCATTACATACAGTCATAAGCTATTTAGAACTTAAGACAAGGAAAGATATCACCTTTCCGAATCCAAAATCGTCGGATCTTGGGTTGTCTTGATTCATTGTCCCGGGGGTTGGTAGCTTTGACTGTTGATCCACCTTGGGTCTTTGCCTCGCAATAATCCACTTGAATGATTGATGTTGTGGCTCGGACCTTTGGTGGGTTGAGTGAACTCCTTTGACTTGATGTGTCTTTTG
The DNA here is from genome assembly GCA_029168755.2 of Tillandsia fasciculata. Lineage (NCBI taxonomy): Eukaryota > Viridiplantae > Streptophyta > Magnoliopsida > Poales > Bromeliaceae > Tillandsia > Tillandsia fasciculata. The sequence goes on from CM054945.1 coordinate 6,874,360, forward strand.
ATTCCGTTGAGTCCGCTCCGTAGATGAAGTTGCCGAAAGATTTTTCTTTCTCTTTTTCGGGCAAACCTTCACCAAATGTCCTTCAAGTCCACATAGGTGACAAGTCTTCCTTTCAATTTCATTGTGGAACTTGAAGCATGCACAGTTTGGTCTTTTTAAATCCCAAACCAACCTTGCTTGCTTGACCTAATCCGGACATACAATTTAGTTTCTTGGAACCGGTTGAAAGCCTTTGTATGTCGGATTTAAGTTCATGAACTTGCTTGGTCAAAGCTTGGTTGGTGACATGAATCTCCTCAAACTGCTTTTCTAGAAAACCAATCTTGTCCATATATGATTTTGCATTCATCTCCGATTGGTTTAGCTTTTCTTGGAGGATTTTATTGTTATCCAATACCCGTCCATGTTCCTCCTCGAGATCATGAAGTTTGATCTTTAAAGCTTGATTCTCGTCTTGAACTTCATGTCGTTGCTTCCTCAACTTCTTGTTAAGTTTGGCCATCTTCTTTGATTCCGCAAGAAGTTGTTGGTATGCCTCAACGAGTTCTTCCTCGTCCGACTCCCCCTCAATTGATGACTCTCCTCCGGATGTTGATGTTTCATGCAAAATCAAAGGAATAGGGTCAGTGACTAAAGATGATAAGCACAAATTAGAGGAGGGAATTTGAGAGGCATGAAAAGCAACAATTTTTCTTTTTCCTCTTCACTTGAGGTCGATTCATCGAAACTAGAATCGTCCCAAGTTTTTGCTTGCAAAGCCTTCTTTTTATATGATTTCGGATAAGGACAATCCGTTGAAATATGGCCGTAGCCTTTGCATCGATAACATTGGATTTCCCCTTCGAATTCATCTTTTTCTTTTTCTTTAGAAGGTTTTGCAACGCTTTTGAGTTTAGAGGATTTAGAACCCGATGATCCTTTAGATGGTTTCGTGGATGAAGATCCATCGGTTCGATTCTTCCAAAATTTCCGACGAAATTTCTTTGTGATCCGCGCCAATTGTTCTTCAAAATCGGCTAAAGAGATTTCATCGTCGGAACTTGATTCGTCATCTTCTTCCTTTGTTGATTTGAACGCAATACCTGTAAGCTTAGAAGAAGACTTGGAAGAAATTTGATTAGTAGGAAAAGTCATCTCATAAGTTTGTAAAGCACCTACTAATTCCTCTACACTCATCTCATCCGGATGACTAACGGTTTCAATGGCGGTAACCTTTGCCCTAAACCGTTCCGGAAGAGTCCGAAGTATCTTTCTTACAATTTTCGACTCCGGGATCTTTTCTCCTAAATTAGCACATGTATTAATTACATCTTGAAGTCTAGTGTAATAATCTGTAAACAATTCATGCTCTTCCATATGAATAGAGTCAAATTGACTTGTAAGCATCTGGAGCTTTTGAATTTTTACAAGATTAGTACCCTCATGTGTAATTTTGAGAATATCCCAAATTTCCTTCGCGGTTTCACACGCGGAAATTCTTGTGAACTCAGTCGATGAAAGAGAATTAAATAAAGCGTTCATACCTTTCCCATTGTAAGAAGATCTTTCGATTTCCTCTTTGGACCATCTAGAGCGAGGTTTTGGGGTAGTAGAATTTCCTACTTCCTCAACCGGATGCACCCAACCGTATTCAACGGTTTGCCATACCGCTCATCAATAGAGATGAGAAAAGCTCTCATCCGCACTTTCCAATATGCATAATTGGTCCCATCAAAAAGAGGAGGTCTAAAAATATTACCACTTTCACCCATTATGATAGATAAACCTAAAACCCGCTCTGATACCAATTGTAGAGTTATTTAGGATCCACAAGGATCTAAATAGGTACTATCAAACACCTAGAGGGGGGTGAATAGGTGTAATATTATAAAACCAATCTCAGTGCAAAAATAAAAAACAATGCGGAAAATAAAAATCAACACACCGAGATTTACGTGGAAACTCCAATCCAGGAGAAAAACCACGGGACCAACACGCAATAACAATCCACTAAGAATAGAAGAATAACAAGGTGATTACCGACTCCACGGACTCAAACCCCTCCTTCAGCTTCTTCGGACCTTGCGCTGACCGTTGGATATCCACGCAATAACAATCCACTAAGAAAGAAGAATAACAAGGTGATACTCCCCTCCTTCAATTTCTTCGACCTTGCGCTCCAACGTTTGCACGTCCACTGCACACGTTCGAATCCACGAACGCCACTCGAATCCACGAGCACACGTTTCGAATCCACGAAACGCCTTCAACACACCGAATCCACGGTGCCACGTCGAATCCACGACGCAAACTCAGCCGTAAGAATATTGGCTTCGATGGTGATCCTTTGCTTAGATTATCAATGAAGACCATGGGAGAAATCTCTAAGCAAAGATTAGATCAATTCGACAAAAGATATGTTCTTGAAAGAACCATCGAATTGACCTAAAAGAGGCTATAAAGAAGAACGATAAAAACCTAGCCTCTAGGGTTGCTCTCAAGTGTTTTATAAAATGATCGGTATGCTCCCCCGTTTTTGAGAAACCCTAAATGTCTATTTATAGTTTAGAAACCTTTGGAAAGAGATAAGAATCAAAAACATACCTTATCTGGAATTTTTCAGGACGGCGATCCGGATCGGGATTACTGCGATCCGGATCGTCGTAACGAGATTGACGATTCCAGAAATCCAAGGGTTCGGGATCCGGATCGCAAGGCCCGATCCGGATCGTTCATGAATTTCAGCAACATCCAATGTTCGGGATCCGGATCAGAATAGGCTTGGATCCGGATTGGATTTGCACATGAACTAATACCCTTCGGGATCCGGATTGGATCATCTGATCCGGATCCTGAACATGTCCCATGTCCAGTTTTTGATTTTTATGCAATTAAAAATCCATCCAAGTGTTTCTACACTATAAGAAAGTATTCGGATCACCAAAATTATTTAGTTAAACATACCTGATCCTTTTGAATACTTTCTTCTTGAGATTGATGTAATTGATCCACAATTCTTCATCTTCAATCTTCAAGACTCAAGACATTGAGTGTCAACTTGAGCTCTTGTTGAATCTTCTCTAAGTCTTTGATTGCTGATTGACAATTTGATCACTTCAAGACTCCGACTCAACTTACTGACTTGACTCACGAAATATGCCAACACCAAAAAGCCGTAACAGTGGTAGTTTTCACACTCCTCATTGGGATGTAACTCTTTCCACATCTTTTGAGCATTTCACATATCATTGACTCCCCCTCAATTGGCTATCAATTATATAAATATAAGGTATTCAACAAAACCATTGATCTCGAATTCATACTCGACTAAAGCAATCAAATATGATAATGACTATACCAAGAGATCATGAGAGAGAAATGACTTTGATCACTTAGAAGATGGTTTAAATAACGTAAGTGATCATTGCAACATTGAAACATTATGACATCAAAAACATAATAAATTTCTAAAGGCACGAAAAGGATGCAATTAAAGTCAATCATGATATATGCTCAATTAGTGTGCTATGTGTGGTGACCCGGATCTTTGCGGAGCTTCTGCAGTGTGACCAGCAGCTTCCAGAAGCTCACGCGGCCTGTCGGCGGGTTCGTGCGCAAATTTGGACACAAGTGATGGAATCGGGGCTTAAGTTGGATTCCGCGGGTAACCAGAAGACCCCGTCGGATGTTTAGAGGTGTCTTCGCGCAAATTGGATATCAAATTTGGACTCGGCGCGAAAAACGGATTAATTATACCTTTCCGGGAGCCTCCGGCAAATTTTAGGATTGGAATTTGGCAGAACGGACGCCGTATTTGGATTCAGCGCGCGAAAACGGTCAAGATGGACTACCTACTTGATATTTTTGAGCATCAGTTACTGTTCACGGCCGGAACAGTACTTTCCGGCGATCGCCGGCGGCGGCCGCCGGCGGCGGGCAGCGTCGGCGGGCGGCGGCGCCGCCGCGGGCAGGCGGCAGGCGGCGGCACAGGGGGCGGGGCAGAGCGCAGGGCAGGCGCGCGGTCCACCGCGGGGGCGTGCACCGAAGGCGGGCCACGTGGCGTCTTCCGGTTGGTTGGTCCTCGGCGCGCGGTCCACTGATTTGTCTAGGTGTACGGTGGACCGAAGGGGGGACACGTGGCACTTTGTGATTGGGCGGTGTTGTGCACCGGTCCACGCAATAGAGGAGTGGGTGCCGTACGCGACAGGCGGGCGTGTGCGGGTGTGTGCGCGGTCCACGGCGCGGTGCACGGCGGGGTTGTGCCACGTGGCGCGCCGCCATTGGCGGGCGCACGTGCACCGGGCGCAGGGAACGTTTTTTTTTCCTCAGCCTAAAAACCCCATCCGAGCTCCATTGTTTTGCATTTTTCTCTCTATCCCTTCACTTTCTGCCCGAGCTCCTCTCTGCCAAAAATCTTCATCTCTGAGTCCTGGATCTCCCTGCCAAATCTCAGGAGTTTTGGTGGCACGAATCCCGAGGTTTCCCATTTTACGGTGCGGCGCGACGTTGCTTCCTGTGTTCTTCTTCGGCGCAGCGATAGTGTTTTAGCTCCCCTGGCTACCCCGAGCTCCTTTTCTGTGATTCTTGCGCCGAAAGATTCCTAACAGGTAGGGCTTCATCTTTGTTTTGGTCGCTCATTCTGTTTTTCTTTTTGGCACGGATCCCGAGGTAACATGGTTCCCCTTTTCTGTGAGGAATGTGAGGACAGCATCGGAGTATTTTGGCTATATCTTCGCGCACGAGCGTCTGACGGAAACGAGCTTATACAACTTTTTCATCTACGGATCGCAAGGAACGCGCTCGTATTTTTAGTGGATTTTTGTGAATTTTATTTCGAGGTGAAATTACTGCTTTCTCAGTGAACAGTAATCTGTCCTTAATACAGATTTTTTGTGAGTGTGCCCCCTTGCCGAATTTTTATCTTGATGTACAGAACTCGGATTTGGGCGTGCAAGGTACCGTTTCGAAGCTATCGACGCAAGGATCGCCGTGATATTTTTATTGGAATTTTCTGGGCAATTTCTGCAGGTGATAATTTAACAGTTCAGAATTCGAGGTTATATGTGATAATTAGTGCTATAATTGGGAGCCTAAGTGTAATTAGTGAGCTTTGTACTGTACCAGGAATATTTCGGGTGTGCTAAATTGTGGAAGCAAGGATTTGAAGTTTTGGTATTTTCTAGCTGTACGGACTTGGACAGTTGCACCTCAGGTGGGTGGTTGTTGTGCTCCTCTCCTTTGTTATGCCCACTAGGAATATCAGAGTACCCTTGATTTGACAATGCTATATGTGTTGATTGGTAGACTTGCATGCTCTAGGAATTAATTATTGGTTATGTGGATCCCTGATACTTATTGTTAGAATGATCATCTGATTTTAATCGCTTAATTAATTTGGACTGTATTCTTGGAGACTAAATAGGAATTGAGGACTGCAGAACTGATGATTTTTCATATGAGACTATCACCCTGGCTTATGTCACTCTAAATTATTTATTCTTGGAAATTGGACAAATGTTGGAACCATGCATGATTAAATTGGTCATATAATTATGTCATCTTTTACTGCTACACTATTTTGGGACTTGACTTAGGAGAAACCATGCATTTACTCTTTTCTTCTCTATTGTTGACACTTGCGGCTTAGTCGCTCAGGTTCGAGCGTGTGTGGGACAGTGTAGTCAGGGTTGGGGATTCAGGGACAGGTTGGGTTTATGACAGGGTGTTGCGGCGACCACGGATCTTGGGTGGTTGACCGGATTGTTACTATTGCATCAGATTGGGTGTTTTGGGGATCGGGCTATCTTTAGTGGAGGGTTTTTCCCACTTCCTTAGTCTCGATCCAGTCCTGCTATTATGAGACAGTGGTTACAGTGATACAGTGATACTTGATACAGTGATACTTGATACAGTGATACTTTACTCGTGTGGGTCGCTCCCCTCGAGTGCCACTCCGGAGTAGGCTTTCCACGGTGTGAGCGCCGGGCACCATGCTGGTTTCTTGAGTTCCACGGTGTGAGCGCCGGGCACCATGCTGGTTTCTTGAGTTCGACAGCAGAGCAGGCAGTGCCAGTGTTCACTGGCTATCAGATTGGGTCATTATGACAGGCTTCTTGTTTCTGATGCATCACTTTCTCCATCCTTATTGGTTGGTCATGTAGAGGCATATTAGGGATAGCACTTTATCAGTCGCATTACCTATCTGCATCTCCTTTCTTTTCCTTTCCCTTCTTCGCCTCTGATCACCTGGTGGGCATATCTGAGCTGAGGCTTTACCCACTAGGGGAGGCTACTGTTTATAGTAGTACTTACCCCCATTATTTTTCTTGTCCCTTTCTTTCCCCTTGTTTTGCAGAGTCCTCAGTGGGAGTTGCTGGGCCGTCAGCAACTGATCGAGGTAAGCGGATTGCGGACTAGATAGAGAGCCACCGAGGGTCGTAGCTGGAGTTTTTTGGGTACCAGGACTTCTCAGACAGTTTTCTTGTATAATTTTTTGGGGACTGGCTTTGCCAGCTGTTTGTATTTATAGTAGTGAGCTGGGAGAGACATCTGTATTCTATTTTACTGTTGTACCTTTTACTTCCAGCATCTGTCTGAGATACAGTAGTTTTATTTCAGCTCTGATTTTTATGCTCTTTTATTATCTTTTCTATCTGAGCAGGTTACCGACGCTTCGTGTATGTGGGAAATACCGCATGCACGGCGGATCTGTGGACGGGCCCGGGTTCTGGTTTACACCCGGGGCGTGACAGATTAAGTTGGTATCAGAGCTTAGGGATAGGTCAGTTGGGACTTAGGAAACCCTAGGCTTTTGGACAGACCCTAGGATGATAGGGCGTGAGTGGCGTGACATTTTGCGAAAGTCGGTGATTTTTATATGTTAACTCTTCCTGTGAGTGAAGAGGGATCGACATAGTCTATTTCTGTTGAACCATTATGTTGGCTGCAGACAACATAAGGTTACAGAAATAGGGAGATGTCTTTTGACTTTCGCTAGATTGGGTCGAGTGTTTGGGTTGTGCTGATTTGCTGTTTGTCGTGGCGAGCGGTGTCTCCCCGACTTTGGGCCTTGACCCGGGTGCACTATGGTGCAGCAGTTGGGTCTGAGCTTGTTGTTTCGGGCCGGATACCCGATTGGTGTTAGAGAGCTCCGGACCCAGGTGACAGGATTGTCTGAGGCTTTTCAGCGGCAGAGTGAGCGAGCGTCTGGTTTTGTGACACAGTTGTCGGAGCAGCGGGCAGCTCGACAGTGCTTCCTTCTGAGACCACCCGATTGCAGTATCCTCAAGGGCGAGGATTTCTATGGTATTGATGGAGTGAGTAGCCCCTTTGTGCCAATGTTTAGTGCCGAGGCGCCGAGGCAGGGCGGATAGTTGACAGCTGATGAGCTATGGGACACCAATGATCAGTTGAGCCAGTTTCGGCAGATAAACCACCCCGATTCTTAGGATTAGGTTTGGAGCCTCTTGGGGTAGAATCGTGGTTGGTGATGATGGAGAGACTCTTTGGCAGCCTTCTGGTGTCTAAAGGGTGTACGCAGTTGTCGAACTGCGCGTTCTATGATTTGAGGAACGAGGCGCATAGGATATGCGTGGCTGAGAGTGGATTATGCCAGGATACCTTTCCGTTTGTTCGGACCATTTTGCAGGTTTTGGACTTTGGGGTGCTTCGATGGTGGAGGCAGTGTTTATGGAGCTGGCGCTGCAGTTCTTTTGGATGGGTATCTGCTGTCAGAGGCAAGTTCTGGATAGAGGCGCTTGATGCCAGATGATGGAGGATAAATCAGCCGGCAGAGACATTTTCGTTTTCCCTTCCTGGTTGGTGGATATTCTTGTGGATGGATTATGTAAAGCTTACCCCAGGGGGGGGATGTTATCCTGTGTGAGTGATAATTGGCATGTTTGGGGTGCAATAGACGTGATTGAGGAGGACTTTGGGACCTGAGTTACTTTTGGAGGCAGAGGAAAAAGTCAGGATTATTCGCCGGCATCTTGAGACATCGGGGGTTGGGTGGACCCCGATGACAGCAACAGCCCTTTTATCAGAATGGCGCAGCGGTAGCGTGGATTGGCTGTCTGCGAGAGACCACTTTCGGCACCTCAGTGTGAGCATAGACAGAGGTCGTGCCCCCTTTGTGATTGGTCTAGATATGTTGGCAGGCTGAGCGACGACCACTTGCATCGAGCGGATGAATCTGTGCTGCCCGGTTGGAGGGCGCCACGGTAGTGGTTTGAGTTGTCGCAGGTGTGATTTCACCACAGCAGTCGGAGTTAGGACATGTTGTATTCCTGCATGGACTAGAGGTAGAGTCGTTACCACATGCACTTGAGGTACCGGTTATTGTTGGCATTGTGCAAGTGGGGGAGGCTAGTGGATCATGTCCAGTGTAGCAGAGGCCGTGAGTTTTGCCGGCAGACATATTGGTGTTTGTGGCAGCTTGGTGTTTGACCCAGTGCATGGGATTGGTTGGCGTAGTGCCACAGGATGCTTGACTGTCGAGAGAAAGGGCTTTGATTTTCTGCAAGGCAGATAATGGAAGGCAATTTGTTTGTTGAGACTGTTAGAGCACACCAATTACAGCGACAGTGTGAGAGGTGCCTACGGTGACAGCGGGACTTAAGGATATCCCTATTGCTCGTGAGATCCCGGGTGTGAGACCACCTGAGCCGATGATTATGCCGCCAGAAAGGGAGATTAAGATTGTGGTTGACGTGGTTCTGGAAACCGCGCCAACTTCATAGCACCTCGTTGGATATCGCCTTTAGAGCTGCGGGAGTTGATGGCATAGGTGCGGGGATCTGATGGATCGAGGGTCTGTTGGACCTAGTGTTACGTCGCTGATACACGACGGTGAGAGCCCTTTGTGATTGGAGCCCAGTCAGGTCCAGGTATTGTTTAGGGCCTTTTGATGGAGTTCTGCCCCGGCAGTTGATCGATTATGATGCCTGCATCAGTTTGGATTTACAGCTGAGTTTTTCGCCAAGATGGCGTACAAGAGACGCTAGGGGCATTATGAATACAGTGAAGCCAATGGAATGACTAATGCCTTGTTGCCTTGAAGATCGAGGAATCCTGTGTTTCAGTTGGGCTTGAACGGATTGATAGCAGCAATCTTTAAGGATATTTTGGCTTTACCCTCTCCCTGAGTGATTTAAAGCTTGTGGAGCATTGTAGGTGCCGTGGCAAGGTTGTGAGGAAGAAGCTTTATGCCAAGTCATTGTGGTACAAGTTTTAGCCTCGAGAGCATATCTTCCGGGATTGCCTATTCAAGCCTTAGGGGCGACTGTGGAAATCCGGCCAAAATGGATGTTATTTAAGACTGGCCGAGATCGACGGTTATTGTTGGGGTGAGGAGCTTTTGGACCGGATAGTGCTAGCAGAGCCTGATGATCAGATGACGAGTTTGATACCAGCGCCGATTTTAACCTAGTCAGTGGTGGGAGATGGATGGGTGAGTTATAGTGATACCTCCCATTGTGGCTGTAGAGCTATCATTGGATTTTGTCGAGCACCCTGTATCACCCCGATAGGGCCGCCGTGGTGGCGGATACCTGGAGCAGAAGAGCTTTGGGTTTGAGTTTGTTGATTCTCTAATTGGCGCTGTGTGGGGCCATCTTGGTGTACAGGGTTTGAGTTTGTGTCCTAGAGGATATCTTTTGATTAGAGGCTGCGGCTGAGCAATCCACTTGGGTGGTTGAGTTTTGAGGGCGACCGAGTGTGACCCCTGCTTATTGGGGCCCCTTTTCTGTGCAGGTGTTGTGTGATTGTGTTTCGGGTCGCTTTGGTTGAGTTGGCTCTTGGGAGTGATTCTTGAGCATGTTGCTCGGGCTGTTCGTCCCTTTCCCCCGGTCTTTTGTTGGAGATCTTGAGGTTTTTCTGCGTCTCAGCTCAGGAGTGTTATGCTTTGGACCCTCGCCCGTGATTGACTTCTTTTGAGCCCTATGAGAGTTTGGTGTACGAGGGGCGCCCGTTGCGAATTCCGGCTCGTGAGGTGAGGGAATTGCGCAATCGGGCTTGCCGTTCTGGTTGTTGCTGTTGTGGTTGTTGTGGAGTAATCACGGGAAGTGATAGGTGACTTGGGTGCTGGAGACGGCGGTATTGAGTTTGGACCCCTGGTTTTTGAGACTCCTTGGGAGTTGCTTTAGTTTCGAGGACGAAACTTTCTTTTAGTGGGGGAGGATGTGGTGACCCGGATCTTTGCGGAGCTTCTGCAGTGTGACCAGCAGCTTCCAGAAGCTCACGCGGCATGTCGGCGGGTTCGTGCGCCAATTTGGACACAAGTGATGGACTCGGGGCTTAAAGTTGGAGCGTCCGCGGTAACCAGAAGACCCCGTCGGATGTTTAGAGGTGTCTTCGCGCAAATTGGATATCAAATTTGGACTCGGCGCGAAAAACGGATTAATTATACCTTTCGGGAGCCTCCGGCAAATTTTAGGATTGGAATTTGGCAGAACGGACGCCGTATTTGGATTCAGCGCGCGGGAAAACGGTCAAGATGGACTACCTACTTGATATTTTTGAGCATCAGTTACTGTTCACGGCCGGAACAGTACTTTCCGGCGATCGCCGGCGGCCGGCGGCGGCGGCGGGCAGCGTGCGGGCGGCGGCGCCGCCGCGGGGGCGGCCAGGGGGCGGCAGGCGGCGGCGCCGGGCGCGGGCAGAGCGCGGGCAGGCGCGCGGTCCACGCGCGGGGCGTGCACGAAGGCGGGCCACGTGGCGTCTTCGGTTGGTTGGTCCTCACAGCGCGCGGTCCACTGATTTTGTTAGGTGTACGGTGGACCGAAGGGGGGACACGTGGCACTTTGTGATTGGGCGGTGTTGTGCACCGGGTCCACGCAATAGATGGAGTGTGGTGCCGTAACGCGACAGGCGGGCGTGCGGTGTGCGCGGTCCACGGCGCGGTGCACGGCGGGGTTGTGCCACGTGGCGCGCCGCCATTGGCGGGCGCACGTGCACCGGGCGCAGGGAACGTTTTTTTTCCCCTCAGCCTAAAAACCCCATCCGAGCTCCATTGTTTTGCATTTTTCTCTCTATCCCTTCACTTTCTGCCCGAGAGTCCTCTCTGCAAAAATCTTCATCTCTGAGTCCTGGATCTCCCTGCCAAATCTCAGGAGTTTTGGTGGCACGAATCCCGAGGTTTCCCATTTTACGGTGCGGCGCGACGTTGCTTCCTGTGTTCTTCTTCGGCGCAAAATGCCTGTGTTTTAGCTCCCTGGTCTACCCCGAGCTCCTTCTTCTGTGATTCTTGCGCCGAAAAGCTCCTACCAGGTAGGCTTCAACTTTGATTTTGATCACTCATTCTGATTTTGCTTCTTTGGCTCGGATCCCGAGGTAACAATGGTTTCCCCTTTTTCTGTGAGGAATGTGAGGACAGCATCGGAGTATTTTGGCTATATCTTCGCGCACGAGCGTCTGACGGAGACGGAGCTTTATACAACTTTTTCATCTAGGATCGCATGGAACGCGCTCGTATTT
>CM054945.1:6885913-7004774 GCA_029168755.2 Tillandsia fasciculata
GTGCATTATCAGATGAGTCGTGAGGGTTCTACGACATAGCTGTGAGAGTGTTGGGTTTTCCTATTCGGAGTCGTGGAGTCTTTCTCGACTGAGTTATGCTAGTTGAGCATTGAGTTCCGATATGTTTGATCGAGGATTATCAGTTGGAGTAGTTGAGGGTTCTCGACTGATTTATGCTAGTTGAGATTGAGATCCGATCTGGTTGGATCGTGATTATAGCTGCTGCGCCTGGCTTTTTATGCCAGTTATGAGATCTTGAGATATTGAGTTCGGTGGGGTCGCTCCCTCGAGCTACGCCCCGGGTGCGATGATGATTACCGAGCCTGACGAGGCTGCGATGATGCGACTAGTTGATACACTAGAGTTCGCTTGAGATAGTCGACAGGACGCCCCACGTAAATCCCGTCCTCATGTGGATGTGTGGTGGTGGGTAGGTGCGATCCTAGTCGACAGGCGCAGGCTTGACTGGTCCAAAGAGGGACAGTCATTGCGATTGGGTGATATGTGTGAGTGAGTTTCATAGCATGTTCATAGATGAGTTTTTCCTTTGAGCATGATACTTGAGGCATGTTAGCAGTAGTGGGTGTGTATGCATATCTTCATCATTTGTATAGTTTTCTTGAGCATGATGATTGAGACATGATAGCTATAGTTTCTTTCAGCTTTTATCTATATATCTATCTATCTGCATACCTATCTGTTGTGCCTCCGGTAGACTTAGTGGGCATACCGTGGATATTGAGACGGTACCCACTGGGAACTACCTTTGCAGTAGTTCTCACACCCGCTGCGGTGACAGGTTTCCTGAGGCTGCTGTTTCGGCTTAGCTCGCGCGGAGACAGCTGATCGAGGTGAGGACGTGGCCGTTTAGTTCCTTACCAGCACTGAGAGTCAGAGGTAGATGTACCTGGTGTATTTTATGACTCCACTTTGTACTGAACATTCTGAGAGATCAGTGAGGATTTCTTGTACTTTTGTAGCTGAGAGACTTTGTATTGAGATTTTATTTATATCAGTTGTTCAGTGGATTTCTGTAGCTATTTAGTTCTTTTCAGCTCTGATGCATGTTTAGCTATAGATCTTTTGCAGGGTAGACGCTTCGTCTGTACGGCAGTTTCCGTACAGATGGCGGATCTGTTGGCGAGCCCGGGTCGCAGTTTCGAACCCGGGGCGTGACAGATTAGGGTGGTATCAGAGCCTAGGTTATAGGTCGTTGAGGACTTAGTGACCCTAGGCTATTGGTTGGACAGTAGGATGACTGTCGTGAGAGGCGTGATTTTAGCGAGAGTCCTGATTGAGTTTTTACCTCCCCCGAGGGATTGGGGCGAGTGATTTTACATGTTTATTCTCTAAAGTGGTTATGTTGGCTGCAGACAACATAATGCTTTAGAACGGTTAACATGTTATAGACTTTCGCTTGATTGGGTCGAGAGAGTTTTTGGTCCTAACGTTTGTTCTGTTGCAGTGATTTTCGGTGCCTCCGAGACGCCGTGTAGCGGCGAGGGCGTGTTTGACCTTGGATGAGGAGCCCGATCAGCGGGAGGCTGAATGGACAGAGCAGAGCGAGGTCTGCGAGTTACGAGCCCAGGTAGCTCAGTTGTTGAGGCGACACGGCACCAGGAAGAGAACACAGAGCGTGAGATGCACATGTTTGAGCAGAGAGTATTGTTTGAGGTATCGCCGTAGTGCTTTCGGCCGCGACGTTGTCGTTTTCGACCAGGTTGCACTGTGAGTAGTGCAGGAGCAGCGAGAGTTGCTGATTGGTTGTTGAGCATCCGCCAGTTCCATCCCCTACAGATTTCAGGGCAGAGTTGGAGCCTCGAGAGGCCGAGAACTGGATTGCCGCTTTGGAAAGTGTTTGAGGACTTGTTATCCAGGACAAGCACCAGGTGCCCCTAGTTGCGCACTTTGGATAGGGACGCCGAGTGTTGGTGGCGTCGAATCTGTCCCGTTGGACCATCAGGAGAGTGGTTGAGGATTCGGAGCGAGTTTCTATGATTGCTGGGCAGAGTGCCCCATGCTGCCCAGATTGAGGCCCAGGAGATTGATCATGTTTGAGAGGGGACTGCTTCGGGATGTTATCATTTTGGATATTCTCGACGAGCGACTTCAAATACAGCGGTTGTGCATGCCCGATGGATTGACTGAGGTCTGTGATCATGTCCGAGAGGGACGGAGAGCGAGGGACTAGCTCCAGAGAGAGATGTCCAGTATCGCCTGATTTTGGGATAGTCGAGTGGATCGAGGTTGCCTTGATTCCAGTCACAGGATCATGAGTCTCAGAGGAGATAGAGACTAGGAGGTTCTCGACAGTTGAGGCACCAGCAGCAGTGCTAGGATGAGTATGCCCTTGCGGGGAGCCGCATTCTTCGCCATAGAGTGACTTCAGGTTGAGGGCGATGTTTTTCATGTGTTTAGTCAGGACATCTTCAGGCAGAGGGTCCCAGAGTGGTGTTCTTGGATTTGCCGCCTGCGACGGCACCCCACTACCCCTTCAGGATGCAGCGGTTCATCCGACTTACCGGTAGGCTGATTGAGCCGAGAGACCGAGACAGATTGAGCGATGGCCACCAGCATCTTGTGGATGAATTGTGCAGCCGATTAGAGGACGCCAGGATAGTGGATCGCGTCTTATCAGGTGTGGTTACTTATGGTCATTAGAGTTGGAGCTTGTTGATACTGACACTGCTTGGTGTGTTTACTAGAGCAGGGTAGCTTCGCGTGGGCCAGAGAGGGGACTATTGGCTTGTGCACGTGAGGATCAGGTTTCAGATCACGTATAGCACAGGTATGAGTGTTGCCAGTTCCGCCCAGTTTTGTAGGACCTTGGATTTGATCCTAGAGTTGTTAGTCCTACATCGGCTCCGAGATGTTGATATGAGGTTGGATAGGGATTGGTTATCCCAATGTTATGTTATCTTGGATTGTCGAGAATGGACAATGACCCTCCGTGGACCTGGCCAGGAGGAGTGTGTTTTCAGAGGATGTTAGAGCACGACAGAGGTTGAGTCGTGGTCATATCGCTTGGTTAGCGATTGTAGAGAAGGTGCTTACGGCGGCACCGGGACTAAAGGAATATCTTTATCGCCGTGTGATTCCTGACAGGAGTTTACCTGATCTGATGTTGAAGCCGCCGTTTAATGAGACTGAGATCGAGGTTGTGATCGACATGGTTTGGAAGCCGCGCCGACATCGGCAGCATCTCTTGGAGTACCACTTGTGAGACAGTGAGAGAGCTGTTAGTGCAGCTGCGGATCCGAGGGATCGAGGGGACTGTGTGACCCAGTACCACGTCGTGAGGATACGATTGTGAGGATCCGAGAGATTGGTATTTTGGATGTGTTGCCACACCGTTGATACACGGTGGTGATGCCATGCCGTTGGTACACGGCAGTGATGCCACGTTGTGAGTGCACAACGGTGAGGGTACTGTGACGGTTCGAGCACAGATAGTTTTGGATTGTTTTGGGTTGATGCCTTGCGGGACACTGGAGGCCTTGTGGAACCCTACAGCTGAGGGCTGTGCCAGATAGAGTCTGAACCCGATAAAGACATTTTGAGCTTACAGTGAAGTCAAGCGGATTGACTAAGGCCCTGCGGCCTTTTGGATTTGAGGACTTGTGTGTTCCGGCGGTACTTGGACCGGGCTGTAGAACCAGTGTGAGTTTGAGCTCTACAGTGAGTTGCCGTGCTAGTAGTGGAGCTAGATTTGTACATGGCCGGTTGATTTGATTATATCGGGTTTGGTTTCTGAGATGAGATAAAGCACGAGTAGCACTTGAGGATAGTGCTGCAACTTATAAGAGAAAAGTTGTTTGCCAAATTGAGAGAGTTGTGCTTGACTTTGGAAGATTCTGTGGTTAGGCCATGTGATTTCAGCTGCAAGAGTGACAGTGGACCCGACGAAGAGTGTGGCCGTTTGTGTTCGGCTTAGACTATGATAGTGACAGAGGTCCAGAGTTGTGGATTAAACAGTGCCAGCATAACTTTGAGGAGTTCAAGCTGTGGATGGTAATGGCATTATTGTGAATAGTTGCTTGAGATAGAGAGAGATTTGAGATATCTATCAATCCTAGAACCTGAGATACTGGGTTACTCAGAAGGATTTTTGATTTGGGGCAATGCCGGTGGATAAAGTTATTAGGGATGTATGTTTGAGCTTACAGTAGCATCCCGACAAGCCAAAGTGGTCGCAGCTGCCTTGAATAGGCGAGCGGTGCAGTTTTGGAGTATGATGGTTACTCAGCAGATGCCGCTGAAAGAGTAATTGAGACGAATTGAGATTAAGGTGGTGTTCCCCGGGAATGTGGCAAAACTTGTGTTTTGGACTCGTAACCCACTCCGTTGGACAGGATTGGGGGGGGAACTTCTCAGTGAATGCAGCGGGAGTACTGAAGTACAAGGACCGCATCTGTGTGCCCGTGGATTCCGAGATCCGAGAGCTGATTTTGAGAGTTAGGGGTTGAGTGTTGTTCCCGATGTTGGACTTCTTACCCTGTGGATGGATGTAAGAATGCAATTGTGAAGCTCTCAGAATTGTGGTTGCTAAGGAGCAACAGGAAAGTTATGCCAATTGGAGGCAGAGAGTTTTGGTGACTTATGGAAATCACTATCCGCAGAAATGTGTAGATTTGAGATTTCGCGGGAAGTGGAGTCCGCGAATTGTTGGCATATTCGAGGAGTTAGAGCGCATTGGATCAGTTGCTCACCGAGTTGCGCTACCGCCATGATTTGGCAAGTACCCACGAGGACGTTGGTGTATCCGTCCTGAGGGAAGTATGGATTTGGATCCCTTGCATGATTTGGACCTCATTTCTTGGGAGTCAGACGAGGACTTGGACTATCAGGAGCGACCGGTGCGAATTCTTGCTCGAGAGACGAGAGAATTGCGCAACCTGATCTTACCTTTGGCAAAGGTCCAGTTAGCCGTCATGATGAGTTAAGGCTGCTTGAGAGCCTGAGGATGAGCTGAGAGTTCATATCCCCACTTATTTGAGTCACCCTCCTGAGTTTTGGAGTTTTGGGTTTCGAGGACGAAACCGTTAAAAGGAGGGGAGAGTGTAGAGTACCGGAGCTTCGGGCAGTGTGCCGACTCCACGTGGCAGCCTGGTATTGTGGAAATACCTTCTGCAGTTTCTATTTGTATTTACAGAGAGGATCGGGTGGTCCCGGAGCGACGCGGAAGTATTCTTGTAAAAAAGTGAGTTGGCGTCGGATTGAGAGCTTGCGGGTCGAGCATTGGTTTCATGGATGGGTTTGATGTGAGTTGATCCCTTGGGACATGTGTATTATGAGTTTACAGAGGTGTTCGGTTGGTTTCAGGGTGATGCGGAGGTCCCGAGGCGAGAAAGTGAGTTGACGGGGCATTTCGGAGATTTTCTGGCTGTTTCTGGAGCTTTTGGGTGGCTTGGTTCCGGAACCAGCCATTTAGTTCCGGAACCAGGGGTGGTGTTCCGGTACCAAAATGCTGGTACCCGAACACAGACTCAGGAAATGCCCGAAATGGCTCGGATTGGTGCACAGTGAAGTGAGGTATGGGCTTCTTCTGTTCCAACCACTCCCGTCATGTTATATACCCCTGAACACCAGCTCCCTCACCCATCTCCCACCTCTCATTCATCCTCTTCCTTCCTTGCTGCCAGAGAGAAGAAGAAGAGGAAGTAGCAGAAGGAGAAGAGGTGCGTGCATGGTGAGTGTTGACCGGGTCAACGTGCGCGCGCGAGGTGCAAATTGAGGTAAATTGGTTGTTGCAGATTATGGATTTGGACTTGTTAGTTCTCCTCTTGGGTTTTATTGATGGAATTAAATGGTATATTGAGCTAATTTCCATCCTTGCTCCTTCTGTGCTCTCGGGTTTAGGCAAGCAGGCTTGGATTACTGCGCAAATCCGCAGCACTGTGCGTGCATGCTTTCGTGTAGTAGAGTGTTCAGGCTGAGCTGAGATTTTTGTGGTGGCCTAGCTGGGTGCTGTGGAGGTTGACTGGAGCTCCGTGGATTTTTCTAGAGCGCGCGGCAGTGTGCGCGCGCGCGAGAGGCGCAGTTCAGTTTTTCGTCAGATTTCGCCCGTTTCTTCGCCGACTTCAGCGTTTGCCTGCGGAAAGCATTCCAGGTGGGTTGGAATTTCTTCAAGATGTATGGAATGCCCTCTAAAGCTATTTGAATGCATGTTGATCATGAGTAGCTTAATTTTTGCATAGCTGGTAAATCTGATAGTTGCCTAGAAAATTGTAGGAATACAATTATGAGCCCCAGATATTTTTAGCATGATCTAGAAGTGAATTGACACTAGACTGCATGGTTAGTTGGCATTATAGTGGCATCTGAACCGTTTTAAAAATCGTCGGACCGTTTTAATGAAAACTGGGTTTTAAAAAGAGTTTTAAAATATTGAGATCTTCCCGAGGGGTTGAGTAGGTTCAGGATGCATGTGTTCTCGTGCCAGAGGGCCAAGTGGATTTTTAGAGCATTATGAGATGACTTTCTAGTGTCATGAGAGAGTTTTGGCATGTTTCTAGTTCGGGGGCGGAAGCTATGGGCGGCTATGCCTGCAGCCTGTTCTTGTTTGATAGGGTTGTAGGTGGTAGTCGTTCAGAATTTCCAGGCCTCCCGTGTGAGAGATTGAGGATGTTTTCCCTGATTGGGTTACTCTAGATCATGAGTTATGTTCTGATTTAGTGGTGGAGATGGTTCTCCCACTTAGCCATGAGAGTTTTGGGGGCTTTGGCAGATCGAGTCGTGGAGGTTTCCCGACTCAGCCACGGGTCGTGCATTATCAGATTGAGTCGTTGAGGGTTCTCCGACATAGCTGTGAGAGTGTTGGGTTTTTCCTATTCGAGTCGTGGAGTCTTTCTCCGACTGAGTTATGCTAGTTGAGCATTGAGTTCCGATCTGTTTGATCGAGGATTATCAGTTTGAGTCGTTGAGGGTTCTCCGACTGAGTTATGCTAGTTGAGCATTGAGATCCGATCTGGTTGATCGTGGATTATAGCCTGCTGAGCCTGGCTTTTTATGCCAGTTATGAGATACTTGAGATACTTGAGTTCGGTGGGGTCGCTCCCCTCGAGCTACGCCCCGGGTGCGATGATGATACCGAGCCTGACGAGGCTGCGATGATGCGACTAGTTGATAC
Organism: Tillandsia fasciculata; assembly: GCA_029168755.2. NCBI lineage: Eukaryota > Viridiplantae > Streptophyta > Magnoliopsida > Poales > Bromeliaceae > Tillandsia > Tillandsia fasciculata. Next base: position 6,893,043 of record CM054945.1, read on the forward strand.
ACTAGAGTTCGCTTGAGATAGTCGGACAGGACGCCCCACGTAAATCCCGTCCTCATGTGGATGTGTGGTGGTGGGTAGGTGCGATCCTAGTCGACAGGCGCAGGCTTGACTGGTCCAAAGAGGGACAGTCATTGCGATTGGGTGATATGTGTGAGTGAGTTTCATAGCATGTTCATAGATGAGTTTTTCCTTTGAGCATGATACTTGAGGCATGTAGCAGTAGTGGGTGTATGCATATCTTCATCATTTGTATAGTTTCTTGAGCATGATGATTGAGACATGATAGCTATAGTTTCTTTCAGCTTTTATCTATCTATCTATCTATCTGCATACCTATCTGTTGTGCCTCCGGTAGACTTAGTGGGCATACCGTGGATATTGAGACGGTACCCACTGGGAACTACCTTTGCAGTAGTTCTCACACCCGCTGCGGTGACAGGTTTCCTGAGGCTGCTGTTCCGGCTTAGCTCACGCGGAGACAGCTGATCGAGGTGAGGACGTGGCCGTTTAGTTCCTTACCAGCACTGAGAGTCAGAGGTAGATGTACCTGGTGTATTTTATGACTCCACTTTTGTACTGAACATTCTGAGAGATCGGTGAGGATTTCTTGTACTTTTGTAGCTGAGAGACTTTGTATTGAGATTTTATTTATATCAGTTGTTCAGTGGATTTCTGTAGCTATTTAGTTCTTTTCAGCTCTGATGCATGTTTAGCTATAGATCTTTTGCAGGGTAGACGCTTCGTCTGTACGGCAGTTTCCGTACAGATGGCGGATCTGTTGGCGAGCCCGGGTCGCAGTTTCGAACCCGGGGCGTGACAGCCGCCAACAAGCCCGACGGTCTGCCCACTAAGTCTACTAGAGGCATAAAGTAACAAATACAGTGCTGAAAGGAAAAGCTGGTAAAGTAAACTCTACAGCTACTATGCCTCTATCTAGATGCTCAAGGAGTGGAACAGAAAGAAACATCGTGCAACAACTAACTCTCAACTCAGATCACCTAATCTAAACTGACTGCCTCCACGGGTCCAGTCAAATCTGCGCCTACCTACTGTCGTTATATCCACGGAGGACCGGACTTACGTAGGATGTCCGTGACTGCCAAAACTGGCCCAGCCAGAGGGACAGTGTCCGTGACTGCCAAAACTGGCCCAGCCAGAGGGACGGTGTCCGTGACTGCCAAAACTGGCCCAGCCAGAGGGACAATGCATCGACAAGTCGCGATAGATAGTATCAGGCCCAACTCCGAAGTGGCACTCGAGGGGCGCGACCCCACCAAGTAAAGTATCCGTGTATCTCTGTCGAGCTTAAATGTGGCTCATGCAGGCTATAATCCAAATCCTCGATCTACAAGATCGGCTGTAACCAACAAAACACTGTCTCACTCACAGGCTGGAAAACGTATACACAGCCGAGACCCACTATCACTCTGACGGCTCCCAAAGAACCCTGATCTACAGACTGCTATCAGACTCCACTCGGTCCCCAGACACGAGTGTAAATGCATCCCACAACAACCCGACCTCTCGGCCCACTACCCGGGCGAGAAAAACTCTAAGTCCAGAATGAAATATAGAATAGTGGTGTGGGAATGTCTAGAGCAATAAAAACCTAGCCCAAGTTGAAGTTTTCTACAGTCTGGCTGAACATGCTGCATATGACGGGGATGTTAGGTCAAGTTCCAAGATAACAATAATTAACAGGATGTAGGAAAATAATAACTCACATGATCATCTGAATACATCAGGAACATCAATTTTCACAGACTAGCATGCTATCAATATACTATTCTAATCATGCAAGTTCCTACACATATAGAATTAATGTGCAATCCGTAGATCTTGAAGACATGGCCACCCACCTGAAGAGTTGAACTGTCCGAAATCCCACAGCTGAAAATATCAGGAAAATAATAACTCCAAATCCAACAGGTCCAGCACTATCCGCAAACCCTCCTGGGTACAACACAAAGCTAACAATTACACTTAATTCCATAATTTACCCAAATAAATCACAATCTGAAATCAGCCACAAAGATGCCAATTATTCACCTGCGAAAAGAGCTTCGAAAAATTCGATAAAAATACTACTGCGATCGTCGCGTTGAGACCTTCGAAACGGGTACTTGCACGTCCAATTCTGAGCCCCGTAGGCCAAGTTACAAATTCCACAGTACAGGTGCGCAAAATCTCACAAACACACAACTGTAAACTCTCGCACAGTTAAAGGGAGAAGAATATACCTTCGAGAAGGTCTCAGAAAAATCCAAGAAAAATACGGTGATAAACCTTGCGATGAGTAGATGCAAAAGTGTGCAGGCTCGTCTCGATCCGACGCTCGAGCACGGAGCTAAAATTCCGGCAAGGTGCTGCTGTCAAGAGAAAAATCCAGTAGCAATGGGGGTTAAAAATGTACCAGGAACCCCTATAAAAGCTCGGATGAGAGGAAAGTGGTCAATATGAAAAACATAGGCCTACCTCTCGTGGATCCAATGCCGTGAAAATCGTCCAAAAATACAGTCGGGGTAGCTCTGTAGACCTCTCGGACTAAAGTGCGACGATAACGGGCCTCCAACAGTATATCATCGCTCCGCCCTACGATGCCGAAGTTGTCGACGCCGCGACCTTCAAAAATTCAGGGCCTTCTTCACCAGATGCGCAACAAGGTAAGCTTCAACTTTGATGGGGGGTGCTAAGTCTAAAAAGCTCGGAAAAAGCCTGAAAAGTGTGAGCAATGGGCCTATTTATAGGCCTCAACCCGGAAAAATCCAAAAAAAGCTCTCATTGGGCTTTTGGGCCCAACATTCGGGCGCCCGGTCGATTCGGGCGGTTACAGTGTTGGGCCCGGCCCAACACTGTGTGCGCCCGAATCGCTCCGGTGCCGCCACGTGGCCCGCTGAACAGCGAACAGCTACGCGGGCCACTCAGGGACGGCCACGTAGGCCCCTACCGGGTCAACATGGCGGTTGGAGCCCGCCAATGCGTGGGCGCCACGTGTCCGGCCGGGGAATCCGCCGACCGGTCGCCACCTCGCCGGTCGCGCGGCATGGCCCCCACGTGCGCACGCGCCCCGAGGCGCTGGCGCACCCTTCTGTGTGCCGCGCCGGATGAGCCTGCGAATCACAAGGCAACACGTGTCCCCTACACCCGGTCCACGCACCCTACTTCGGAATTCCATGGACCGCGCCGTGTGCACCGACCAACCGGAGGCTGCCACGCGTCCCCCGCCTTGGTCCATGCACCGCCGCGCTCGCCCGGTAGACCGCGCGCCTTGAGCCCGCCAATCAGGCGGTGCCACGTGTCCCTGCGCCGGGTCTGTGCACCCAGCCGCGCTGCTCTGTGGACCGGGCGCTGAAAACCGGCCAATGACAGGCCGCCATGTGGCATGCCGGCAGTCCACGGCCCCTCCCATGCACCAAAAGCCAAAAAAAACTTCCGGGAGTCCGTTTTTGGGCATCCGGACTCAGAATCAAACAAGCAAATAGCCGTTCTCAAGCGTTTTTCCGTGTTGAATCCATTTCCAACCTCTGTTTGGCCAAAAATCTTTTCAAAATTCAGCAAATGTAGCTGAAGGCCAACACAGCTAAAGATATCTCACAGGGTTCATCTGTGGCATCCCTTTGATGCACTATGGGCCATATACACCAACACTAGGTGTTCTAACAGTGGATTCACCGGAAAAAGGTTGCATAGGAATCTGGGCCACTACATCCTCCCCCACTAAAAGGAAGTTTCGTCCCCGAAGCAAAGAAAAACAAAACAGACGTACCTCAACCGGAAGTCTCGAACAGAAAGGGGTAGGTATCTCTCATCACTGTCTCTAGCTCCCAAGTAGCCTCTCGCTCCTCGTGATTGCTCCACAAGATCTTCACATACGGAATGGCCCGGTTGCGCAATTCCCTCACCTCACGAGCAAGAATTCGCAACGGGCGCTCCTCATATACCAAGTCCTCGCCGATCTCCAAAGAAGTGAAGTCAATCACGTGCGACGGTTCGAAAACATATCTTCTCAGAGCCGACACATGGAAGACATCATGAACTCCGGCCAGGCGTGGAGGAAGGGCAACTCTGTAAGCCACGGGGCCTACCCTCTCAAGTACCTCAAAGGGTCCAATAAAGCGGGGACTGAGCTTCCTACGAACTCCAAATCTCCGGACCCCTTTCGAAGGCGAGACCTTCAAAAAGACGTGGTCACCAATCTGAAACTCTAGGTCTCGTCGTCGAGTATCAGCGTAGCTCCTCTGACAACTCTGGGCTGTCTCAAGATGTCGGCGAACTAATCTGACTTTCTCCTCAGCCTCCAACTGTCACGCCCCGGGGTAACCAGAATCCGGGCCCGCCAACAAATCCGCCGTGTACACAGAATTTTCCATGTACACGAAGCGCTGGTAACCTGCTCAGATAGATAATATACAGTAGAAGAGCATAATAGAGCTGAACTAATAGAACTAACAGTAATCTCAGACTGAAGTAAACTGTAAACTGAAATAAAAGTACAATATACTCCCAGCTCACCATAAATAATACAACCAGCTGGCCACAGCCAGACCCAAAAGTAAACAAATAAAGTCTGAGATATAAAAGGGGAGTACAGTAATAGTCTAGCTAAACTCTCGCTCGGGGTAGACGATCTAGCTAGTCGGCGATCCTCTTACCTCGATCTGCCGCTGAAGGCCCAGCAGCTCCCACAGTCGACTCTGCAAAACAAAGGGGGGAAAAAGAACAAGAAACAACAATGGGGGTGAGAACTACTAGATAAACCAGTAGCCTCCCCTAGTGGGTAAAACCTCTGATGCTGACGCACCCACTAGGAATAAAGAGGCAAAAAGGAAAGAACAGTGGTATGCAATAAAGACTGCTGAAAAGAAACTACCACTACTATGCCTCTAAATGCAGTGCCAAAAGATGACTGTATAGATGCAACTATAAAGCTGTCTGCCCAAAGAAAACCCAATCAGAGGGCCAGGAAATACTGGCACTGCCTGCTCTGTCATCACTCACAACTCACCAACTGACCGGCACCCATCACGGTCTAAAAGCCTACTCCGGAGTGGCACTCGAGGGGAGCGACCCACACGAGTAAAGTATCTCTGTATCAATCATCACTGTAACCAATGTCTCACAATAGCAGGACTGGATCATGACCATGATCAAAGTGGGAATACTCCATCCACTAATGCAACCCTGATCCCCAATCTGATGTGATAACAACATCCGGTCAACCGCCCACAATCCGCGGTCACCGCTGAACCCATAAGCCCCAATCTGATAAGGTAAAAACATCTGGTCAACCGCCTAACATCCGCGGTTGCCACTATGCCCCACAATCCCCCAAGACAATCCCAACTGTCCCAAGCAATGCTATCTCCAAAATCCCGATCAGACTCGAGCATCATGCATCGATAGAGAAGAATAACAATAACAGATGTTTTCTCCTAAGTCAAATCCCATAATATCGTGCTGCAATAAAATAGTGGCTTAACTAGTTGTCCAATGAGCATGCCAGTGTTCTCTTTTAAAAACATTTAGAAAGGGACTAAGTTTCATGTGAAGAATACTTTAGAATCATTTTAAAAAAATATTGTTGGGTTACTAAATTGCATGCGGTTCACGATACAGCAATTGTCCAATTTCCTTGTCCCAGATTTATCACATAGAGGCTACTAAATTAATTTAGGGGCCAATACAATAGGTTCATATATCACAAGTTATCTATCACATGCATAGTTGGGAAACTCTTTTATTCCTAGTGTGCAAATCAACAAAGAGGGATACGCAACCACCCACCTCGAAAAGCGTGTACAATGCACCCAGAAAATACCCGCTGTCCTCTAAACACACCGTCAGCTGTAACAATGTCCTACAACATCATATAAGTGTACACGGTGTAAATATAACAATTTCCAAACACACATTTGCTGTTTTAAAAATCAGCACGCAAAACGAGGAATTTTCACCTCTGTCCCGAGCTCCTAAAATCCCAGAAAAATCACAGTTGCGTTCCTCGCGAAAAATCGCCCAAAATCGACTCTTGAATCGCCTCGATCCGATATTCCTACGCTGAGAAATAAATCGTCGAAGTTACCGCTGTCCAAAAATCCAAACAGCAAAATGGGGTGTCAAATCACCTCGGGAATCGTGCCAAAGAATCGGAATCTGGAGAAACCATCAACACGAAAAACGAAGCCCTACCTCTTAGGAACACACTGGCGAAGAAATCGTCGAAATCGGACTTCTGTACTGCGCAGGGGACTCCTCGGACTGAAATGCGACGATAACGGGCCGAAATGGGGGAAAACCGAGGCACACTGTAAAATCCGGAACGCCGCTGTCGATCTTCCCAAAAATCTGGGAACGCACCACGAGGTAGAAAAATGTGAGAGGAAAAACTTCTCTTCAAGGCTCTCTCCCTGGTTCTCTCTCTTTCTCTCGGAAAAAGCCCAAGAAGAGAGGGGAGGGGGCCTTTATATAGGCCCAGCCAAACAAATGGGAAAATGACCCCTGTGTCCCCACTTTCGGGCGCAGGGGTCATTTTCGGGCTGCTACAGTGCAGCCCGGCCCACGGGATTTCGGGCGGCTACAGTGCGGCCCAGCCCACGGCCCATCCCACACGGGATCCGGGTCGGACCGAATTTTGGTCCGACCCGCTCGGGCGTCCGACACGTGTCCCCCGCACAGGGGACAGCGCGCCCGGCGAACCGGGCGCGGCCACGTGCCCCCCTGCGGGGCGGCGGGGTGGGTGGCGCCACCCAATGGCGGGGCGCCACGTGGCGGGCGTTCCCCGCCCGTCACGCCCGCCGGCCGCCGCTGCCGCGCCGCCTGCGCGCCTGCGCCCGCGCGTGCGTACGGCCGCAGGCGCGCGCCTGCGGGTGCACCGCGCGCACCTGCGCCGTCCAACCCGGGGCCGCCACGTGGCGCGCCCCGGTGCACCGTGCACCGCGCCCCACCCCACGCCTGCCCGGCCTGCCCGCGCTGCCCGCGCACCCTCCCGTGCGCCGCGCGCCCTGGACCGGACCAACCGGTGCCCGCCACGTGGCCCGCCGGTGCACCGTGCACCGGCGGTCCATTCCGTGGACCGGGAGTGGCGCGCCGGCCCAATAAGGAGGCGCCACGTGTCCCCGGCCGGTCCACAGGTCCCCCCATGCACCATTTTGCACAGAAAACTTCCGGGGGTCCGTTTTTGGGCATCCGGACTCCAAATTAAATAAGTAAATAGCCGTTTTCAAGCGTTTTTCCGCGCTGAATCCAAATACGGCCTCCGTTTAGCCTGATTCCATTCCTAAAATTCGGCAAAGTCAGCCGAAGGTCAGGCTTGCCCCAAATCCTCCCTGAGTCCAAACAACACATCCCTTTGACATGTTGGGGCCCAACACACCAACACTAGGTGTTCCACACCCCGAACAGGGGAAAAACACAGGGAAAAACTGGGACACTACATCCTCCCCCACTAATAAAAGTTTCGTCCTCGAAACTAAAATCATACCTCAATCCAGAGCCTCGAACAAGTAGGGGTAGGCGTCCATCATCTCTGACTCTGGCTCCCACGTCGCCTCGCGCTCATCATGATTGCTCCAAAGGATCTTCACATAGGGAATGGTCCGATTGCGCAATTCTTTCACCTCCCGATCAAGAATCCGTACTGGGCGCTCCTCATATCTCAAATCCTCGCTGATCTCGAGGGGTGCAAAGTCGATGACGTGCGACGGGTCGAAGACGTACCTCCTCAGTGTGGAAACATGGAAAACATCGTGGACACCAGCCAGTCTCGGGGGAAGTGCAAGTCGATAAGCAACAGGCCCGATACGCTCCAACACCTCGAATGGTCCAATGTATCGGGGGCTGAGTTTCCCGCGAATGCCGAACCTCCTGATCCCCTTGGACGGCGAGACTTTCAAAAATACATGATCTCCAACCTGAAACTCTAAGTCTCGGCGCCGAACATCAGCATAGCTCCTCTGTCGGCTCTGAGCGGTCTGAAGATGCTGTCGAATCACGCGGACCTTCTCCTCTGCCTCTAGCAGTATATCTGGCCCCAAGGTCCGTCTCTCGCCTACGTCACTCCAATAAAGTGGTGATCGGCACTTGCGTCCATACAACGCTTCAAACGGAGCCATCTGTATGCTCGCTTGAAAGCTGTTGTTGTACGCAAACTCAACCAAGGATAAGTGCCGAATCCAACCTCCGCCGAAATCCAAGACGCAAGCCCTCAGCATGTCCTCCAAGATCTGTATGGTCCGCTCTGACTGCCCATCAGTCTGAGGATGAAAAGCTGTACTGAATCTGAGCTGAGTCCCCATCGCAGTCTGCAAACTCCCCCAAAAACGTGAGGCAAACCTCGGATCTCTATCTGACACAATGGAGGCGGGTACTCCATGCAGTCTCACAATCTCATCAATGTATAACTGGGCTAGTCGATCGAGTGGCCAAGTAGTCTGCATAGGCAAGAAGTGCGCTGACTTGGTAAGTCGATCCACCACTACCCAGATAGCATCTGCTCCGCCCTGTGCCCTCGGCAATCCGACCACGAAGTCCATGGTAATGTGGTCCCATTTCCACTCAGGGATGGGGAGACTTTGTAACTTGCCAGCTGGCACCCGATGCTCAGCTTTTACTTGCTGACAAGTCAAACACTGGGCCACAAATCTCCCGACATCCCTCTTCATGCCATTCCACCAAAAATGTGCCTTGAGGTCCTTATACATCTTAGTCCCCCCAGGATGAAGGGTATAAGGTGTATAATGGGCCTCTCTCAATATCTGCTCTCTGATCTCAGCATCCACTGGCACACATGCTCGGTCCCTGTACCTCAGTACTCCCGCAGCATCCACTGTAAAGTCCCCTGACTGATCACTCGGAAGCTGATCTCGAATCCTGGTCAAGTGGGGGTCCTCACTCTGTTTCTCCCTGATCCTGTCCAGCAGAGTGGGCTGCACGACTAATGACGTCAGTCTAGCAGAGACCCCAGGGGACACAACCTCTATCTCGAGCCGTCTCATCTCCTCCAATAGGGGCGCCTGGTCTGTGATCAACATAGACAAACTCTGTACTGCTCTTCGGCTCAATGCATCAGCGACCACGTTAGCCTTGCCTGGGTGGTAAAGGATGTCCACATCATAATCCTTTAATAGCTCTAACCACCTGCGCTGCCTCAAGTTCAGCTCCTTCTGGGTGAACAGATACTTTAAACTCTTGTGGTCGGTGTAGATCTCACAATGCTCCCCGTACAGGTAATGGCGCCAAAGCTTCAGTGCAAACACCACGGCAGCGAGCTCTAAGTCGTGGGTAGGGTAATTCTTCTCGTAATCCTTGAGCTGTCTCGATGCATAAGCAATTACCCTCCCATCCTGCATCAACACGCAACCCAGTCCACTGTGCGATGCGTCACTGTAGATCACATATCCTTTCCCCATAACAGGGAGGGAAAGGATAGGAGCAGTCATCAGTCTGTCCTTCAGCTCCTCGAAGCTCTTCTGGCAGTCCTCACTCCAGATAAACTTAACCCCTTTTCGCGTCAACCGAGTGAGGGGTGTGGAAAGCTTCGCAAAGCCTTCCACAAACCGACGATAATAACCAGCTAATCCCATGAAGCTGCGCACCTCTGATACAGTCGTCGGTCGGGGCCAATCACGAACTGCCTCAATCTTCGCCGGGTCTACAGCTACACCGGCGGCGGAAATCACATGGCCCAAGAAAGCTACCTCCCGAAGCCAAAACTCGCACTTTGACAGCTTGGCATACAACTTCTTCTCCCGTAGAAGTTGTAGCACAGTCCTCAAGTGCTCCTATGCTCGGCCTCGCTTCGGGAGTAAACCAGGATATCATCAATGAACACCACCACAAAGCGATCCAGAAATGGCCGAAATATCCTGTTCATCAAGTCCATAAAGGCGGCAGGGGCATTAGTCAATCCAAACGGCATAACTGTAAACTCATAATGCCCGTACCGTGATCTGAAAGCAGTCTTAGGAATATCCTCGGCCTTCACCTTTAATTGGTGGTAACCAGACTGTAGATCAATCTTGGAAAAGACACAAGACCCTTGCAGCTGATCAAAGAGATCGTCGATGCGCGGCAGAGGGTACTTGTTCTTGATGGTCACTTTATTCAGCTCCCTATAGTCCACACACAGTCTAAGTGACCCATCTTTCTTCTTCACGAATAGCACCGGTGCTCCCCAGGGCGACACACTGGGTCTAATGAAACCCTTATCCATCAAGTCTTGCAACTGTGCTTTAAGCTCTCTCAGCTCAGCCGGTGCCATCCGATAAGGAGCCTTAGAGATTGGCGCAGTTCCTGGGACTACGTCAATCACAAACTCAATCTCTCTGTCGGGCGGCATACAAGTCAGCTCAGGTGGAAACACATCCGGGAACTCGCGGACGATAGGGATATCCCCGAGTCCCGGTGCCGCTGTAGGCCCCTCTACAACACTAGCCAAAAAGGCTACACATCCTCGGTGAATCATCCGTCTCGCTCGGGAAGTCGAAACCATAGAGGCAAAGAAAGCGCTCTGACATCCCCGGTACACCAACACCTCCTGGTCTGGCTCTCTAAAAGTGACAGTCCTCTCGGCACAGTCAATAGTCGCAAAATACCGAGCCAGCCAGTCCATCCCGAGAATCACATCAAAATCCTGCAGCTGTCTCAAGACCAACAGGTCTGCTGGCATAATCCAGGACTCGATCTGCATCGGGCAGGACCAACAACACTCCTCCACGAGCAAAGTGTGATCGGGAATCTGTACCTCTCGTGCACGTGGCAAAAGTCCTACCTCTAACCCATGTAATGATGCAAAAGATCTACTAATGAAAGAATGCGATGCTCCAGTATCAAATAAGGTGCGAGTCCTAATGCCAGAAAGTAAAGTGATACCTGCTACCACATGGTCCGCTGCTGAAGAATCCTCTACCTGTGCAGCATACACCCGCCCACTCTGAGCTGGAGGGCGATAGTCGGTGGAATGAGAAGAAGATGGCCTGCTCGCTGGAGCATAAGGCCGCTGAGCCGTCGACCGCTGCTGCGATGATGCTGGGGCAGATGCTGAAGAAGGGGCGGCTGAGGTCGAAAAGGGGCACGCAGCTCGAATGTGCCCTGGCTGTCCACATCCGTAGCAACGACCCCACCGCTGGTCGCAGGTGCCGGGGAAGTGCGGACCTCCACAGAAAATACAACTGCTGGGAGCCCGTGTCTGTCGGGACTGCTGCTGCTGAGACTGTCGCTGTCGCTGTGGCTGCCGCTGCGATCCGCGCTGCGACGACTGCGATCTCTGCTGCTGCTGCTGCTGCTGCTGGGGCCTCTGGGATCCACCAGGCCCTCGCCGCTCCGAACGCCCACGGCCCTGGAACTGAGGCGGTGGCGGTCGGGGCGGCCTCCAAGTACTGGCCTGTCCCCCTTCATCCTGGGCTGGTCGCTTTCTGTCGGAGCTCTGAGCGGCCGCGGCCCTCTGTCTGGCCACCACCTGATCACCTCTCTCCACCCACTGTGCATGCTCTGCGGCTGCATCCAGAGTCTGAAATCTCTGAGCATGCACCAGGGTGTAAATCTCTGGACGAAGGCCTCCCTCGAACATCTCAACCTGGTGCGGCCCGTCATGAGCGACGAAGGGCACGCAGTTCAACAACTCCATGAACTCCTGGAAATAGGCATGGGCCGATCGCTCGCCCTGCTGCAGGTTCTTCAAATCGTCCTCCAACTTCTTCTTCACACTGGTCGAAAAATAGGTGTCCAGCACCAACCGCCGGAACTCCTCCCAGGGCAGCTGCCGAGAAATCCGGAACTCCGGTGGCTCAACCCGCTGCCACCAAAAATCAGCATCCCCGTCCAAACAGTGCACCGCCATGTGCACTCGATACTTCGGGTCGATGAAGAAATCCCGAAAAAGCTTCTCCATCGCAGAAAGCCATTTCCCAACGGCCGAGGGCGGCACATCCCGCCCTGAGAATCTAGGTGGTCCCCGCTTAACAAACTGGGCGAGTTTGTCAGCAAAATCCTGCTCCTCCTCCGCAGTCAAAGGCTGAATAGCTCCAGGGGCCCCGCTACTCGAAGATGGCGCTGACGGCACAAAAGGTGCAACAGGAGGCACAAAGGCCTCAGGAACAGCTGGGGGTGGTGTCTCTCTCTGCGCGAGCAGCTGATCAATCCTCTGCTGCTGCTGACGATGGCTCTCCGCCAATTGGGCCATCATGGCCCGCAACTCACCAATCTCAGTGGATCCCGTCTGCTCCGGCTCAACAGGGGGTGTAGGGGCACCCAGAGCGGGAATCCGACGTCGGGGAGGCATCCTGCCACAAGAAAACACGAATCAGTAACATAACCCCACACGACCCAATCTAGCGAAAGTCAAAGACATCCCCCAATTTCTGCGACTTTATGTTGTCTGCAGCCAACATAACGGTCCACCAGAAATTGGGTATGTCGATCCCTCCTCACTCACTGGAAGAGTCCAATAAATAAATCAACGACTTTCGCAAAGTGTCACGCCTCTCACGCCCTATCATCCTAGGGTCTGCCAAAAGCCTAGGGTTTCCTAAGTCCCAACTGACCTATCCCTAAGCTCTGATACCAACTTAATCTGTCACGCCCCGGGGTAACCAGAACCCGGGCCCGCCAACAGATCCGCCGTGTACACAGAATTTTCCATGTACACGAAGCGCTGGTAACCTGCTCAGATAGATAATATACAATAGAAGAGCATAACAGAGCTGAACTAATAGAACTAACAGTAATCTCAGACTGAAATAAACTGTAAACTGAAATAAAAGTACAATATACTCCCAGCTCACCATAAATAATACAACCAGCTGGCCACAGCCAGACCCAAAAGTAAACTAATAAAGTCTGAGATACAAAAGGGGAGTACAGTAATAGTCTAGCTAAACTCTCGCTCGGGGTAGACGATCTAGCTAGTCGGCGATCCTCTTACCTCGATCTGCCGCTGAAGGCCCAGCAGCTCCCACAGTCGACTCTGCAAAACAAAGGGGGAAAAAGAACAAGAAACAACAATGGGGGTGAGAACTACTAGATAAACCAGTAGCCTCCCCTAGTGGGTAAAACCTCTGATGCTGACGCACCCACTAGGAATAAAGAGGCAAAAAGGAAAGAACAGTGGTATGCAATAAAGACTGCTGAAAAGAAACTACCACTACTATGCCTCTAAATGCAGTGCCAAAAGATGACTGTATAGATGCAACTATAAAGCTGACTGCCCAAAGAAAACCCAATCAGAGGGCCAGGAAATACTGGCACTGCCTGCTCTGTCATCACTCACAACTCACCAACTGACCGGCACCCATCACGGTCTAAAAGCCTACTCCGGAGTGGCACTCGAGGGGAGCGACCCACACGAGTAAAGTATCTCTGTATCAATCATCACTGTAACCAATGTCTCACAATAGCAGGACTGGATCATGACCATGATCAAAGTGGGAATACTCCATCCACTAATGCAACCCTGATCCCCAATCTGATGTGATAACAACATCCGGTCAACCGCCCACAATCCGCGGTCACCGCTGAACCCATAAGCCCCAATCTGATAAGGTAAAAACATCTGGTCAACCGCCTAACATCCGCGGTTGCCACTATGCCCCACAATCCCCCAAGACAATCCCAACTGTCCCAAGCAATGCTATCTCCAAAATCCCGATCAGACTCGAGCATCATGCATCGATAGAGAAGAATAACAATAACAGATGTTTTCTCCTAAGTCAAATCCCATAATATCGTGCTGCAATAAAATAGTGGCTTAACTAGTTGTCCAATGAGCATGCCAGTGTTCTCTTTTAAAAACATTTAGAAAGGGACTAAGTTTCATGTGAAGAATACTTTAGAATCATTTTAAAAAAATATTGTTGGGTTACTAAATTGCATGCGGTTCACGATACAGCAATTGTCCAATTTCCTTGTCCCAGATTTATCACATAGAGGCTACTAAATTAATTTAGGGGCCAATACAATAGGTTCATATATCACAAGTTATCTATCACATGCATAGTTGGGAAACTCTTTTATTCCTAGTGTGCAAATCAACAAAGAGGGATACGCAACCACCCACCTCGAAAAGCGTGTACAATGCACCCAGAAAATACCCGCTGTCCTCTAAACACACCGTCAGCTGTAACAATGTCCTACAACATCACATAAGTGTACACGGTGTAAATATAACAATTTCCAAACACACATTTGCTGTTTTAAAAATCAGCACGCAAAACGAGGAATTTTCACCTCTGTCCCGAGCTCCTAAAATCCCAGAAAAATCACGGTTGCGTTCCTCGCGAAAAATCGCCCAAAATCGACTCTTGAATCGCCTCGATCCGATATTCCTACGCTGAGAAATAAATCGTCGAAGTTACCGCTGTCCAAAAATCCAAACAGCAAAATGGGGTGTCAAATCACCTCGGGAATCGTGCCAAAGAATCGGAATCTGGAGAAACCATCAACACGAAAAACGAAGCCCTACCTCTTAGGAACACACTGGCGAAGAAATCGTCGAAATCGGACTCCTGTACTGCGCAGGGGACTCCTCGGACTGAAATGCGACGATAACGGGCCGAAATGGGGGAAAACCGAGGCACACTGTAAAATCCGGAACGCCGCTGTCGATCTTCCCAAAAATCTGGGAACGCACCACGAGGTAGAAAAATGTGAGAGGAAAAACTTCTCTTCAAGGCTCTCTCCCTGGTTCTCTCTCTTTCTCTCGGAAAAAGCCCAAGAAGAGAGGGGAGGGGGCCTTTATATAGGCCCAGCCAAACAAATGGGAAAATGACCCCTGTGTCCCCACTTTCGGGCGCAGGGGTCATTTTCGGGCTGCTACAGTGCAGCCCAGCCCACGGGATTTCCGGCGGCTACAGTGCGGCCCAGCCCACGGCCCATCCCACACGGGATCCGGGTCGGACCGAATTTTGGTCCGACCCGCTCGGGCGTCCGACACGTGTCCCCCGCACAGGGGACAGCGCGCCCGGCGAACCGGGCGCGGCCACGTGCCCCCCTGCGGGGCGGCGGGGTGGGTGGCGCCACCCAATGGCGGGGCGCCACGTGGCGGGCGTTCCCCGCCCGTCACGCCCGCCGGCCGCCGCTGCCGCGCCGCCTGCGCGCCTGCGCCCGCGCGTGCGTACGGCCGCAGGCGCGCGCCTGCGGGTGCACCGCGCGCACCTGCGCCGTCCAACCCGGGGCCGCCACGTGGCGCGCCCCGGTGCACCGTGCACCGCGCCCCACCCCACGCCTGCCCGGCCTGCCCGCGCTGCCCGCGCACCCTCCCGTGCGCCGCGCGCCCTGGACCGGACCAACCGGTGCCCGCCACGTGGCCCGCCGGTGCACCGTGCACCGGCGGTCCATTCCGTGGACCGGGAGTGGCGCGCCGGCCCAATAAGGAGGCGCCACGTGTCCCCGGCCGGTCCACAAGTCCCCCCATGCACCATTTTGCACAGAAAACTTCCGGGGGTCCGTTTTTGGGCATCCGGACTCCAAATTAAATAAGTAAATAGCCGTTTTCAAGCGTTTTTCCGCGCTGAATCCAAATACGGCCTCCGTTTAGCCTGATTCCATTCCTAAAATTTGGCAAAGTCAGCCGAAGGTCAGGCTTGGCCCCAAAACCTCCCTGAGTCCAAACAACACATCCCTTTGACATGTTGGGGCCCAACACACCAACACTAGGTGTTCCACACCCCGAACAGGGGAAAAACACAGGGGAAAAACTGGGACACTACACCAACAGTAAATTCGGTCCCAAAGTCCTCCTCTCACCCACGTCACTCCAATACAAAGGTGACCGACACTTGCGTCCATACAACGCCTCAAACGGAGCCATCTGAATGCTCGCCTGATAGCTGTTGTTGTACGCAAACTCAACCAATGGTAAGTGTCTGTAGAGTACCGGGTTTTTCGGTTAGCGCACCGACCTCGCAAGATGGCGTGGTGCGGGGGAATTGCCACGGGCATGTTCCTTATGTGTTTTCAGTTGAGTTCGGGTCGATTCGAATCAACGCGGAAGCCCCAGCTAAATTCGGAGTTTTCCGGGTTTGTCCGCCGTTAGAGGACTGGTTTCGGGAAGCCTCGACTTCACAGTGGAGTGCAGAAAATTTGGGAATACTTGGAACAGGTGTATTTTATGATTGCAGCTGAGTTCGGGAGGTTCCGGACTGACGCGGAGGACCCGAAGTCAAAAAGTGAGTTGGAACTGGCAGTTTTGGGAGCCGAATTTTGGATTGAGCACACCGACTCCACGGTTGATCTTTTTGAGGAGAAAAAGCTTTGAGCGTGTGTATTTTCAGATTACAGCGAGGTTCGGGAGGTTTTGGACCCGTGCGGAAGCCCCGAGGGCAAAAAGTGAGTTGACGGGGGCTTTTGATGGATTATTTAATTAAATAAATTAATTAGTTGAATTAATTAGTGGTATTGGGGTTTTGATCTGGGAGGTTTGGTGGAAAGAAAAGAATTATTGACGTGATTTTGGTAAGGGATATTAGTGTGGGTTGGATTTTTTTTTTCTTGGGTGCATTTAATGCTCCCAACTACCCCTCCTCCCCTTAATTAGCCTATGGCTAATTAATCGCCACCTCATCTTCTCCTTCAAAGGGAAGCAGAGGAATGGAGTGGAAACAGAGGAAATGAATGAAAGGGAGAATGAGAGAAACGATGTAAGAAGAAAAAGAGAAAAATGGTGAAAAGGGTTGTCGACTGCGAGGCGTTGATCTGGACCTTCTGCGAAGAGCTGCGGGGCCGAGCGGAGCGCGCGCGCGTCGAGCATCGATCAAGGTAAGTTGCAGTTTTTTTTGTAGAGCTTGGGTTTTTTCTCAATTTTGTAGGTGTGGACTAGTTGTCCACAACCCTACAGGAGCTGTGAGGGTTTGCCGCGCGGGCGCGCAACGGCGCGCGGGCGGCTGGCCCTGTCGCTGTGCGGGAACACAGAGGTGCCGCGCGCGCGACAGGCAGCGCATGCTGCGCAGGCGCACCCAGACGCCACGCGCAGCAGCGCCAGGCCGCTGCACGGGCGCCAGAGGCGCCGCGCGCAGCAGCGCCTGGGCGCTGCGCGGGCACGTTGGGCGCGCGCAGCAGCGCCGGGCCGCTGCGCGGGCGACAGAGGCGCCGCGCACGGCAGCACCCAGACGCCGCGCGCAGCAGCGCCAAGCCGCTGCGTGGGCGCCAGAGGCGCCGCGCGCAGCAGCGCCTAGGCGCTGCCCGGGCGCCTTGGGCGCGCGCGCAGCAGCGCCGGGCCGCTGCGCGGGCGCCTTGGGCGCTGCTGCGCGCGCCGCTGCGCGGGCGCTAGGGGCGCGGCGCGCAGCAGCGCCGGGCCGCTGCGCGGGCACCTTGGGCGCGCGCACAGCAGCGCCTGGGCGCTGCGCGGGCGCCTTGGGAGCGCGCAGCAGCGCCGGGCCGCTGCGCGGGCGCCAGGGGCGCGCGCGACCAGCCTTGGCGCAGCAACGGCAGCAGCGGCGTGCTGCTGCGCAGCGCGGCGGCGGCTGCGGCAGGCTGCGAGCACGCTGGTGCCGCGCGAGCAGCGGCAGCGGTGGCGCGTTTTGGCTTGTGTGCTGGTGGTTTTTCGCGCTGTGATTTTTTGATGGCAGGGACTGTTTTTACCGGCGATCACGCGGGAGGCCATCTTAACGAGTTTTTGTGCTTTTCTTTCATCTCTGTGTTCAGTTTTATGGACCGCTTGGCCGGATTGGAGTGTTTCCGTCGCACGGAGCCGCAGTAGCTTGGAGGCTGGATTGTGCTGAATGTTGGCTGGTGTACACAAGGTGTGCTGGGGTGTGTATGTGGTGTGTGTATGCTGTTGATGATGTTGAGGATTGATGATGATGATGCTGATGATTGATGATGCTAATTATGATGATGATGATGATGATGATTATGATAAGGATCCTTTTGTGTAAGCTGTGAGCTTTGTGTGAATTTGGAGCTAGTAGAGAATGGATTATGGATTTTTGATAAATTGTATTATGAGAGCAGAATTTTCGGATAGTGCTGTGTGTGTGTGTTTGTGAGTGTTAAGAGTTTGTAATACCTGCAAGGCAATACAAGTATTACCAAGTAGCAGTAGAGGAGTAGGAGGATAAGGGTATAGAGAAAAGAACCGAGTATTAAGAACTTAGCTGACGATTGGTTCCAAGTTGGCTGCACTCCGCCTGTGGATCGTCCTTGGAGAGCAAGGTATCGCCATGTATGAGAGGGAGGAGTTCTAGAGGGTTCCAGAGAAGGGAGGAAGACGAAGACGAACCGGGGGGAAATGAAGTAATCAGAGGAGTAACCAGGGTGTAGAGCAGAGTGGGGGAAGTGCTTCCAGCTGTAGAGCACTAGAAGAGTGTGGAAGGTGCTTCGGGTCGGGTGCGGGTCGGATGCGGGTCGGATGCCGGGAAGGAACCGCACCAATGCGCACAACCGGTGCAGGCCCAAGCCCAAGCGGTACTCAACATGGACTCAACCATTGTCGCGGGAGGAAACACAGGAGGAGGCCCATTAGCCAAATTAATACACAATTACACTTTACTACTTAAATACATACATATTTGACAATAGTCCCTATGTGTAGGCTATAAATAGGTAGTTGTAACTAAATAACGGATTATGAAAGGAAGCAACTACTCTTTCTCTCCCACAATCATCTTCTTCTTCTTCACTGAGCTCCTTCCCTTTCCTCTGTTCCTCTCTCTACCTCTCTCCTACGCCAAGTTACCCGATCACCATTGATACCCTAGCTTTATCCTGAGCCAGGAGCAAGCTACCAACCGGATCATCATCATCGAGATCCCCTCAGGAAGATCTCATCACCGAAAATCCCAACTCCGATCTGGTTGAAGTGCTGGATCTTCATCGTCGCCATCCACGAGCCCAGATCTGATTTTCCCGGGTGGTTGCGACTCGGATGAACCCTTACAAGTGGTATCAGAGCAGTTCCAATCCCAGGGACTGTGGAATCTGGAGAAGACCCGAGTAGGTACTCTTCTCAATTCCCATCAACCTTCGCATTCTGTTCAGATTAAATCTGCATGCAATATAGAGTAATTGTGAGAATAAGAACAAGACACATACTATTCAACAAGTTGGAAGAAAAATTCCCACCTATTCAGATTCAGTAAGATTGCAACGTAGAGCAGTTAGGAGAGTAAGCATAATCACATCAGTTCCGACAAGATTGGGAAAAAGAGTCACAATCGATTTAGATTTACGGTCGATTCATTCCAGATGGCAGAGGGCACCCGACTGAGAGATCTCAATGAGCATATGTTAACCCTAGAATCTAGAATGCATAAGCTCACCACTGAGTATCAGGAAAGGGTAGTGGAGTTAACTGCTCAGATCAAGGAGGTGAGTGAGACGGAACAAAAGCACTATGAATCGATGCAAGTAGAAGCAATGAGGAGGCATGATTCCATCCTCAAAGACAGTGCAGCAAAGCATGAAGAACTGTTAGTATTATTGGCAGCCCGCAATCCTCAAGTAGCAGCTGTAGAGAGAATACAACCAGAATCAAATGTCAATAGGGGTTATCAAAACAATGTTGGAAATAAAACTGTGAAGATAGAGACTAAGGAAAGTAGAGGTAAGGGAATATTACCTATGCCGAGCAGAGATGTGGAGCAAGGAGAGTGTAGAGTATCGGGATTTCGGATAGCGCACCGACCTCGTGGGATGGCGTGGTGTGGATTAATCGCTCGAGCGTGTTCCATATTGGATTACAGATGAGTTCGGGTCGACTCGGTTTAACGCGGAAGCCCCAGGTTGATTCGGGGTTTTCCGGACATTGTTCGCCGTTAGAGGACTGGTTTCGGGGGAAGCATCGACCCCACAGTGGAGTGCAGAAAATTTGGAAATACTTGGAACAGGTATACTTTGAGTTTACAGCGGACTTCGGGAGGTTCCGGACTGACGCGGAAGATCCGAGGGCGAAAAGTGAGTCGGAACGGGCAGTTTTGGAGCCGGTTTTTGGATTGAGCACACCGACTCCACGGTTGAGCTTTTTGAGGGGAAAAAGATTTGAGCATGTGTATTTTCAAATTACAGCGGAGTTCGGAAGGTTTCGGACTGGTGCGGAGGCCCCGAAGGCAAAAAGTGACTTGGAGTTGGCCTGGATTAATTAATTAATAAAATTAATTTATGGGTTAAGTCTTCGAGGCAGCAAAGTATAGAAGGAAAGAGAGAGAATGAGAATGAATTAATTGGAGTTAGGTGTGAGATGAGATATTTATTTGTAGTGGAGCATTAAATGCTGCCACCTTCCTCATTAATTAGGCATCCCCTAATTAAGCAGCCTTGCCACGTCACCTCCTCCTCCACCTTAAAGCAGAGGGGTTGAGTGGAAACAGAGGAATTGAAGAAAAGGGTGAAAGAGAGAAAAGAGAGAGAAATGAAGGAAGATGAAGATGGAGGAAGTGGAGTTGATGGGTTTGGAGTGTGCTTTTGCTGTGGACCTCCCGTTGGTAGCCGCTTGGAGCCGTGCGGCGTGCGCGCCGGGCATCTTTTGAGGTATGTTCGGTTCTTGTTTTGAGAGAAATAGTGTGGGCTTGCTGTCCATTTTTTTTGGAACAGCAAGCAGCGGGAACCGGGCTGGCGCACGGCACGTGGGCGCACTGCGCGGGCGCGGCGCAGTCACCGCGCATGCGCGCGGATGCAGCGCGCAGGCTGCGGGCCGCGCGGTGCGCAGGCTGCGGGCCCGCGCAGCGCGCGGCTTGCGGGCCCTGGCGCCGCGCGCCAACTGCTGCTGTGCCGCACGGCAGCAGCAGCAACGCGCGGCGGCGGCGGCCGCGCATGGCAGCAACGCGCGGCGGCGGCGGCCGCGCATGGCAGCAGCGCGCGGCGGCGGCTTGCGACGCATGTCGGCGTGAGGGGTTTCCGTTTTGGGCTTGGTTTTGACGCCGGCGACCGCGCATTTTGACCGTGTGTCCTCTAATTTTGGGTTTTTTTCCCTTTCTCTTGCAGTTGGTGGTTGCTCTGTTGAGGTATTGAGCATAAGGCTGATGCTGGGTGTGCATGGATGCTGGTAAAGGATCACTTGGGTATTTTGGTGCCTTGAGGTTTTGAGTTGGCTGTGGAATTGCGTGGTTGAGAGCATGTAGTTTGGACTTTGTAAAATTGTAATAGGAGTGGTGCTGATGCTTAGGGAGGGTAAGTGAATTATATGAGTGTGATTATGTAGGGTGAGCATTATTGGAGTGCAGATATGGTGTTTGGGTTTTGTGGGTTGTGTTCATGCTGTGATGCGTGGATGATTCTGTTAATATTGTGTGTATGTGGGCATCTAATTATGAGTATGCAGTTTTTATGGTGGACTTGTGGGTGTGTACAAATGGAGCTTTTAAGAGTGCTATGGATTTTTTCTTTTGTGATTGTAATAGAGGATGCATGTGTGAGGTATATGTATACTGTGGACTTGGTGTTTTTAATGGTGTTAGTGAGCTGGTAGTTTGTGTGGTATGTGGGATTGTGAGTACCTTGTTATATGTGCATTTGATGGTTAGTGAGCAGATGTTGGGGGAAACTTGTTAATTGGAGCTTGCAGAGTGTGGATTATGGATTTTTGGTTTATGATAATATGTAAGCATGTAATTCTTTTGAGTATATGGATGGACTTGGGTTTAACTATCTGGGTTTAAGTAGTTATGTATTTTATTTGTGCTAGGAGCATAAGGGTATGTGTTGTGGGACTTTTGGTGTACTGTGAGCAAGTGATTTGAGTTGAGTTGTGGGGTGTTTGTGTGAAGTGGATGGTGTATGTGAGTAAATTGTTAAGTGAGCATTAATTTATTAGCGTGCTAATTGGAACATTTGGAATGTGCTGTGGAAGTATAATGTGGATGACTTATAAGCTGAAGGACTTGGGTTATGTGTTTAGTTGTGTTGAGAGTTAAAATTAAGTGTGCAGATGTTATAAGAACTTGTATTATGCTAGGAGCAAAGGATTGGCTGTTTGGAATTTATTTTTGTACACTTGGATCATGTTGAGAGCTGTGTGGCAGATGGTTAATGCGGTATGGTGTTGGGGCTTGGGCTAGCTTAAACTGATGGTGGACTTATTGTTTTCTTTTTGAGAACACTTGCTTGGGGTGTTCTGAGCCTTTGCGCGCATTGTGAGTGAGCAGTGAGTGCGCCGAATGCGCGCCGGATTTGTGAGGATTTGAGAGCTTTATTTGCTATTTCCGGGGATTCTTTGGAGGTCGCGACAGAGTGCGCGCGCGCGGCGCGACTTTCGTTTTCCGGCAGATTCGCGGCAGCAAGCAATTCGGCGCTTCACCGACTTCAGCGATTGCCTGTGGAAAGCGTTCCAGGTGGGTTGGAATTTCTCCAAAATTTATGGAATGCCCTCTAATGCTTCTGTAAGCATATTGATCATGTTTAGCTTATTTATCATATATTGATCATGATTAGCTGACTTTTATATATTGATAATCTGATAGTTGCCTAGAAAATTATAGAATGACATTCTTGAGCCCCAGACATTTTTAGTATAATCTAGAGGTTATTTGACACTAGACTGCATGTTCATTTGAGATTCAGGCTGCATCTGGACCTTCATATATTTTTAGTGCCCCGTTTTAAGTAAAACTTCATTTTTTTTTAAAAAGGGTTTTTAACTATTAAGAACACTATGAATGGTCCAGATTGATTGAATTGATTATATACTCGTGCCGAGGGCCGAGTAGATTTTTAGAGCATTGTGAGATGACTTTCTAGTGTCATGAGAGAGTTTTAGCATTTTTTCCAGTTCGGGGGCGGAAGCTATGGGCGGCTACGCCTGTAGCCTGTTCTTGTTTGATAGGGTTGTAGGTGGCAGTCATTCAGAATTTCCAGGCCTCCCGTGTGAGAGATTGAGAACTTATTTTCCCTATTTGGATTACTCTAGATCTTGGGTTGTGTTCATGATTTAGTGGTGGAGGTAGTTCTCCCACTTAGTTTTGAGGATATTTGGGGTTCTGGCAGATCGAGTCGCGGAGGTTTCCGACTCAGCCATGGTCGTGCATTATCAGATTGAGTCGTTGAGGGTTCTCCGACATAGCTGTGAGAGCGTTTGGGCTATTCATGTTTGAGTCGAGGTTCTTTTTCCGACTGAGTTGTGCTTTGAGCTTTGAGATACCGATCTGTTTGATCGAGGATTATAGCCTGCTGAGCCTGCCATTTTATGCCAGTTATGAGATACTTGAGATACTTGAGTTCGCGGGGTCGCTCCCCGTGAGCTACGCTCCGGATGCGATGATGATACCGAGCCTGACGAGGCTGCGATGTGATTACTGAGATAGTCCTTGAGGGACACCCTACGTAAGACCAAGTCCTGTTTGGGCGTAGTGGCAGTAGATGAGCGCAGGCTTGACTTGACTGGTCCAAAGAGGGACAGTCATTGAGATTCGGGTGATTTGTGTGAGTGAGTTTCATTGCATGTTCATAGATGAGATTTCCTTTGAGCATAGTACTTGAGGCATTTTATTAGCAGTGTTAGTGTATGCATAGCAGGATCAGAGTAGAGTTTCTTCAGCATAATGTCGTTACTTATTAGCTGTAGTTCTTTTCCTGCTTCCCTTTATCTATCTATCTATCTACCTGCATACCTATCTGTTTTGCCTCCAGTAGACTTAGTGGGCATACCGTGGATATTGGGACGGTACCCACTGAGATCTGCCTTCTGCAGTAGATCTCACACCCTCTGCGGTGACAGGTTTGAGGCAGCTGTTCCGGCTTGGTTCGTGCGGAGACAGCAGTTCGAGGTGAGGACGTGGCCGAGTAGTTCCTTACCAGCTTTTTAGTCAGAGGTAGATGTACCCTGTTGGTTTTATGTTTCCACTTTTGTACTGAGAGGGTGAGGATTTATTTTATTATTATTTCATTTGAGGGACCTGTACTGTTGACTTGTGTATTAGTGGAGCTTAATTATTTCAGATGTTCTGTTTTATTCTTTAGCTTTTGGTTTTAGTTTCAACTCTGATACATATTTTTTAGCTTTGGATCTGACTTGCAGGATAGACGCTTCGTCTGTGCGGCAGTTTCCGTACAGATGGCGGATCTGTTGGCAAGCCCGGGTCGCAGTTTCGACCCCGGGGCGTGACAGAGAGTATGATCGAAGTGATGCCATGACAAGCCGCAGCAATCACCACCATCATACTCCATACCCACGGCTAGAGTTCCCTATATTCACTGGAGATGAACCCAGGGTTTGGGTGGAGAATTGTGAACAATATTTTGAAGTTTACCAGATTCCTCAACATCAATGGGTAAACATTGCTACTATGCATATGAGTGGAAGGGCTAGGACATGGAAGTAGAGCTATTTGGTCCACAAGCAATTGATTAGTTGGGAGGAGTTTGTAGAATCTCTTTACCGCAGGTTTGCACAAACGGGTGAAAGGTATTTGATAAGAGAGTTCAATAATTTGCGACAATTAAGTTCTGTTGAGAGGTACCAGGAAAGATTCGAGGAACTCAAAACCCAGTTATTGTACCACAATCCTCAGCTGTCGGAGGAACATCTTATTTCATGTTATATCAATGGCCTGAGGGAAGATTTAATACCCTTTATGGATATTGTTCATCCAAATACTCTAGAAGAAGCTTATGAGCAAGCCAAGTTACATGAGAGGGCACTCTTAATCATAAGCAGGAAGTACAAACCCAGTTCAAAACCCTCAGGAGCAGTTTATCAATCAGATAACACCTTCAGGCCACAGTCACTACCAACTCAGAAATCTACCCCAACTCAGTTCCAACCAATGGGAAGAAACTCTTTACCTTACAATAAAGCACTGATAGAACAAAGAAGGGCAGCAGGCCAATGCTTTAAGTGTGGGAATAGGTACCACCCGGGGCAAATTTGCTCTACTAAGCCCCTGAATTACATGCATGGTCAAGCAGAAAAATCAGAGATTTATGATGAAGACTGTATATCTGAAGAAGATCCAGAATTGGAATGTGAAACTATCACCCAAGAAGGAGAAACTTCCTTAAATCATGAGGAGGGAATCTCAGTGCATGCACTAAGTGGAGAGAAGCTGCCAGATACTATCAAATTGCAAGGAGAAGCCAAAGGCCAATCTCTGTCCATCTTAATTGACACGGGTAGTACCCACAGTTTTATGGATCTACAATTAGCTAAGGAGATGAAAGTCCAGATGGTAGCTGCACATCCATTGATAGTCACAGTGGCTAACGGACACAAGGTCCTTAGTAAGCTTCAGTGCCTGGGTTTTAATTGGACTATGCAGGGTCATTCATTCCAAGCAGATCTAAGAATCATCAGACTTGAAGGATCAGGTGTGATCTTAGGCATCGATTGGTTGAGATCTTATGGACAAGTTACATTTGATTTCCAACAACATGCTATTACTATCTCAAAGGAGGGCCAAACCATTATACTGAGAGGTATGAATGAAAAGGCCAAGTTGAGGGTAATCACAGCAGGGCAGTGGTTCCAAGAATACCCTCGGGGTGAGTGTTGTGTCATACAACAGTGTTCCAGTGACCACTGTGAGGAAGTGTTAATATTGATCTTGAGTTAGCAAAGGTGGTGGATCAGTTTGCAGATGTTTTTGCTGAGCCCAAGGGGTTACCCCCGCAGAGAAGAGAGGATCACAGGATACCGCTTCAACCTGGTACCACTCCAGTCAATCTCAGGCCGTATAGGCACTCACATGAGCAAAAGGGGGAGGTGGAAAGGCAAGTGCAAGAGATGCTTGAGACATCTATAATACAAGAGAGCAATAGTTCTTTTGCAGCCCCAGTTTTATTAGTGAAAAAAAAGGATGGGAGTTGGAGAATGTGTGTGGACTATAGACAGTTAAATAAAGCAACTATCAAGGACAAGTTCCCCATTCCTATCATTGATGACTTACTAGATGAACTGGGAGGTTCAAAATTGTTCTCGAAGCTGGATCTAAGATCAGGTTACCACCAGATTAGAGTCTACACAGAGGACATTCCCAAGACTGCATTTCACACACACCAAGGGCACTACGAATTTAAAGTTATGCCCTTTGGATTAACCAATGCTCCTGCAACCTTCCAATCCTTAATGAACACGGTTTTTAAATCACAACTGAGGAAATTTGTATTGGTATTTTTTGACGATATTCTGGTGTACAGTAAGTCTTTGGAAGAGCATGTTAGTCACTTAACATTGGTCCTAGAACTTATGAGAACTAATCAACTGTATGCAAAAAGGAGCAAGTGTGCTTTTGGAAGGAAGCAGGTGGAATACTTGGGGCACATCATATTAGAGGAAGGCGTAGCTACAGATCCTGCTAAGATAGAAGCCATGGTTCATTGGCCTGTTCCCCAAACTATAAAAGGATTGCGTGGATTCTTGGGATTGACTGGGTATTATCGTAAGTTTGTTAAACACTATGGATCTATTTGTAAGCCTCTCACTGAATTACTGAAGAAAGATCAATTCCACTGGACTTCGGAAGCTTAACAAGCATTCGAGGCACTAAAGGTGGACATGACCACAGCTCCAGTTCTTAGGCTACCTGACTATGAAAAACCATTTGTTCTAGAGGTGGATGCTAGTGGTGAAGGCATTGGGGCGGTATTATCACAAGAGGGTAGACCTATAGCTTTCCTCAGTAAGGCTATAAAGGGAAAAAATCTGAGCCTCTCTACTTATGAAAAAGAATTTCTAGCCATCCTGATGGCCACTCAAAAGTGGAAACATTATCTGATGGTTGGGAGTTTTGTTATAAAAACTGACCATGAGAGTTTAAAATATCTTTTGGAGCAGAAGATTGTGACCCAAATGCAACAGAAGGGAATGATGAAGTTAATGGGGTTTGATTACTCTATTCTGTATAGGAAGGGAAAGGAGAATAAGGCTGCGGATGCACTGTCTCGACTCAGTTTTGATACGGCTCGAAATATGGCTATCACTACTATTACTCCAGGCTGGACTTATGAATTAGAGAATAGCTATCAAGATGACTTGCACTCTAAAGCAATTATTGCCCAGCTTAAAATACAACCTGAAGGGTGTCCACCCTATACCTACTACCAGGGAGTTCTAAGATATAAAGGTAAAATATATGTTGGTAGTTCAGGTGATTTGAGAGACAAATTAATCAAACATTTCCATCATTCAGTGACTGGTGGTCACTCTGGGGTGTTACACACATATCAAAGGGCTAAGAGCCATTTTTTCTGGATTGGTATGAAGAAACAGATTGAGAATCAAGTCCGGAGCTGTGAAGTATGTGCACAAAACAAAGTGGATACACAAGCTACCCCGGGGTTACTACAGCCTCTACCCATACCAAACCAAATCTGGGAGGACATTAGTATGGATTTCATAGAGTCTTTGCCAAGATCTGAGGGTAAGGATACCATTCTAGTGGTTGTGGATAGGCTAACTAAGTACTCCCATTTTATATCACTGCGACACCCATTCACAGCTCAAGGAATAGCAAGAATATTTTTAGACACTGTGTATAAACTACATGGATGCCCTAAAAGTATCATCACTGACAGAGACAAGATATTTACTAGCCGATTTTGGAAGGAATTATTCACACTATTGGGCATACAATTGAAAATGAGCACCTCGTATCATCCTGAAACCGATGGACAGACCGAGAGGGTCAATAGGTGTTTGGGAACCTACTTAAGGTGTATGTGCTTTCAGCATCCTCAGAGATGGGCCAAGTATCTACCATTAGCTGAATGGTGGTATAATACAAATTACCACACATCACTTGGCACCACTCCTTATCTGGCCCTATATGGAGTGGCCCCTCCCTCTACCTTGGTGGCCACTGCAAGCGCAGCTACCCTCCCAGAGGTAAGAGAATGGGGGCAAGAGAGAGAGAGATTAACTGCGGAGTTAAAGGATCGGCTACAGATAGCTCAGAACCGCATGAAACAGCAAGCTGACAAGCACAGGAGGGATAAAGAATATGCAGTTGGAGATTGGTTATACCTGAAATTGCAACCATACCGTCAAGTATCTCTGGCAACGAGGAAAAACCCCAAGTTAGCAGCTCGCTACTATGGGCCCTTTGAAGTATTAGCGAGGGTGGGGAAGGTGGCATATCGTCTGAATTTGCCCCCAGATTCTCAACTCCACCCGGTGTTCCATATTTCACAGCTGAAGCAGGGAGCGCCGCCCAACAGCCAAGTCATTCCCACAGTACCACTCACGGGGGCGAATGGTGAGCCTTTAGCTGGACCGGAGGTGATACTGGGAAGCCGCACAGGCCGCAAGGGGCGTAAAGAGGTGAAGGAGGTACTGGTAAAATGGTTTAATC
This sequence comes from Tillandsia fasciculata, assembly GCA_029168755.2. Classification (NCBI taxonomy): domain Eukaryota; kingdom Viridiplantae; phylum Streptophyta; class Magnoliopsida; order Poales; family Bromeliaceae; genus Tillandsia; species Tillandsia fasciculata. The sequence goes on from CM054945.1 coordinate 6,921,251, forward strand.
TTCCCGAAGAAGCAGCCACATGGGAAGACTTGACGGGGTTACTTTCCCGGTACCCCGACTTTATTCCCTGAGGACAGGTCATAGCTCAAGAGGGGTGGATTGTAATACCTGCAAGGCAATACAAGTATTACCAAGTAGCAGTAGAGGAGTAGGAGGATAAGGGTATAGAGAAAAGAACCGAGTATTAAGAACTTAGCTGACGATTGGTTCCAAGTTGGCTGCACTCCGCCTGTGGATCGTCCTTGGAGAGCAAGGTATCGCCATGTATGAGAGGGAGGAGTTCTGGAGGGTTCCAGAGAAGGGAGGAAGACGAAGACGAACCGGGGGGAAAGGAAGTAATCAGAGGAGTAACCAGGGTGTAGAGCAGAGTGGGGGAAGTGCTTCCAGCTGTAGAGCACTAGAAGAGTGTGGAAGGTGCTTCGGGTCGGGTGCGGGTCGGATGCGGGTCGGATGCCGGGAAGGAACCGCACCAATGCGCACAACCGGTGCAGGCCCAAGCCCAAGCGGTACTCAACATGGACTCAGCCATTGTCGCGGGAGGAAACACAGGAGGAGGCCCATTAGCCAAATTAATACACAATTACACTTTACTACTTAAATACATACATATTAGACAATAGTCCCTATGTGTAGGCTATAAATAGGTAGTTGTAACGGAATAACGGATTATGAAAGGAAGCAACTACTCTTTCTCTCCCACAATCATCTTCTTCTTCTTCACTGAGCTCCTTCCCTTTCCTCTGTTCCTCTCTCTACCTCTCTCCTACGCCAAGTTACCCGATCACCATTGATACCCTAGCTTGATCCTGAGCCAGGAGCAAGCTACCAACCGGATCATCATCGTCGAGATCCCCTCAGGAAGATCTCATCACCGAAAATCCCAACTCCGATCTGGTTGAAGTGCTGGATCTTCATCGTCGCCATCCACGAGCCCAGATCTGATTTTCCCGGGTGGTTGCGACTCAGATCAACCCTTACAGAGTTTTGGTTTGTACTAATGGATTTGTGAGTAATATGTGTATGTACTGTGGGTTTACCTATAGATGATGGACTTTGATTTAAGTACTGTGAAAGATGAGCTTAATTTATTTATATTGGGTAGACCTGTAGGGTGCAAAGGAATTTTGGAATATTTTGGTTAAGTAAATAGTAATTATTAATGTGCCTTTGGAGCTCTTAATTATGCTAGATCTTTAGTGAATGTGTGTTGTGGATGGTTAGAGCTACAGAGTGTGCTTGTGTGCTGTGGAGGTGTGGTGTGAGCCGTTGCGCGCCGGAATTTTGTGTGGACTCGAGAGAATTTTTCTGAGAATTTGCAGCACGATTTTCGAGGTTTCGTCAGTTCGAGGTTCCAGCACTTCACCGACTTCAGCAATTGCCTGCGGAAAGCGTTCCAGATGGGTTGGAATTTCTCCAAAATTTATGTAATGCCCTTTAATGCTATTGAATGCAATTTGATCATATTTATTATGCTATTTTCACTGTTTTACATCTGATAGTTGCCTGAAAATTTTTAGAAAATTATGTAGAACTCCAGATTATTTTTAGTAGACTCCTGTTACCATATGACACTAGGTTTCATGTTTTGTTTGCATCCTATTTGCACCTGAACCGTTTTAAAAATCGAGAAAAACCGTTTTTAAGGAAAAATCAATGTTTTCGAAAGTGGTTTTTTTTAACTTATGAATTCGCCCGAGGTATGGCATAGGTTCAGGGTGCTTCTGCCCTCGTGCCTGGGGGCCGAGGGGTCTCTTTTTGAGCTTTTGAGATGAGTATAGTGTCATTTGAGTTTGAGCTTTGGAGGAGATTATTCTAGATCATGGATCGTATTCGGATTTAGTAGTGGAGGTGGTTCTCCCACTTAGCTTTTGGAGTTTCGGCAGATCGAGTCGTGGAAGTTTCCCGACTCAGCCAGAGTCTTGCATTATCAGATTGAGTCGTTGAGGTTTCTCCGACATAGCTTTGAGATCTTGTGGGCATTTCCTGATCGAGTCGAGGGGTCTTTCACCGACCGAGTTGTGCTTTTGAGCTCGTGATACCGATCTGTTTGATCGAGGATTATAGCCTGCTGAGCCTGCCATTTTATGCCAGTTATGAGATACTTGAGATACTTGAGTTCGCGGGGTCGCTCCCCGCGAGCTACGCTCCGGATGCGATGATGATACCGAGCCTGACGAGGCTGCGATGTGATTACTGAGATAGTCCTTGAGGGACACCCTACGTAAGACCAAGTCCTGTTTGGGCGTAGTGGCAGTAGATGAGCGCAGGTTTGGTTTGACTGTTCCAAAGAGGGACAGTCATTGAGATTTGGGTGATTTGTGTGAGTGAGTTTCATTGCATGTTCATAGATGATATTTCCTTTGAGCATAGTACTTGAGGCATATTGTTAGCAGTGTTAGTGTATACATAGCAGGGTCAACTCTTCTTTCAGCATGATGTTGTCACTTAATAGCTTTAGTTCCTTTTCTGCTTTTCTTTTATCTATCTATCTGCATACCTATCTGTTTTGCTTCCAGTAGACTTAGTGGGCATACCGTGGATATTGGAACGGTACCCACTGAGATCTGCCTTCTGCAGTAGATCTCACACCCGCTGCGGTGATAGGTTTGTGGCAGCTGTTCCAGCTTGGCTCGCGCTGTGACAGCAGATCGAGATGAGGACGTGGCCGAGTAGTTTCTTACCAGCATTTGGGTCAGAGGTAGATGTACCCTGTTAGCTTCATATTTTCACTTTTGTACTGAGAGGGTGAGGCTTGTTTTTTTTTATTTTTTTTCCTTTGAGAGACCTGTATTGGGGACATGTATTATTGGAATTTATTTATTTTAGATTTACAGTGTAGCTATTGATTTATAGTTTTAGCTCTGATACATGTTTTTAGTTCTAGATCTGACTTGCAGGGTAGACGCTTCGTCTGTGCGGCAGTTTCCGTACAGATGGCGGATCTGTTGGCGAGTCCGGGTCGCAGTTTCGACCCCGGGACGTGACAGATTTAGGTGGTATCAGAGACAGGTTGTATAGGTCAATAAGGACTTAGAGGCCCTAGGCTATTGGTTGGACAGTAGGGTAACTGTCGTGAGAGACGAGACTTTAGCGAGAGTCCTGATTGAGTTTGTACCTCCCCCAAAGGATTGGGGTGAGTGATTTTACATGTTATTTCTCTAAAGATAATTATGTTGGCTGCAGACAACATAATACTTTAGTATGGGTAACATGTTCTAGACTTTCGCTTGATTGGGTCGAGAGAGTTTTGGTTCTAATGTTTATTTTGTTGCAGTGATTTTCGGTGCTTTCGAGACGCCGTGTAGCGGCAAGGGTGTATTCGACCTAGAATGAGGAGCCCGAACAGCAGGAGGCTGAATGACCAGAGCAGAGTGAGGACGGAGAGAAGGGGCCTAAGTAGCCCTGATATTGAGGCGATGCGGCGCCAGGAAGAGAACGTGGAGCGCGCGATGCGCATGCTTGGATCGAGAGTATTCCCCGGAGTATCGCCAGTAGTACCTCCGGCCGGGACATCGTCGACTTCGACCCAGATCGCACTGTGGATGGTGCAGAAGCAGCGAGAGGTTGCTGACCGGTTATTTACTTCATCCAGTTCCATCCCCTGCAGAATTCGGGATAGAGTTCGGAGCCTTAGGAGGCCGAAAACTGGATCGCTGCTATGGAAGAGCTGTTCGAGGATTTGTTCGTCCAGGAGAAGCGTCAGGGCGCTTGTTTTTGTACTCTTGGATAAGGACGCCTGTTGGGTTATAAATGTAATGGATCTAAATAGGGAAAAAAACACCTAGAGGGGGGTGAATAGGTGTAAACAATAAACACTCAAAAAATCATTGTGCAATAAAACCCAATGCTGAAATAAAAATGACACGCAAGATTTTTACGTGGAAAAACTCCAAACCGGAGTAAAAAACCACGGGACCGATCACACGGCGAAATCCACTAGAATTAAAACACGTACAAGGTGATATAACGTACTCACAGACGACTCAACCTTTTACCATACGCTCCTAGTAGATCTTCTCCGCTCGCTCCACGACGCTTCTCGAATCCACGATCTACGCCCAACGCTGAATCCACAGCGTCCAACGTCGAGTCCACGACATCCGACCAAATCCACGGTCTTCACCCAGTAGCACGCTTCGAATCCACGAACGTACCTCGCTTCGAATCCACGAAAGCGGTTGCACCTTGAATCCACAAGGCCACGCGAGTCCACGCGCCGATTTTGGGAAAATCGCTGTTTTTGGGTGGTGATGATCCGCCGAATACTTAGATTAGAAATAGATCGGAAATACCATCTAAGTATTCATTAATTTGATTCTACTCAAAATCTGAGTTTGGAAAACCTAGAATCAAATTAATCAATATAGATGAAGAAACATAGAATTAAATCTATTGATTTCCTTTCTTCTCTATATGTGGATTTATCTTTTTCGGCTTATTTTTCCATTCATTCATTCGTTACCCTAAAAATGAATCATAGGGTCTATTTATAGGTTAGAAACCATTGGAAGAAGATAAGGATCAAAAACTAACCTTTTCTGAAATTTTACAGGACGGCGATCCGGATCGGATTTACTGCGATCCGGATTGCCATAACGAGATTGACAATTCCAAAAAAACACGGGTTCGGGATCCGGATTGAAATGCCCGATCCGGATCGTTCATGAATTTCAGCAAAAACCAATGTTCGGGATCCGGATCAGAATTGGCTTGGATCCGGATTGGATTTGCATATGAACCAACACCCTTCGGGATCCGGATTGGATTGGCTGATCCGGATCCTGAACATGTCCCATGTCCAGTTTTTGATTTTTATGCAATAAAAATTTTCCAAGTGTTTCTACACTATAAGAAGTATTCGGATCACCAAAAATTTTAGTTAAACATACCTGATCCTTTTGAATTCTTCTTTCTTGAGATTGAGGTATATGATCCAAATTTTCTTCATCTTCAATCTTCAAGACTTAACACTTTCACGAAATACGCCAACTCAAATTCCGTAACAATCTCCCCCTTTGGCGGTTTCGTGACAAAACACAAATCCACAAAAGAAAATTCAAAAAGGATATTTTTGTTGCTATCACCATACAACAAAAATTTACAATGAAGATCCAAATAAAAATGAATACATGATATAAACTCCTAAAACGGACTCTAGACTTAGATATCTGTAATCTCTGCAAAAATAAAGCATTCTTGACAAACAAATTCGTTAGATACCTCAAGAATTATAACATACAAAATCAAATACAGAGATAGAGTTTATATGACCATCATGACATTTGCAAAATCAGATATGTATGAAGATCACAATAGATACCGACATATCCTTTAAGCAATAGAACATTCAAATGTCACAAAGTAGTTAGTTAACATCAACTTGTTAGTTATATTACATGCCCAAATAGTTAGTCGAATAGTTAGTAGGACATGCATCAAATCACAAGATAAAAACCAAAGTTGAAGTTATACTTACCTTAGTTTTGACATAGTTCTCACATCATTGTTTTCATTGTTCAACATTGTTCATCTCTCCCCCTTTTTGTCACAAAACGGAGCCAAAATTACAAAAATAAGGAGAGTTAAAAAGCTCCAAAAATATGAAAAACCTAAGAACTAAGACTAAAGTCTAAAAACTAAATCCAAAAAATTAAAATCCTGCACAAATCTGCACAAAAAGTTGTTAGAGCACAAATTAGTCATCGGAGTCTGATTCCTCAGACGCACTATATCCCATCTTAGTGAACATTTTCTTGATCAATTTCTTCATCGAGTTTACTCTCTTGGTCAATGTAATTTGTGATGCTGTGATGATCTCGAGTTCCTCAGAAATTCGCCTTTGTTCTTAGGCTATCTGCTCTTGCTCAAAAGATAGGCGCTGTTGTTGCTTGAAAATTGAAGTTACCGATGCTTCATCATGTGTTCCGGGTGGTTGTTGAGATGGAGAGGCAGAGGTGCCAACACACGGTTTCTTCCCAGTGGAAGGTGTCGGAGTAACATGTGGCAATTTGTGAAGGGACTTCACAATCGTTGACTCATCTATCATCCCCCAACAGTGTTGATATGATGTCGAACTGATATCAATTTCAAACTTTTTCAAGATCCTCATGATGATCAATGGAAATGGAAGTCGCTCAGAAGGATGAGGATGCTCAACATATCTTGACATTCTTTTCCAAATTATGTAGGGGATGTTCATGTTCAACCCTACAGCCTCAGAAGGATAACCTATGAGATATAAGAACAACATTCTATCCCATCTCACTACCTTTGTCTGCATGTTAGGGAGAATGTTGTAACACGTGATGAAGTTAAGAAAGCGGTACTCAAGCCGAAGGTGTTTGGATTTTACAGATTTTTCATCTGCTGATTCAGTTCCTTCCAAACAAATTCCTTCTATCACGGTTTGCCACAAGGCATTTGTCAAGCTTCTTCCCGTCAAAAAGTTGATCCCCGATCTGTTGGATTCCATTCCTAGGACTTCGCCGATTAACTGCAGAGTGATTTTAAGTGTCATCCCTTGGATATTTGTATAGAAATGCATTGAGCCACATTCATCTTCTTGAAGATGTCTTGCATTTGTGTAAAAGGTTCTTACACGATACAAACAATATCCAAGTAATTCGGGGAATCGGCAGACTTGGATGAGATTAGCTCGGTCAATCAAAGTCCCAAACTCTGGTGAGTGATTTCGGAGAGCTTCAATGTTGACATGTCGTTCACTGATGCATTCACGATGTTCAAAAGCTCTAAGGCAATCAGTGTTAACGAACACTTCTTCCACGCGAGGCGGGGAGTCAGGAACTGTTGGTTTGCTAACATCAGCATCTCGTGCTCGTCCAAAGCGTCGAGCTAGTCGTTTCCTTTTTACGAAGATGGTTGGTGACGTCATAGGTGTTTTTCCTGTGTCCATGGGTGCCTTTTCTTTAGGTTTAACGGGCATTGATTCATCATCATCCGTCAACTTGTCCCAGTCTACCTCATCATTATCTGCTTCAGTTTCTGAATCACTGATAAGATGAAATTCATCTTTTCGTTGAGGTTTCTTGGCTCTTTTCAGTTTGTTGGTTGCTCGAGTATGCACCATTGTAACCAAGAGAAGAATGATCCATGAGAATGCCATTGTTGTTTGTGCTTTGTGTTTAAGAATTGTCCTGTAAAGAGCAACTCAAGAACATGAAAAATTATTAATTTTCAAAAATTGAAAAAATTGTACCCAAACAATCATAATCATGTAGAGAGACTAAGAATCAAATTAGTTTTGCAAAAAGAATTTTAAAAATAGATCAATTCCATGTTTTTCAAAAATTCCTATTATATGCCCTAAAACCGAATTTTCAGAAATCGAAGCCCAAAAATTCATTAATCAGGAGAATACCTAGCATATAATCAAAACTAATCCACCCAGAGTTCTTATTTCAAAAGAAATTTGACCAAAAACCAATTCAAAACGAAAAAATTTCATGATTTCTACTCACGTTTTGAGCAAACAAGGAAAAACAGTGAAAAACCGAGATTTTGATCAATAAAACTTACTTGGAATCGAAGAACTTTGAGTTTGAAAGCTTCAAGAAGAAGAATCTAGAGAGAGAAGCTCTAGAGACTTAAGAACAAAAGATTAAGGTAAAAGAAATCAAAACCCCTTTGTTCCATTAAAAACCTAGCCGCGATCCGGATCGGATCGAGAATGTGATCCGGATCGGCTACCCGCAGGAAATACCTGCGTTCGGGATCCGGATCACTTAGTCCGATCCGGATCGGCTCCAACTTTTTCATCAGAAAAATTCAGAAAAATTCATAAAATCCAGAAAAAGTATGTAAGCACTTTAGCATATCAACTTTAAACAAAAATCATCGTTTCATACAACAAGAAATAGATTATACCAAATCTATCAAAAATACTCAAAAATGAAACGAAAATTTATGAAAATTAAAACTCTTAAAGTTGAACAACTTCAATCACATCTAACTTGATCTTATGCGTAATGCCTTTATCAAATCATCAATTTGGTAAAGAAAATGAAATACCAAGATCAATAGATGTTTGAAATCCCAGATAAGTTAGATAATATATCTAGACAATCTGTTGAAGAGAGTGGCTCTTTGAGCATCTTTCATTAAAAATCCCACCTTATACCAACCTTGAAATTTGACAGAGTCAAGTATTTCAATATGCATTTCATCAACATTTTTTTTAAAAAAAATTTGCTTGGCATACATGGAGTATCTTTTTCCTCCATGTGGTGGTAGTTTTCACACTCCTCATTGGGATGTAACTCTTTCCACATCTTTTGAGCATATTACATTTCTTTGACTCCCCCTCAATTGGCTATCAATTATTTAATATATAAGGTATTCAACCAAAAATTGATCTCGCATTCATACTCGACTAAGCAGTCAAATAAGATAATGACTATACCAAGAGATCATTGAGAGAGAAATTGACTTTGATCACTTAAAAGATGACTTAATTAACATAAATGATCATTGCAACATTGAAATATTATGATATCAAAAGCATAATAAATTTCTAAATGCGTGAAAAGATGCAATTAAAGTCAATTATGATCAATGCTCAATTAATGTCCTATGTACAAACATAGATGAAGAACAAAAACACAAAACAAAACCTAACCTAAGCAAAAGTTTCAAAAAGAGGTTATTTCAAGGAAAGCATTCCAATTGCTTTACGCAAATGAATAAAACGTTTTTGATCCAAAGGTTTTGTTAAAATGTCAGCTAATTGATCCTCAGTTGAAATATATGGAAGTTGAAGAATATTTGATTCAACTAGCTCTCTAAGAAAATGATATCTAAGTTCAATGTGTTTTGTTCTGAGTGCAACACAGGGTTTTTGAAATGTTTATAGCACTAGTGTTGTCACAAAGAATCGTTACCGAAGTTGCTGAAATCCGGAAGTCGCTCAACACGCTTTTCATCCAAATGAGTTGGGTTGAACAACTACCCGCTGAAATATATTCCGCTTTGACAGTCGAGAGTGCTATGCAGTTTTGCTTTTTACTATGCCACGCAACTAAGCAATGGCCAAGATAAAAACATGCACCACTCGTACTTTTCCGATCATCCACTGATCCTGCCCAATCGGCATCTGAGTATCCAACTATGTCCAGACTTGTTCCCATAGGATACCAAATTTCGAAATTTATTGTTCCTTTGATGTACCGGATGATCCTTTTCACCGTTTTCAGGTGAACCTCCTTTGGTGCTGATTGATATCTCGCGCAGATCCCAACACTAAAGGATATATCCGGGCGACTAGCCGTGAGGTAAAGTAGACTTCCAATCATACTACGATAAAGTTTCTCATCTACATTCTCACTATGTGATTCACTTCCAAGTCCCTTGTGGCTAGTTCCCATTGGAGTTCGAAAATGTTTAGAATTTTCTAAATCAAACTTTTTGACCAACTCCATTGCATACTTGGATTGACACAAATGGATGCCTTCATCATTTTGTTTTACTTGCAATCCAAGAAAGTAAGTCAATTCGCCCATCATGGACATCTCAAATTCGCTTTCTGTCACGCCCCGAGTTAAAAATCAGCGTCTAAAATTTTTTTTTTTTTTTATATCAGAGTTTCAAAACCAGCCAGGGCGCAACAGACCGCCACATATATAGAAGAGTCCCAATCCCCTTTGGGATTGAGCCTTTCCTATATATGCACGGCTAACTTAACAACATCATCAGAGTACTAACTACGTACTACATTTATTAAAATTACAAATTAATTATTACAACAACTTTACAGAATAAATTACACTTTTCTTTTTACTAATACAATTACATGTGCTTTTCGGCTGTCCAGGGTCAATCTCTAACTTGGAACCTCACCAACTCGTCCCGACATCCCAGCACCCGCTCGGCCTGAAAAACAGTCACCCGAGGGTGTGAGACACACCGGAGTGTATCCCAGTGGGCACGACGAGCCGAGGAATAGCAGATCGTACCTACTGGTACACAATACTAGAGGATAGTAATAATCACATGTTAGGTAAAGCAGATATATCTCTGGAGCTGTAATTTAAAGCAATCTGATAAAATCTTAAAGCAAGCATAGGCTGACAACTATAGCAGAATCAGGAATCATGAGATATGACAAAAGCAGGCTAAACAGGCATCATATGCATCAACAGATGAAATATCAAATACCCAATCATAAGCCACCATATTGGTCTACAAGACCTCAGGGAAAACCTGCCGAACCTGGCATCAAACAGAATCATGCTGATATAGATTCTAATCAAAACTAAGCAAGCATTGGGTAATCATAAGAGTATGATGTAAAGCAGATTAACCAGGCATATTATGCATCAATGAAAGAACAAACAAGTACCCAATCAAAAGCCACCATATTGGTCTACAAGACCTCAGGGATACCTCGCCGAACCTGGCACCAACCTGGCTGACATACTCCGGTACCCTTGGGCACTAACCTGGGAGTCACGGGTCGTATTCCAGACCACTTTACTGGTAAAGAACATCCACACGGGTCATGACTCCGCTGATGTTCGTGAAGTACAGCAGTGCGGGCGATCAATCATGCAAATGCTCAAGCTCACGGTCCACAGACCGGGTAATCGGCAACAAGCCAGAATCAATCCCCTCTGGGATGCAACAGTGATATGATAACAACATCCCTACTCAGTGCAAGATCAACAACAACAACTGAATACCAATCATGCAGACTAACCAGTCATGCAGACTAAACACATGTTTTTAAGAAAAACCTTTTGAAAAGTCCAAACCTCGAAGAGCGTTGCCCTCGTCCTATCAAACAAGAACAGACTCAGGCGACCCTACGAAGCTCGGTAGGTTTTAAGTCCAAACCTCGAAGAGCGTTGCCCTTGTCCTATCAAACAAGAACAGACTCAGGCTACCCTACGAAGCTCGGTAAAAGCATTTATTTAATAAAATCATGTATTTAGCAGCATAACGGGTGAACAACAAGCCGAACCAAGCCAATCAACGATGCAATATCAAGATCAACTGAATCTCAACTCATATGCAGGAATATAATCATCAACTAATCCAACCAAGGATGCAATATCAGAATCAACTGAATCTCAACTCATATGCAGGAATATAATCATCAACTAATCCAATCAAGGATGCAATATCAGAATCAACTGAATCTCAACTCATATGCAAGAATATAATCATCAACTAATCCAATCAAGGATGCAATATCAGAATCAACTGAATCTCAACTCATATGCAAGAATGAGCAGCAACTAAATATCATGGATCAGATATAATCAGGAAGTACTGATAATCAGGCATATAACCTAGCAAATGACCAATCATGCAAGGTATAATCTCATCAAAGGAAGACAGGTTCAATCAATCATCTAGGGTAAGCAAGAACAGGGGTCCAACCAATACCGTACACAGAGGGCCGAAATGATAAAGCCCGGACCGAAGATAACCCACCTGTCTATGCGCAGGCGATTTAACCCAATATGTGCTCAAATCCAGATGCAAACTGGACCAACCTGGATCAAAAATGTAAATCAAAGATCGACTTAGTCCCCCTAACGCCAACTCAAACATTAAAACCCTCTTAGTTATTTTAACTGCAATCCGGATACCGTAAAATCGTCGATTTTGCCGTTTTACGGATCGATATCCGATTTTCGCTCAACCAGAGCCGATGGATTCCTAACGAAAAGCTTAGGAATCATCTAGACGCTGTCATGAACAGTACTTGTTATTACTTTTGCATTCAGACCCCTAGGGTTTCCGAAAATCGCACATTTAGTGTCTTTTTAGCACTATTTTCGCTCGTTCTTTCAACTAGAAATTAATTTTGACATTTCGTCACTTCCAGCAGGTAACTTACATCTTGCTGGTCACCGTGCTCATCCATTTGTGACAGCACGAGTCCCGAGGCAAATTTTGGCCCATAAACTATGATCTTTTTAGCCAGAATGCCAAGTTATTTCTTCGGGACTTCAAACAGAAGTTCTATCGCGAGCATCGCATCCAGTGACCCCAAATTAGCCTAGGGCACACTGTCGCGGCTTCGCAAACAACCTAGAACTAAGTTTTATTCCAACATTAATGTTTTATGTTGATTTTACTACAACTTTTAATCCAGACTTCAAACCAGAATATTTTGTATATCAATATTGGTCTGGGCACTGCCAGGACCTTAGTGCTCACCCTGGTTGAGGCCCAGGGGTGCTGGTTCAAGCAGAACCCAGGTTAGGCTTACACCCTAATTCACAATGCACCAGAACTTCATCCACACAGAATCACTTTGATCTGAAGTGAGCACAGAGCTCAGGGAATGTGTCTGAGAAACTTTCATATTTCGAGTTTTGTCAAATTCTAATTCTATGTTCATTGGGGCATTTAATCGAGCACCTTGCATGCACCACACACACACATATACACAAGCACAAATCCAATTTGGGTTCTCTCTGGTTTCTGCACCTGGGCCATTTTTTTTCTGGATCAAAGTGATCCATACTGATTTTGGAGCAATCCCCAGCAACCTAGGTGCAGGTTTGCACCATGGTTGAGCCGAGCTCGAGGAGGAAGAAGAGGGTGCTTGCATTGATTTTCGTGATGATGCACACAGGGGTTCTGGGATCAAATCTCTTGCACCAGTAGGTGCAACTCATCTCACTGGAGCTTTCCATGCATGCGGCTGGCCCCGGGGTGTCGCGGCGGCGCGGCGGAGCAAAGCTCCGGTTCGAGCTTCTTCACCATTAATGGCGAAATTTTACAGAAGCAATATAAAGCTCTCTAACTTGCATGGTAGGTTCCCTGGGTCCACACAAAGTTTCCCGAACCTTTCTCCCCGGCCTGAGGTGGCCGGAGCGCCGGCGGTGGCTTCAAGGTTCAATTTCGAACCCAACTCGGCCTTACCCTCCAAAGCTTGCATGGGACCCATGCAATTGCATGGCTGGGATCCTCTTGGTCCCAGCAATGCTTCTGGACACTTGGCCGGCGGTGGGGAAGCGCGCCGACGCCGGAGCACAAGGCTCGGCCAACTTGCAACAAAACTGAAAATTAGGGCATTGAATTTCTCCAAGCTTACTCAACCATATCCCCCCAAACTCTGCAGAATTAATATAAATGTCCTGCAGTCTTGTCATACAAATTTTGAGCCATTTTGGTTAAATGGTTGCCAAGATCTCTCGAGGCGGAGCATAGTTAGGTTTCCGGCGGCCCTTTGTGGCCGCCGGCCAACCGCGTTGCATGGGGGCTCGGGGATTTGCATGGAGCATGCTTAGGGCTTAGGGAGTCCACTGTTAAAGGTCCTGGGCTCATACAACTAAAGGTTTGGAAACCTTACCTTGGCCGAGCTCGGGGAAGGAGGAGGAAGCCGGTTCCTGGTGCTTCCTTCACGCGTGGCCACGGCAGGCTCCAGGAACACTTCACTGGTACAGAGGAACTCCACTGGATCTCCAGATCAAGACTTGGAAGAAGTTGGTTCCATCTTCTTCTTCCTCTCTCTCTCTCTCGAGTTCCTCTCAAGGTAGCAAGTGTCCCTCGGCCACCCCCACTCCGGCTGGGTCTGGGTGATGCAGAGAACCAAGAGATGCCTAGGATCCTCCAACCAACTCCTCGTATACACACCCAAGAAGACCAAAAGCCATCTTTGGATTTAATGCAAAGTTTCCTTTAGATTCTCTTCTCAAACCAGGTTCACACTTCACTCTAAACCCTAGCAGGCTACAGGTAGGTCACAAATGCACCCAGCACCTCATAGTATAAAGCCCTAACATTTTCGCACATAAAATATTAACATTTCTTGCAAAATGATCCATTTTTAGGTGCTTTTCACGCATTTCGAGAAAATCCGCTCGTCATTTTGCGAAACGGACTTCGCCACGACGTCCGGCTCGTCGAGACCTGTCAAGTAGCATATTTGTTTAGTTTGTTTGACGCTCGGATAAACTTTCGGGCCATCTAATTCGACGAAAAGTAGTGCATTGCACGCACTTCGATGCACCCGGATCGCCAAACGCGAAAACCGTCAGTGCCAACGCGTTCAGAACGTCGAAATTAGCTAGGGTCCATTACTAATACCCCTATATTATATTTTAAAACAGTGAATCGGCCTTTAGTGATCTAAGGCGAATTAAAATAGTGAGTTTACTATTCACTTAAGTTGTGGGGCCCGCCCACTTCTTTTCTGATTTTTGGAAGATCCGACCGTCGGATCGAAAACATATGAATATGAAACTTCTATGTTTCGACGAGACGATCGCAATGGTGATCTCGGATTTTCCAGATCAGGCCCCGATCAAAAGTCGATATTTTAGGGCCACTGTTGCACTACTATTACCAATTTTTGCTATTTAAATAATTCTGGAAATTATTTAAACCTGAATCTGGAATTTAAAATCATGGACATCTCAAATTCGCTTTCCATGGTCTCCGCGAATTTAGAAGCATCATTATCTCTTGTTGCGCCAAATACAATGTCATCGACATAGATTTGTGCTACAATGAAATTGTTTTGATAATGCTTCACAAAGAGAGTCCTGTCAGCTCCCCCTCGAGTATAGCCCTTTTCCAAAAGGTGCTTTGTCAACCTTTCGTACCATGCTCGCGGTGCTTGTTTCAGACCGTAAAGAGCCTTTTTCAAACGAAAAACATGGTTAGGTAGTTTATGATCCACAAAACCTTTCGGTTGAGCCACATAAACTTCCTCATTTAAAAACCCATTTAAAAAGGCGCTCTTAACGTCCATTTGAAATAATTTGATTTTAAAATGACAAGCAATCGCAAATAGGATACGAATGGACTCGAGTCTAGCTACAGGGGCGAAAGTTTCATCAAAGTCTATACCTTCTACTTGAGAGTAGCCTTGAGCAACTAACCTTGCTTTGTTCCTGATGATAGTACCATCTTCATTTTTCTTGTTCTTGAAAATCCATTTGGTACCTATCACATTGTGTTGCTTCGGAGGCTTCGTTAATTCCCAGACTTTGTTTCGCTCAAATTGATGGAGCTCTTCCTGCATTGCTTCAATCCAGTAGTCATCTTGAAGAGCTTCATCGACATTCTTTGGTTCGATTTGGATACGTAGCAAGCGAATCCGCAAACCAATTGTCTCCGAGTTCTAACTCCTTCTTGTGGATCTCCAATGATGTTCGATTCAGGATGATCCTTGGAGATGCGTAACGTTTGAGGTAAGGAGTAGTCGGAGGTACACGAGATGATTCCTGCACATCAGATAAACTTGAAGAACCGTTAGATGCATCATTATTATCGAAAGAATTGTTAGAAGAAGATGCATTAGCAGGTGTATCATCATCAAGAGAGATATCGAGGGTAGATTTTTCAGATGCAAAGTGAAAAGCTTCATCTACCTTAACATTTATCGATTCTACGATCGTCTTAGATTCTAAGTTAAAAACTCGATATGCTCTACTGTTTGTAGAATAACCCAAGAAAATCCCTTCGTCACTTCGAGAGTCAAATTTTCCAAGATTTTCGCGGTCACGTAAAATAAAACACCGACTCCCAAAGATACGAAAATATTTGATGTTAGGTTTTCTACAAAACCATAGTTCATATGGTGTATTTAAAGTTCCCGGGCGCAAATACACTCGATTAATTACATAGACAGCAGTGTTCACCGCTTCAGCCCAAAAATATAACGGTAGGTTCCGGCTATGAAGCATAACACGTGCCATCTCCTGTACGACCCTGTTTTTGCGCTCGACTACACCATTCTGTTGAGGTGTATAGGGTGCCGAGAATTCATGTTTAATGCCGTTAGAAGTGCAAAAATCAATGAATTTAGAATTTATGAATTCTCCACCTCTATCACTTCTAACACGAGTAATCTTTTCATTCTTTTCAATCATAATACGATGGCAAATCTCGTGAAAAGAATCAAAAGTATCAGCTTTCTCTTTTAAAAATGCTACCCAAGAATATCTAGAGAAATCATCAACCAATAAGAAAATATACCATTTACCTCCCAAAGATGGTTGACGAGTTGGCCCCATTAAATCCATGTGCAAAAGTTCCAAAGGCCGTTTTGTACCAATGTGGTTCAAGTTCTTGTGTGCAGTCCTTGACTGTTTTCCCTTTTGGCAACCGCCACACACAATGTTTTGTTCAAAAGAAAGTTTAGGAACCCCCTTGACCACATCTTTGTTTGAAATTCTAGCAAGTTCCTTAAAGTTTATGTGACCTAGCCTTTCATGCCAAAGAGTTTCATTTTTCAAAGAAGCTAGGTTACATTTTTCAGAAATTTTATAGGAACTACATAACAGTTGTTTTCTGATCTAACCCCTTTTAAAAAGAAGCATGGTCCTTATCAGTTACAGTACATTCATCAGATGAAAAATTAACTGAAAACCATTATCACAAAGTTGACTTATGCTTATGAGGTTAGTCTTAAGGCCATCAACAAATAACACATTATTTAGAACCGGGCCATCCGGAATAGCGATAGTTCCTTTTCCAACAATCTTGGAAGACCGACCGTCTCCGAAAACAACAAGTCCTCCGGAGATTTTCTCAAAGGTTTGAAAACAGTTTTTGTCACCGGTCATGTGACGGGAACACCCGCTATCCAGATACCAAGACGAATTATCATATGCATGCAAGGAAATATTGGTAACAAGACAAGGGAAAATTTCACCTTTGCGCACCCAAACCTTTTTGGAATGCGTCGGTAATGGTCGTGAAGTTATTTCCCTAGGTGAAAGCGTCTTGTTAGAAGATTGCTGCTCCTTGATGATGTCGTCTTGAGCGGTGAACTACCAAGGCTCTTTTCCTTTGAAAAGTTTGCATTGATTTCTGAGGAATCACCTTTTTGGTAGTCATTGCAAGAGGTGCTTGAGGTGAGCGTTTGGCTCCCATCTTGCAATTTCTCCTTATGTGCCCTGAAATGCCACAACGAAAACATACCTTAGTTCTTGACGATCCCGAGGAGGATGAAGTAGGCTTGTTGTCGTTGCTTGTCGTGAATTCCGGTGTCGGAGGAGGAGATACCGACTGAGGCACAAAAACTGTCCCACTCGAACTTGGAATGTCTCCAGTTTGAGTGTATCCGAGGCCGAACCGATTTGTTTGACCAAGACCAAGAAGCCTATCCAACTTACTCCTTCCTGAAGAGAATCGCTTTAAATCGTCCTTTAGTTGGAGAATGGTCTTTGTCATTTCCATTTTTTCCCGTCGAGCCTCGTTGTAGAGCTTTGAGAAATAATTCGCTTTATCCACCATTTCTCATGTTCTTTCTCAAAAAGCTCATTTTTCTCTTGAAGGGAAACATTTGCTTTGGCTAAGTTATCCCTTTCCACTTCAAGAGCGTTTGAGAGAGAAGATGCCCTTTTTGCTTCTTCTTCGAGATCCTGCAATCTCCCTCTCAAACTCCGGTTTTGCTTTGCCAGTTTCTTTGAATCCCTCAAAAGTTGATGGTAGGCAAGAGCAAAATCTTCACCTTCAGAATTACTCGATTCGTTGTCCGTAGCGTTCTTTTCAACTTGGGAGGAGTTGGACACGGAATCGGAGGTACTTGCCATCAAGCACATGAAGGGTGAAGATGTGGACGCGTGGAACGCCGTCGCGTTGTCTTCTTCATCACTTGAGGATGACTCATTTGACGTTGAGTTGTCATCCCAAGTGACGACTTGCATCGCTTTCTTCTTTGCCGGATTCTTGTTGGGACACTCCGTTGCAATGTGGCCGTAGCCTCGACATTTGAAGCACTGTACTTGTCCCTCTGAACTTTTCTTATCCTTTGAGAAGTTCTCTTGCTTTCTTGACTTGTAACTTGAAGAACCCTTGCCTTTCTTCGACTTTCCGAAGGATGGAGTTTTGCTTGAATTACCCCTTCGAAAGTTGCGGCGAAACTTCCTTGTCAAGAGAGCGAGCTGCTTCTCAAAGTCCTCCATAGATAGGTTCTCGTCATCGTCTGAGGAGGATGAATCCGCGTCTTCTTCCTTAGTTGTTTTCAATGCATAACCTGAAGACTTAGAAGAGGATGCCTTTCCAGAAGAATAGTTAGTAGGAAATGTCATTTCATAAGTTTGTAATGCACCAACTAATTCTTCTACACGCATTTCGTCCGGGTGTTTAATTGTTTCAATGGCTGCGACCTTCGGGCGAAATCGTTCAGGAAGAGTTCTTAAAATCTTTCTTACAACTTTAAATTCTGGAATCTTCTCTCCCAAGTTAGCACATGAGTTTACGATGTCTTGCAATCGTGTGTAATAGTCTGTGAAAGATTCATTTTCTGCCATAGAAATAGAGTCAAACTTGCTCGTAAGCATTTGCAGTTTCTGAATCTTCACAAGGTTAGTTCCCTCATGCGTAACTTGAAGAACATCCCAGATTTCTTTCGCAGTCTCACATGCCGAGACGCGAGAGAACTCAGTTTGTGACAAAGCATTAAATAAGCATTAATTCCCTTGCCATTGTAAGAAGATGAATCTATCTCTTCCTTGGTCCATTTCGACCTAGGTTTTAAGGTGCGAACATCAGAAATAATTTCAGTTGGATTAGACCATCCTAATTCAATTGATTGCCACACCCGTTCGTCGATGGAAATTAAAAAGGCTTTCATTCGTACTTTCCAGTACGCATAATTTGTTCCATCGAAGAAAGGGGGTCGTTGATGTTTCCACCTTCAACCATTGTTTACAACCCTATTCCCGCTCTGATACCACTTGTTGGGTTATAAATGTAATGGATCTAAATAGGGAAAAAACACCTAGAGGGGGGTGAATAGGTGTAAACAATAAACACTCAAAAAATCATTGCGCAATAAAACCCAATGCGGAAATAAAAATGACACGCAAGATTTTTACGTGGAAAAACTCCAAACCGGAGTAAAAAACCACGGGACCGATAACACGGCGAAATCCACTAGAATTAAAACACGTACAAGGTGATATAACGTACTCACAGACGACTCAACCTTTTACCATACGCTCCTAGTAGATCTTCTCCGCTCGCTCCACGACGCTTCTCGAATCCACGATCTGCGCCCAACGCTGAATCCACAGCGTCCAACGTCGAGTCCACGACGTCCGACCGAATCCACGGTCTTCACCCAGTAGCACGCTTCGAATCCACGAACGTACCTCGCTTCGAATCCACGAAAGCGGTTGCACCTTGAATCCACAAGGCCACGCGAGTCCACGCGCCGATTTTGGGAAATCGTTGTTTTTTGGGTGGTGATGATCCGCCGAATACTTAGATTAGAAATAGATCGGAAATACCATCTAAGTATTCATTAATTTGATTCTACTCAAAATCTGAGTTTGGAAAACCTAGAATCAAATTAATCAATATAGATGAAGAAACATAGAATTAAATCTATTGATTTCCTTTCTTCTCTATATGTGGATTTATCTTTTTCGGCTTATTTTTCCGTTCATTCATTCGTTACCCTAAAAATGAATCATAGGGTCTATTTATAGGTTAGAAACCATTGGAAGAAGATAAGGATCAAAAACTAACCTTTTCTGAAATTTTACAGGACGGCGATCCGGATCGGATTTACTGCGATCCGGATTGCCGTAACGAGATTGACAATTCCAGAAAAACACGGGTTCGGGATCCGGATTGAAATGCCCGATCCGGATCGTTCATGATTTCAGCAAAAAATCAATGTTCGGGATCCGGATCAGAATTGGCTTGGATCCGGATTGGATTTGCATATGAACCAACACCCTTCGGGATCCGGATTGGATTGGCTGATCCGGATCCTGAACATGTTCCATGTCCAGTTTTTGATTTTTATGCAACTAAAATTCTTCCAAGTGTTTCTACACTATAAGAAGTATTCGGATCACCAAAAATATTTAGTTAAACATACCTGATCCTTTTGAATTCTTCTTTCTTGAGATTGAGGTATATGATCCAAACTTTCTTCATCTTCAATCTTCAAGACTTAACACTTTCACGAAATACGCCAACTCAAATTCCGTAACAACGCCGAGAGTTGGTGGCGTCGAGTTCGTCCTACTGGACCACCGGGAGCGCATAGGATGACCGGGAGCGAGTTTCTGCGATTGTTGAGCAGAGAACCCCCCCCCCCCCTTGTCACCAGGATGAGGCTTAGAGGTTGACCATGTTGAGAGGGGACTGCATCTGGATATCTATTTCTTTGTGCATTCTCGGCGAGTGCCGACTATAGATGCAGCGATTGTGCATGCTCGATGGATTAACCATGGATCAGTGATCACTTCTAGAAGGGACGAGGAGCGACGGACCAGCTCCAGTGAGAGACGCCCAGCAACGTTAGATTTTGGGTTAGTCGAGTGGATTGAGATTGCCATGATTCCAGTCTCAGGATCATGGGTCTCAGAGGAGAGGGAGTCCAGGAGGTTCTCGACAGTCGAGGCACCAGCAGTAGTGTCGGGACATTTTCAGACAGAGTGTTCCTGAATAGTGCTCTTGGAATTGCCGCTTGCGACAGCACCCTCTACCCCTTTTGGATAAAGAGGTTCATCCGATATACCGACAGACCGATGGAGCCGTCATGCCGAGGCAGTTAGAGCGATGACCACCAGCATCTTTTTGTTGAGTTTGTGCAGCCGGCTGGAGAGCACCAGGATAATGGATCACATTTTACCAGGTATGGTTTCCTTGGGTCGTCGAGTTAGAGCTCGTTGATGCCAACGCCGCATGTGCGTGTTCTGTAAAGCAGGGGTATCTTCGTGTGGGCCAGGGTTAGGACTGATGGCTGTGCACGTCAGGATCAGATTTCAGATCACGTGAAGCACATGGACGAGTATTGCCAGTCCTGCCCAGTGCAGGTAGGACATTGGATTTGATTTCTCGAGTTTTAGTCCTACGTCAGTTCCAAAATATGGATATAAAGTTAGCCAAGGATGGGTTTCCCCTAGTGTTGTGCTATCTTGGTTTGTCGAGAGAGGACAATGACCCTCCGTGGACCTGGTCAGGGAGAGTACGCTGTTAGAGGAAGCTAAAGCACGATGGAGTTTGAGTCGTTATCGTATCGCTCGCGCGCTAGCGACTATAGAAGAGGTGCTTACGGCAGCACTGGGATTGAAGGAGATCCTCATCATCGTGTGATCTGGTGTGAGTCCTCTTGAGCTGTTTTTGAAGCCGCCGTTTAGTGAGCTTGAGATAATGATTGACGTGGATTTGGGGAGGGTTCGTGCATAGACAGGTTTGGTTGTTTTTTTGACAGATGCCCTGTGAGAGTGATAGCCTTATGGAACCTTATGGCTGAGGGCGGTGCCCATGGAGAGTTCAGGGCCCGGTAAGGGCATTTGAGCTTACAGCACAGTTTTGTGGATTGATTGATGCCCTGCCATCCTTAGGATTTGAGGAATTGGACGTTCCAGCTATGTTTGGACGGGTGGGTAGCCGTACCCGTCATGGATATCTGGATTTATTTTCGAGGTGACCTGTAGCATGAGGAGCACTTGGGTATAGTGCTGCAACTTCTGAGAGAAGAAGTGGTTTGCCAAGTTGGGAGAGTGTGCTTTCGACTTCGAAAGGTTCTGTGGTTAGGCCTTATGATTTCGGCTCCAAGAGCGACTGAGGACCCAATGAAGAGTGATGCCATTGGGATTTAGCCTAAGCCTATGATTGTGACTGAGGTCAAAAGTTTTGGTCTAGACAGGGCCTGTATAGCTTCGAAGAGTTAGAACTGCATCGATTTGCATGATTGCCAGTGTTAGATAGAACTTGAGTTATTCTTAGATTCTTAAACCTGAAATGCTTGGATACTCAGGAAGGGCTTGGTTGAAGCCACGTCAGTGGACAGAGTTATTGGAATTGTAAGTTTGGTCTTATATCATATAATTATCCCAGCGAGGACTTTATGGTCAGTACGCATTGGTTAGGTGAGCATGCAACCTTGGAATGAGGTCTTCGATCCGTGGTTGCCACTTTTGGAACTTGGGATTCGGGAGTTGGAATTTGAGCATTGTTTTCCGATGT
The DNA here is from genome assembly GCA_029168755.2 of Tillandsia fasciculata. Lineage (NCBI taxonomy): Eukaryota > Viridiplantae > Streptophyta > Magnoliopsida > Poales > Bromeliaceae > Tillandsia > Tillandsia fasciculata. Next base: position 6,943,169 of record CM054945.1, read on the forward strand.
TGAACTACTTCCCCTGTAATTGATGTGAGAGATGCCTCTGCGGAACTTGAATGTTTTGGTTGCCAAGGGGCAACGAAGGAGTTTTGCCTTTTGGAGGCTTAGTGTTTGGATTTGGGAACCCTAATTGTGAAAGCCACTATCCGCGGGAAGTTTGATCCGTGAGTGTCTTTCTGGCTGGAAGAGGTGTATTTGACCCCCCCCCCTTGCATATTTTGGATTTCACTTCTTTGGAAATGGACGAGATATTGAGCTATCTGAAGCAACCGATGCAGGTCTTTTTATGTGACCAGGGAATTTTCCAGTCGAGATCTATCTTTGGTGAAGGTTTAGTGTAGCCATCATGGTGAGTGAGTTTGACCTCCTGAGAGCTGTCGTTGTGTTGGGGATCTCCTATCCCCATGTGTTTTGTCACCCTCATGAGTTTTGGATTTATCCAAGTTTCGAGGACGAAACCTTTTTAAGGAGGGGAGAGTGTAGAGTACCGGGTTTTTCGATTAGCGCACCGACCTCGCAAGATGGCGTGGTGCGGGGGAATTGCCTCGGGCATGTTCCTTATGTGTTTTCAGTTGAGTTCGGGTCGATTCGGATCAACGCGGAAGCCCCAGCTAAATTCGGAGTTTTTCGGGCTTGTCCGCCGTTAGAGGACAGGTTTCGGGGAGCCTCGACTTCACAGTGGAGTGCAGAAAATTTGGGAACACTTGGAACAGGTGTATTTTATGATTACAGCTGAGTTCGGGAGGTTCTGGACTGACGCGGAGGACCCGAAGTCAAAAAGTGAGTTGGAACTGGCAGTTTTGGGAGCCGGTTTTTGGATTGAACACACCGACTCCACGGTTGACCTTTTTGAGGAGAAAAAGCTTTGAGCGTGTGTATTTTCATATTACAGCGAGGTTCGGGAAGTTTCGGACCCGTGCGGAGGCCCCGAGGGCAAAAAGTGAGTTGACGGGGGCTTTTGATGGATTATTTAATTAAATAAATTAATTAGTTGAATTAATTAGTGGTATTGGGGTTTTGATCTGGGAGGTTTGGTGGAAAGAAAAGAATTATTGATGTGATTTGGGTAAGGGATATTAGTGTGGGTTGGATTTTTTTTTTCTTGGGTGCATTTAATGCTCCCAACTACCCCTCCTCCCCTTAATTAGCCTATGGCTAATTAATCGCCACCTCATCTTCTCCTTCAAAGGGAAGCAGAGGAATGGAGTGGAAACAGAGGAAATGAATGAAAGGGAGAATGAGAGAAAGGATGTAAGAAGAAAAAGAGAAAAATGGTGAAAAGGGTTGTCGGCTGCGAGGCGTTGATCTGGACCTTCTGCGAGGAGCTGCGGGGCCGAGCGGAGCGCGCGCGCGTCGAGCATCGATCAAGGTAAGTTGCAGTTTTTTTTGTAGAGCTTGGGTTTTTGCTCAATTTTGTTGGTGTGGACTAGTTGTCCACAACCCTACAGGAGCTGTGAGGGTTTGCCGCACGGGCGAGGACCGGCGCGCGCGCGCTGGCCTGTCGCTGCGCGGGCACACAGAGGTGCCGCGCGCGCGACAGGCAGCGCATGCTGCGCAGGCGCACCCAGACGCCGCACGCAGCAACGCCAGGCCCCTGCGCGGGTGTGATGATCCGGACTCCCGCAGAAACTGTGCAACATTAAACAGTGACTGTAGGGAGCTTATTCGGGAAACGGAGCTTGTAGAATCGAAATTGGACATTAAAAATAGACTCGGTGCGAAAATCGAAGCAAATGGGCTTTTCCGGGAGCTTTCGGCAAAATTTCGGATGAGAATTTGGCGAAACGGACGGCGGATTTGCACTCAGCGCGCGAAAACGATCAAAATGGTATATTTACTTCTTCCTTTTTTCGGCAAAAATGCAATGTTCATGCCGGAACAGTACTTCCGGCCGCAGGCGCCGGCCGGCGGCGACCGGCGGGCGGCGGCGCGGCGGCGGAGCGCGGCGGCGGAGCGCGGCAGAGCGGCGCGGGCAGGCGCGCGGGTGCGTGGTCCACGGGCATGGCGTGCACCGGGAGCACCGAACATTCCAGTTGCCACGTGGCAGGCTGTGATTGGCTGGCCGGCTTCTAGAAGGCTGTGGGGACTGTGACACGTGACGCTTCCCGATTGGCCGACATTTTTCGGAAAACCCGGAGCGCGGAGCAAGCACGTGCACCACGTGGGACACGTGGCGGATTTTGAGTGGTCCTTGCATGGATGTTTCCTATTTTGTGGACATGTGGCGCTTCCTGGTTGGTCCATTTTGGTGTTTCCTGTTCTGCCCAGATCTGGTGTGGAAGATTCCCTGGCCCATTATAAATAGGATCCCTCACTCCCTCTTATTCCCACCTCGAATTTCGAGCCATAGAGAGAGAATCAAAGCTTGAGCCCTCTACAAAAATTGTTCCTCTCTCTCTGCTCTCTCTCTCCTAAAAATTTTAGAATTTCTGGAGTTACAGATAGTGAGTTATCTGCGACGCGGCGCACTGCGACGGTTTTCTTTTTCGGCCCATTTTCCGTCGCAGTTCGGTCGAAAATTCCCTGTGTGCTAACCAGGAGGAATTTTTGGACGATTTTCATGACAGCGCGTTCCTAAGAGGTAAGGCTTCGATTTTCGTGTTGATCACTTTGCTCCATTTTGCACTTTTGGCACAGTTTCAAAGGCCTCTTTGACCCCCCTTTTTGCTGTGGAAATTTCTAGACAGCATCGACTTCTCCGATTTTTATCTTGGCGTAGGAGTATCAGATCGAGGCGTTTAAATAGTCCATTTTGATCTCCTCTTCGCGAGGAACGCAACCGTGATTTTTCTAGGATTTTTGGAGCTCAGTATAGAGGTGAAAAACTCCTCTTTTCCCGTGCTGTTTGAAAAATAGCAAATATTGTACTTTTTGGGATTTATATTTATACCGGGAGCGTTGCTATGTACAGCTGTGCACTGATTTGCAGGAATTGAGGACTGTAGACAGCCAGGAAACTATCTGGGGTGTGGTTTGAGCTGCTCGAGGTAGGCGGTTGTTGCTTACCTCATTTTTGACAAGCTCACTGGGATTACTGGAACTCCCCTAAAATTTAATTGACGAGAACCATTGGGACGAACTAATATGACAATTGATGAGAACCATTGGGACAAACTAATATGACAATTGATGAGAACCATTGGGACAAACTAATATGACAATTGATGAGAACCACTGGGACAAACTAATATGACAATTGATGAGAACTATTGGGACGAACTAATGTGACAATTGATGAGAACCGCTGGGACGAACTCTTCTAAAATTTAATATAACCCCACATATTATATAATAACTTATCTTGGGAACTGTGATTGGGACAAAGGCTATAATCTCGCATTCAAATAACTTTTCCAGTAAATCAATCTTTTTTTTTAAATAAATATTTGACACCTTTTTACAGCTTTTAAATGGTACAATTGCATGCTCATCTAGTTAGCCACTATTTATTGCTACACTATCATATTGGGATTGGAACATGTTTCATTACTCTCCTTTGCATCCAGATGCTTGTTGCTCAAGTATGAGCAGGGGTTGGGATAGTGTAGCCGAGATTGCATTAGATTATGGATTTGTGGGGTATTGCAGTCACCGCGGACAGTAGGCGATCGACCAGATGTTTATCCTTGCATCAGATTGGGGTTGAGTCTGGTTTATTGCATCAGCTGGGGATTGGGTTTTTGTAGTGGATGGAGTTTCCCACTTTGATCATAGTTATGATCCAGTCCTGCTATATTGAGATATGTGCTACAGAGATACTTGAGATACTGATGACAGAGATGCTTTACTCGTGTGGGTCGCTCCCCTCGAGTGCCACTCCGGAGGTGGGCTTTTTCGGACCCAGCCTTGTGTGCCGGTCTGATACTGATTTTGGGATGCGAGCCGTGCGGGCCGATCCTGCGGTTTCGAGCCTTGTGTGCATATTCCGCTGAGCAGGCAGTACCAGTAGTTACTGGTGTCTAGATTGGGTTTATTTGGACAGATACTATTTCTGATGCATGCATACAGTTTTGACAGCATAGTAGTGGTAGTTTTCCTGTTTCAGCATCTTATGTATCTTACCACTACCCCTTTTTCCTTTTGCCTCTAGTAGTCCTAGTGGGTGCGTCAGAGTTGAGGTTTTACCCACTAGGGGAGGCTACTGGTTTATCTGGTAGTTCTCACCCCCATTGTTATTTTCTGTCTCTTCCTTCTCCTTTATTTTTGCAGAGTCATCTGCGGGAGCTGCTAGGCCATCGGCAGCGGATCGAGGTAAGGGGATCGCTGAATAGATAGATCTCCTGTGAGACTGAGAGCTGCTAGATAGAGGCTGTACCCTTTACTCAGACTGTGGTATTCTCCTTTTATTTTGGGTCTGGCTTCCGCCAGCTGGTTGTACTATTTTGGTGAGCTGGGAGATTATTGTACCTATGACAGTTTTATTTGTAGTCCCAGTCTGAGATACTATGTGGTTCTTTTATTTCAGCTCTGTATTATGCTCTGTTATTGTTATATTATATCTGAGCAGGTTACCAGCGCTTCGTGTACGCGGAAAAATCCCGTGTGCATGGCGGATCTATTGGCGAGCCCGGGTTTCGGTTTACACCCGGGGCGTGACAGGTTAAAGTTGGTATCAGAGCTTAGGATAGGTCAGTTGGGACATAAGAAACCCTAGGCTTTTGGCAGACCCTAGGATGATAGGGCGTGAGAGACGAAACTCTTTGCGAAAGTCGCTGATTTATTGTTTGACTCTTCCAGTAAAAGAAGAGGGACCGACATACCCAATTTCTGGTGAACAGTTATGTTGGCTGCAGACAACATAAAGTCACAAAAATCGGGGATGTCTTTGACTTTCGCTAGATTGGGTCGTGTGGGGTTATGTTACTGAGTGTGATTTCTTGTGGTAGGATGCCTCCGCGACGTAGAATGTTGACGCGTTCTCAGCCTGATTCCCCTAAACCCGATCAGGAGGAGTCCGGGCAGGGCCAGCAGAGTGAGGTGCAAGAGCTTCAGGCCCAGATGGCCCAAATGTCAGAGGTTGTTCGGCGTCAAGAAGAAGCTATGGGTCGGCTGACGCAGATGTTAGAGCGGAGGGCGCAGCCTGTTGTAGCACCCCCAAAAAGTTTGCCCGTACCATCTTCCCCTGTTGTGAATCCCCCAGTTGTACCAGTAACCCCGGCATCCCCTGTTGCTCGGGGTACTGATAGACAATCGTCTGGGTTGACGGGATCTCTGACCTCGGCAGAGCAGCGGGAGATGGTTGACTTGTTGATGAGATTTCGCCAGTTTGACCCACCCCATTTCTCGGGGCAGAATACAGAGCCGTGGGAGGCAGAATCGTGGATCACGGCGATGGAGCGACGTTTTAAGACATTGTTCATCGAGGAGCGATATCAGGTGTTAGTAGCGACGAACTTTTTGGAGCGCAACGCCGAGGCTTGGTGGCGGCGTGTTCGACCAGCTGGTCCGCCTGGGGCTCAGCTCTTGGCCTGGGCGGAGTTCCGCAGTCTCCTTCTCGTGGCTTTCTTCCCGGAAAGCGTCCGGCAGAGGTTGGAGGAGCAGTTAAGAAACCTTCGCCAAGGAGATCGGCCCGTACACGAGTACATTGCCAATTTCAATCAATTGTTGGCGTGTGTACCGAACGTGGCCAGGGATGAGGCGCACCGGATCTACATGTTCGAGCGAGGGTTGCGCCGAGACCTTTTTCAGTTAGTTCGTTCGCGTAGGTTGCAGACCTTGGAGGCCTCGATGGAGCAGGCACTCTACGTTGAGTGCGGGGAGGTAGTGATGGAGGAGGTAGCTCCAGCTCCCGTAGTGATCCCGGGGGCGAAACGACCGGCACCGGAGGTTGGGGGACAATCTAGTTCGTGGAGGCCACCACGACCGCCGCAGCCACAGTTCCCCGGCCAAGGACGGTCTGAGCGACGAGGGCCTGGTGGGTCCCAGAGGCCCCAGCAGCGGCAGCAGCAGCAAAGATCACAGTCGTCGCAACGTGGGTCGCAGCGGCAGCCTCAGCGACAGCGGCAGTCTCAACAGCAATCACGACAGCCACGGGCCCCCGGCAATTGCATTTTCTGCGGAGGTCAGCATTTTTCCAACACCTGCGACCAGCGGTGGGGTCGCTGTTATGGATGTGGACAGCCCGAGAACATTAAAGCTTCGTGTCCCTTTTCGGCCCCCACCACCCCTTCTTCAGCATCTGCTCCATCTTCATCGCAGCAGCGGTCGACGGCTCAGCGGCCCTATACTCCAGTGAGCAGGCCATCTTCTTCCCATCCCACAGATTATCGCCCTCCAGCTCAGAGTGGGCGAGTGTATGCTGCGCAGGTAGAGGACTCTTCGGCAGCAGATCACGTGGTGGCAGGTATCACCCTACTTTCTGGCATTAGGACTCGTACTTTATTTGATACTGGAGCATCGCATTCTTTTATTAGTAGATCATTTGCATCATTACATGGGTTAGAGGTAGGACTTTTACCACGTGCATGAGAGGTTCAGATTCCCGATCACACTTTACACGTGGAGGAGTGTTGTTGGTCCTGCCCGATGCAAATCGAGTCCTGGATTATGCCCGCAGACCTGTTGGTCTTGAGACAGTTAAGGGACTTTGATGTGGTTCTCGGGATGGACTGGCTGGCTCGGTATTTCGCAACTATTGACTGTGCCGCAAGGACTGTCACTTTTAGAGAGTCAGGCCAGGAGATGTTGGTATATCAGGGATGTCAGAGTGCTTTCTTTGCCTCTATGGTTTCGACTTCCCGAGCAAGGCAGATGATCCGTCGAGGATGTGTAGCCTTTTTGGCTAGTGTTGTTGAGGGGCCTACGGCGGCGCCGGGACTCGGGGATATCCCTATTGCCCGCGAGTTTCCGGATGTTTTCCCACCTGAGCTGACTAGCATGCCGCCAGATAGGGAAATTGAATTCGTGATTGACGTAGTTCCAGGAACTGCGCCAATCTCAAAGGCTCCTTACCGGATGGCACCGGCTGAGCTGCGAGAGCTTAAGGCGCAACTCCAGGATTTGATGGACAAGGGCTTTATTAGGCCGAGTGTGTCGCCTTGGGGAGCGCCGGTGCTATTCGTGAAGAAGAAAGATGGGTCACTTCGACTATGTGTGGACTATAGGGAATTAAATAAAGTGACCATCAAGAACAAGTACCCTCTACCGCGCATCGATGATCTTTTTGATCAGCTGCAAGGGTCTTGTGTCTTTTCTAAGATAGATCTACAATCCGGTTACCACCAGTTGAAGGTGAAGGCCGAGGATATTCCTAAAACAGCATTCAGATCACGGTACGGGCATTATGAATTTATAGTTATGCCTATTGGGCTAACTAATGCTCCTGCCGCATTTATGGATTTAATGAACCGGATCTTCCGACCATACTTAGACCGGTTCGTGGTAGTGTTCATTGATGATATCTTGGTCTACTCCCGAAGTGATGCCGAGCATGAGGAGCACTTAAGGATTGTGCTGCAACTTCTGCGAGAGAAGAAGTTGTATGCCAAGCTGGCAAAGTGCGAGTTTTGGCTTCGGGAGGTAGTCTTCTTGGGCCATGTGTTTTCTGCCGCAGGTGTGGCGTGGACCCAGCAAAGATTGAGGCAGTCCGTGATTGGCCCGATCGACGACGGTTTCTGAGGTGCGTAGCTTTATGGGCTTAGCTGGGTATTACCGTCGGTTTGTGGAAGGCTTTGCGAAGCTCTCCACACCCCTCACTCGCTTAACGCGTAAGGGAGTCAAGTTTATCTGGAGTGAGGACTGTCAAAGAAGCTTTGAGGAGCTGAAGAATAGACTGATGACCGCTCCTATCCTTTCCCTTCCTGTTATGGAAAAAGGATATGTGATCTACAGCGATGCATCACACAGTGGACTCGGATGTGTGTTGATGCAGGAAGGGAGGGTAATTGCATGCATCAAGGCAACTCAAGGAATATGAGAAAAATTACCCTACCCATGACTTGGAGCTTGCTGCTGTAGTGTTTGCACTGAAGCTTTGGCGTCATTATCTGTATGGAGAGCACTGTGAAATCTACACCGGCCACAAGAGCCTAAAATACCTGTTCACGCAGAAGGAGCTAAATTTGAGGCAACGTAGGTGGTTAGAGCTATTAAAGGATTATGATGTAGATATTCTCTACCATCCAGGCAAGGCTAATGTGGTCGCTGATGCCTTGAGTAGGAGGGCGGTGCAAAGTTTGTCTATGTTGATCACAGACCAGGCACCGCTATTAGAGAGATGAGACGGCTCGAGATAGAGGTTGTGTCCCCTGGGTCTCTGCTAGACTGACATCTTTAGTCTTGCAGCCCACTCTGCTGGACAGGATCAGGGAGAAACAGAGTGAGGACCCCCACTTGACAGGATTAGAGATCAAATTCCGAGTAATCAGTCAGGGGACTTTACGGTGGATGCCTCGAGAGTACGAGGTACAGGAACGAGCATGTGTGCCAGCGGATGCGGAGATCCGGGAGCAGATATTGCGAGAGGCCCATTATACACCTTATACCCTACATCCTGGTGGGACTAAGATGTATAAGGACCTCAAGGCACACTTTTGGTGGAATGGCATGAAAAGGGATATCGGGAGATTTGTGGCTCAGTGTTTAACTTGCCAGCAGGTGAAAGCTGAGCATCGAGTGCCAGCTGGCAAGTTACAAGTCTCCCAATTCCCGAGTGGAAATGGGACCACATTACGATGGATTTGTGGTCGGACTACCGAGGGCACAGGGAGGAGCAGACGCTATCTGGGTAGTTGTAGATCGACTTACCAAGTCAGCGCACTTTCTGCCCTATGCAGACTACTTGGCCACTTGAGCGGACTAGCCCAGCTATATCTAGATGAGAGATAGTGAGCTACATGGAGTACCCGCCTCCATTGTATCAGATAGAGACCCGAGGTTTGTTTCGCGTTTTGGAGGAGCTTTGCAGACAGCCTTGGGGAGCTACTCAGGTTCAGTACGGCTTTTCATCCGCAGACTGATGGGCAGTCAGAGCGGATGATACAAATCCTGGAGGACATGCTGAGGGCTTGCGTCCTGGATTTCGGCGGAGGGTGGATTCGACATTTATCTTTGGCTTAATTCACGTACAACAATAGCTTTCAAGCGAGCATTCAGATGCTCCGTTTGAAGCGTTGTATGGACGCAAGTGTCGATCACCACTTTATTGAAGTGACGTGGGCGAGAGGCGGACCTTGGGACCAGATGTGCTTGATTAGAGGCAAAGGAGAAGGTCCGAGTGATTCGGAAGCATCTTCAGACCGCCCAAAGCCGACAAAGGAGTTATGCCGATGTTCGGCGACGAGACTTAGAATTTCAGGTTGGAGATCATGTATTCCTGAAAGTCTCGCCGTCCAAAGGAATCAGGAGGTTCGGCATTCGTGGAAAACTTAGCCCCCGATATATTGGACCCTTTGAGGTATTGGAGCGTATCGGGCCAGTTGCCTTACCGACTTGCACTTCCTCCGAGGCTTGCTGGTGTCCACATGATGTGTTTCATGTTTCTACTTTGAGGAGGTATGTCTTCGACCCATCGCACGTCATCGACGATTCACACCACTTGAGATCAGCGAGGATTTGAGGTATGAGGAGCGCCCACTGCGAATTCTGGATCGAGAGGTGAGAGAATTGCGCAGTCGGGCCATTCCCTATGTGAAAATCCAAATGGAGCAATCATGACGAGCGCGGAGGCTACATGGGAGCTCGAGTCGGAGATGAGGGATGCTCACCCCTACTTATTCGAGACATCGGACTGAGGATTATTGTTTAGTGTCGTTTCGAGGACGAAACTCTTTTAGTAGGGGAGGATGTGATGATCCGACTCCCCGCAGGAACTGTGCAACATTAAACAGTGACTGTAGGAAGCTTCTATTGTCGCTGGAACGGAGCGATGTAGAATCGAAATTGGACATAAAAATAGACTCAGGCGCGAAAATCGGAGCAAATGGGCTTTTCCGGGAGCTTTCGGTAAAATTTCGGATAAGAATTTGGCGAAACGGACGACGGATTTGGACTCAGCGCGCGAAAACGATCAAAATGGTATATTTACTTTTTTTTTTTCGGCACCAAAAAGCACTGTTCATGCCGGAACAGTATTCCGGCCGCCGGCGACGGCCGGCGGCGACCGGCGGGCGGCGGCGCGGCGGCGGAGCGCGGCGGAGCGCGGCAGAGCGCAGCGCCGTGCGGCGCGGGCAGCGCGGGCAGGCGCGGGCAGGCGCGCGGGTGCGCGGTCCACGGGCATGGCGTGCACCGGGAGTACCGAACATTCCAGTTGCCACATGGCAGGCTGTGATTGGCTGGCCGGCTTGGGGACTGTGACACGTGGCGCTTCCCGATTGGCCGACATTTTCCGGAAAACCCGGAGCGCGGAGCAAGCACGTGCACCACGTGGGACACGTGGCGGATTTTGAGTGGTCCTTGCATGGATGTTTTTTGTTTTGTGGACATGTGGCGCTTCCTGGTTGGTCCATTTTGGTGTTTCCTGTTCTTCCCGGATCTGGTGTGGAAGATTCCCTGGCCCATTATAAATAGGATCCCTCACTCCCTCTCATTCCCACCTCGAATTCCGAGCCATAGAGAGAGAATCAAAGCTTGAGCCCTCTACAAAAATTGTTCCTCTCTCTCTCCTCTCTCTCTCCTAAAAATTTCAGAATTTTTGGAGTTACAGATAGTGAGTTATCTGCGACGCGGCGCACTGCGACGGTTTTCTTTTTCGGCCCATTTTCCGTTGCAGTTCAGTCGAAAATTCCCTGTGTGCTAACCAGGAGGAATTTTTGGACGATTTTCATGACAGCGCGTTCCTAAGAGGTAAGGCTTCGATTTCCGTGTTGATCACTTTGCTCCATTTCGCACTTTTGGCACGGTTTCCAAGGCCTCTTTGACCCCCCTTTTTGCTGTGGAAATTTCTGGACAACATCGACTTCTCCGATTTTTATCTTGGCGTAGGAGCATCAGATCGAGGCGTTTAAACAGTCCATTTTGATCTACTCTTCGCGAGGAACGTAACCGTGATTTTTCTAGGATTTTTGGAGCTTAGTATAGAGGTGAAAAACTCCTCTTTTCCCGTGCTGTTTGAAAAACAGCAAATATTGTACTTTTTGGGATTTATATTTATACCGGGAGCGTTGTTATGTACAGCTGTGCACTGATTTGCAGGAATTGAGGACTGTAGACAGCCAGGAAACTATCTGGGGTGTGGTTTGAGCTGCTCGAGGTGGGCGGTTGTTGCTTACCTCATTTTTGACAAGCTCACTGGGATTACTGGAACTCCCCTAAAATTTAATTGACGAGGACCATTGGGACGAACTAATATGACAATTGATGAGAACCATTGGGACAAACTAATATGACAATTGATGAGAACCATTGGGACATAATATGACAATTGATGAGAACCACTGGGACAAACTAATATGACAATTGATGAGAACTATTGGGACGAACTAATGTGACAATTGATGAGAACCGCTGGGACGAACTCTCCTAAAATTTAATATAACCCCACAGATTATATAATAACTTATCTTGGGAACTGTGATTGGGACAAAGGCTATAATCTCGCATGCAAATAATTTTTCCAGTAAATCAATCTTTTTTTAAAAATAAATATTTGACACCTTTTTACAGCTTTTAAATGGTACAATTGCATGCTCATCTAGTTAGCCACTATTTATTGCTACACTATCATATTGGGATTGGAACATGTTTCATTACTCTCCTTTGCATCCAGATGCTTGTTGCTCAAGTATGAGCAGGGATTGGGATAGTGTAGCCGAGATTGCATTAGATTGTGGATTTGTGGGGTATTGCGGTGACCGCGGACAGTAGGCGGTCGACCAGATGTTTATCCTTGGATCAGATTGGGGTTGAGTCTGGTTTATAGTATCAGCTGGGGATTGGGTTTTTGTAGTGGATGGAGTTTCCCACTTTGATCATAGTTATGATCCAGTCCTGCTATATTGAGATATGTGCTACAGAGATACTTGAGATACTGATGACAGAGATGCTTTACTCGTGTGGGTCGCTCCCCTCGAGTGCCACTCCGGAGGTGGGCTTTTTCGGACCCAGCCTTGTGTGCCGGTCTGATACTGATTTTGGGATGCGAGCCGTGCGGGCCGATCCCGCGGTTTCGAGCCTTGTGTGCATATTCCGCTGAGCAGGCAGTACCAGTAGTTACTGGTGTCTAGATTGGGTTTATTTGGACAGATACTATTTCTGATGCATGCATACAGTTTTGACAGCATAGTAGTGGTAGTTTTCCTGTTTCAGCATCTTATGTATCTTACCACTACCCCTTTTCCCTTTTGCCTCTAGTAGTCCTAGTGGGTGCGTCAGAGTTGAGGTTTTACCCACTAGGGGAGGCTACTGGTTTATCTGGTAGTTCTCACCCCCATTGTTATTTTCTCTCTTCCTTCTCCTTTATTTTTGCAGAGTCATCTGCGGGAGCTGCTAGGCCATCGGCAGCGGATCGAGGTAAGGGGATCGCTGAATAGATAGATCTCCTGTGAGACTGAGAGCTGCTAGATAGAGGCTGTACCCTTCACTCAGACTGTGGTATTCTCCTTTTATTTTGGGTCTGGCTTCCGCCAGCTAGTTGCACTATTTTGGTGAGCTGGAAAATTATTGTACCTATGACAGTTTTATTTGTAGTCCCAGTCTGAGATACTATGTGGTTCTTTTATTTCAGCTCTGTATTATGCTCTATTATTGTTATATTATATCTGAGCAGGTTACCAGCGCTTCGTGTACGCGAAAAAATCCCGTGCGCATGGCGGATCTGTTGGCGAGCCCGGGTTCCGGTTTACACCCGGGGTGTGACAGCGGGCGCCAGAGGCGCCGCGCGCAGCAGCGCATAGGCGCTGCGCGGGCTCCTTGGGCGCGCGCGCAGCAGCGCCGGGCCGCTGCGCGGGCGCCAGAGACGCCGCGCGCAGCAGCGCCTGGGCGCCTTGGGCGCGCGCGCAGCAGCGCCGGGCCGCTGCGCTGGCGCCAGAGGCGCCGCGCGCAGCAGCACCTGGGCGCTGCGCGGGCCCCTTGGGTGCGCGGTCCGCTACGCAGGCGCCGGGAGCGCGCGCGGCATTCTTGGCACCGCAACGGCAGCAGCGGCGTGCTGCTACGCAGCGCGGCGGCGGCTGCGGCAGGCTGCGAGAACGCGCAACGGCAGCAGCGGCGTGCTGCTACGCAGCGCGGCGGCGGCTGCGGCAGGCTGCGAGAACGCTGGTGCCGTGCGAGCAGCGGCAGCGGCGGCGCGTTTTGGCGTGTGTGCTGGTGGCTTTTCGCGCTGCGATTTTTTGTTGGCAGCGACTGTTTTTACCGGCGATCGCGCGGGAGGCCATCTTAACGAGTTTTTGTGCTTTTCTTTCGTCTCTGTGTGTAGTTTTATGGACCGCTTGGCCGGATTGGAGTGTTTCCGTCGCACGGAGCCGCGGTAGCTTGGAGGCTGGATTGTGCTGAATGTTGGCTGGTGTACACAAGGTGTGTTGGGGTGTGTATGTGGTGTGTGTATGCTGTTGATGATGTTGAGGATTGATGATGATGATGCTGATGATTGATGATGCTAATTATGATGATGAATATGATGATAATTATGATAAGGATCCTTTTGTTTAAGCTATGAGCTTTGTGTGAATTTGGAGCTAGTAGAGAATGGATTATGGATTTTTGGTAAATTGTATTATGAGAGCAGAATTTCTGGATAGTGCTGTGTGTGTGTGTTTGTGAGTGTTGAGAGTTTTGGTTTGTACTAATGGATTTGTGAGTAATATGTGTATGTACTGTGGGTTTACCTATAGATGATGGACTTTGATTTAAGTACTGTGAAAGATGAGCTTAATTTATTTATATTGGGTAGACCTGTAGGGTGCAAAGGAATTTTGGAATATTTTGGTTAAGTAAATAGTAATTATTAATGTGCCTTTGGAGCTCTTAATTATACTAGATCTTTAGTGAATGTGTGTTGTGGATAGTTAGAGCTACAGAGTGTGCTTGTGTGCTGTGGAGGTGTGGTGTGAGCCGTTGCGCGCCGGAATTTTGTGTGGACTCGAGAGAATTTGTTGGAGCTTCCGAGGATTTTTTCGAGAATTTGCGGCACGATTATCGAGGTTTCGTCAGTTCGAGGTTCCAGCACTTCACCGACTTCAGTAATTGCCTGCGGAAAGCGTTCCAGGTGGGTTGGAATTTTTTCAAAATTTATGGAATGCCCTTTAATGCTATTGAATGCAATTTGATCATATTTATTATGCTATTTTCACTGTTTTACATCTGATGGTTGCCTGGAAATTTTTAGAAAATTATGTAGAACTCCAGATTATTTTTAGTAGACTTCTGTTACCATATGACACTAGGTTTCATGTTTTGTTTGCATCCTATTTGCACCTCAACCGTTTTAAAAATCGAGAAAAACTGTTTTTAAGGAAAAATCAATGTTTTCAAAAGTGATTTTTTTTAACTTATGAATTCGCCCGAGGTATGGCATAGGTTCAGGGTGCTTCTTCCCTCGTGCCTGGGGCCGATGGGTCTCTTTTTGAGCTTTTGAGATGAGTATAGTGTCATTTGAGTTTGAGCTTTGGAGGAGATTATTCTAGATCATGGATCGTATTCGGATTTAGTAGTGGAGGTGGTTCTCCCACTTAGCTTTGAGGATTTTGGAGTTTCGGCAGATCGAGTCGTGGAAGTTTCCCGACTCAGCCAGAGTCTTGCATTATCAGATTGAGTCGTTGAGGTTTCTCCGACATAGCTTTGAGATCGTGTGGGCATTTCCTGATCGAGTCGAGGGGTCTTTCACCGACCGAGTTGTGCTTTTGAGCTCGTGATACCGATCTGTTTGATCGAGGATTATAGCCTGCTGAGCCTGCCATTTTATGCCAGTTATGAGATACTTGAGTTCGCGGGGTCGCTCCCCGCGAGCTATGCTCCGGATGCGATGATGATACCAAGCCTGACGAGACTGCGATGTGATTACTGAGATAGTCCTTGAGGGACACCCTACGTAAGACCAAGTCCTGTTTGGGTGTAGTGGCAGTAGATGAGCGCAGGTTTGGTTTGACTGTTCCAAAGAGGGACAGTCATTGAGATTTGGGTGATTTGTGTGAGTGAGTTTCATTGCATGTTCATAGATGATATTTCCTTTGAGCATAGTACTTGAGGCATATTATTAGCAGTGTTAGTGTATGCATAGCAGGGTCAGAGTTGAGTTCCTTCAGCATGATGTTGTCACTTAATAGCTTTAGTTCCTTTCCTGATTTCCTTTTATCTATCTATCTGCATACCTATCTGTTTTGCTTTCAGTACACTTAGTGGGCATACCGTGGATATTGGAACGGTATCCACTGAGATCTGCCTTCTGCAGTAGATCTCACACCCGCTGCGGTGACAGGTTTGTGGCAGCTGTTCCAGCTTGGCTCGCGCTGTGACAGCAGATCGAGATGAGGACGTGGCCGAGTAGTTCCTTACCAGCATTTGGGTCAGAGATAGATGTACCCTGTTAGCTTCATATTTTCACTTTTGTACTGAGATGGTGAGGCTTGTTTTTTTTATTTTTTTTCCTTTGAGAGACCTGTATTGGGGACATGTATTATTGGAATTTATTTATTTCAGATTTACAGTGTAGCTATTGATTTATAGTTTTAGCTCTGATACATATTTTTAGTTCTAGATCTGACTTGCAGGGTAGACGCTTCGTCTGTGCGGCAGTTTTCGTACAGATGGCGGATCTGTTGGCGAGCCCGGATCGCAGTTTCGACCCCGGGACGTGACAGTGTCGGTACCACCCCCCTCCAAAATCCATAACGCACGCTCTCAACATATCCTCAAGGGTCTGAATGGTGCGCTCGGACTGGCCATCAGTCTGTGGGTGGAAAGCAATGCTAAACCTGAGCTGGGTCCCCAAGGCTAACTGTAAACTCCCCCAAAAGTATGATACAAACCTCGGATCCCTATTTGATACAATCGAGGCGGGTACACCGTGTAGCCTCACCACCTCATCCAAATACAACTGTGCCAGACGCTCCAACGGCCAAGTCATCTGTACAGGCAAGAAATGTGCAGACTTGGTGAGTCTATCCACAATAACCCAAACCGCATCGGCTACATTCTGCGCCCTCGGCAGTCCAGTGACGAAATCCATAGTGATTTGGTCCCACTTCCACTCGGGAATTGGAAGACTCTGCAACTTGCCAGCAGGAACCCGGTGCTCTGCCTTCACTTACTGACAAGTTAAACAGTGAGCCACAAATCTCCCAATGTCCCGCTTCATTCCGGACCACCAAAAATGTGCCTTGAGGTCCTTATACATCTTAGTACCACCAGGATGAATGGTATAAGGTGTATAATGGGCCTCCCTCAAAATCCAGTCTCTGATCTCAGGATCCGTAGGCACACACACTCGGTCCCTGTACCGCAGTACTTCCGAGCTATCCACTGTAAAATCCCCTATCTGATCTGCCTGTATCTGTGATCTGATCCTCGTCAAATGGGGGTCCTCACTCTGTGTCTCCCTAATCCTGTCCAACAGAGTGGGCTGCAAGACCATAGACATAAGTCTAGCAAAGACCCCAGGGGATACCACCTCAATCTGTAGCCACCTCATCTGCTCAACCAGGGTGCCTGCTGTGTGATCAACATGCTCAAACTCTGCACTGACCTCCGACTCAAAGCATCTGCTACAACATTGGCCTTGCCGGGATGATAAGGATGCTCACATCATAGTCCTTTAGCAACTCCAACCACCGGCGTTGCCTCAAATTCAGCTCCTTTTGAGTAAACAAGTACTTCAAACTCTTATGATCAGTATAAATCTCGCAGTGCTCACCATAGAGGTAATGCCGCCACAACTTCAATGCAAACACCACAGCTGCAAGCTCCAAATCATGAGTAGGGTAATTCTTCTCATAATCCTTTAATTGCCGTGAAGCATAAGCAATTACCCTACCATACTGCATCAAAACACATCCCAATCCACTGTGAGAGGCGTCACTATAAATTACGAATCCATCTCCCATCACTGGCAATGCAAGAACTGGTGCTGAAATCAATCTATCCTTCAGCTCCTCAAAACTTCGCTGGCACTGCTCAGTCCAAACAAACCTCGTCCCCTTCCTAGTTAAACTGGTCAGGGGAGTAGAGAGCTTCGCAAGCCCTCTACAAACCGACGATAATAGCCAGCCAAGCCCAGAAAGCTCCGAACCTCTGTAACCGTCGTCGGTCTCGGCCAATCCCGAACTGCATCAATCTTTCCGGGTCGACTGCCACTCCTGCGGCTGATACGACATGGCCCAAAAATGCAACCTTCCGAAGCCAAAACTCGCACTTTTTAAGCTTGGCATACAGCTTCTTCTCTCGCAGAAGCTGCAGCACTATCCTCAAGTGCTCCTCATGCTCCACATCACTCCGGGAGTAGATCAAAATGTCATCGATGAATACAACCACAAACAGGTCCAAGTACGGCTGGAATACCCGGCTCATCAAATCCATAAATGCAGCAGAGGCATTAGTCAAACCAAAAGGCATAACCGTGAACTCAATATGCCCATACCGGGATCTAAAAGCCGTCTTGGGGATGTCCTCGGCCCTCACCCTCAACTGGTGGTAACCTGACTGAAGATCAATCTTCGAGAACACTGAAGCTCCCTGCAACTGATCGAACAAATCATCTATCCGAGTTAGGGGATACTTGTTCCGGATGGTCACCTTATTCAACTCCCTGTAATCCACACACAATCGAAGCGACCCATCCTTCTTTTTCACAAATAACACTAGCGCTCCCCACGGAGAAACACTGGGCCTAACAAAGCCCCTATCCATCAGATCCTGAAGCTGGGCGTTCAACTCCCTCAACTCGGCAGGTGCCATCCTATAAGGTGCCTTAGAGATTGGTGCGGTTCCTGGAACCACATCAATCACAAACTCAATCTCCCTCTCCGGCGGCATAGTCGTCAACTCTGGAGGAAATACATCTGGGAACTCGCAGACAACAGGAATATCCTCGAGCCCCAGTGCCGCCGTAGGCACCTCCATAATCATCGCCAAGAAAGCGGTGCAGCCTCTACTCATCATCCGCCTAGCCCTCGCCGAAGAAATAGTCACTACAAACGAGGAGCTCTGGCAGCCTCTGTAAACAAACTCCTCCTGTCCCGGCTCGCGGAGGGTCACCGTCCTCTCTTTGCAGTCTATGGTAGCAAAATACCGCGACAACCAATCCATGCCAAGTACCACATCGAAATCCTGGAGCTGCCGCAAGACAAGCAAGTCTGCCGGCAAAATCTAGGGTCCCAACTGTACAGGGCAATCCCTACAACACTCCTCGACATGCAAGACATGGTCTGGAATCTGAACCTCTAATCATGCGATAAAGAAACTACCTCTATACCATGTAGGGATGCAAATGCTCTACTGATAAATGAATGCGATGCACCGGTATCAAAAAGAGCATGAGTACGAACTACAGAAATCAAAATAATACCTGCGACGACATGATCAGCTGCTGTAGCATCCTCAACCTGAGTGGCATACACTCGCCCACTCGCCGCTGGGGGTCGTCGCTCTGGCTGTCGTGAGGAAGATGAAGCATGATCGGGCCTACCGTAGGCCACAGAAGGTCCTGCCGAGTGATGAGGAATAGAGGGTGCTGAAGCTGAGGAAGGAGCTGGATGACCTGCTCTGGGGCATGAACTCTGGAAATGACTGATCTACCTACAACGGAAACAACGGCCCTACCTCTGAGGGCACTGGATCGGTGAGTGCGGCCCTCCACAAATAACACATCGGTCCGGGCGTGGCTGCCGCGAGGTCTGCTGCTGCTGCGAAGACTGCTGCTGCCGAGGCGGTCGACGCTGCTGCTGCTGCTGCTGAGACTGACGAGATGCTCCTGATCTCTGGCGCCCCTGAAATCCACGACCCTGAGGATGGAATCGCGGAGGTCTCGGGGGTCCCTGCCGACTCGACTTCCCCTCCTCCATCGGTGCTGGGCGTTTCGCCCCTGGAACTACTACGAGGGCTGGAGCCACCTCCTCCATCACCGCCTCTCCTCGCTCAACATAGAGTGTCTGCTCCATAGAGGCCTCCAGAGTCTGCAATCTAAGTGAACGAACAAACTGATATAGATCCCGGCGCAACCATCGCTCAAACATATAAATCCGGTGAGACTCATCCCTGGCCACGTGAGGAACACAAGCCAACAACTTGTTGAAGTCGGCAATGTACTCGTGCACGGGCCGATCTCCCTGGCGGAGATTCTTCAGCTGCTCCTCCAACCTCTGACGAACACTCTCTGGGAAGAAAGCCCCAAGAAGAAGACTGCGGAACTCCGCCCAAGTGAGAAGCTGCGTCCCAGGCGGACCAGCGGGTCGCACACGCCGCCACCAAGCCTCGGCGTTGCGCTCCAAGAAGTTTGTCGCCAAAAGGACCCGAAACCGCTCCTCTATGAACAAACTCTCAAAATATCGCTCCATAGCCATGATCCACGACTCAGCCTCCCACGGCTCCGCACTCAGTCCAGAAAAATGAGGCGGATCGAACTGACGGAACCTCATCAAAAGATCAACCACTTCACGCTGCTCAGCTGGAGTCAAAGGTCCCATCGACCCAGACGATGGTCTGCTGGAAACCGGCTCAACAGGAACTGCCGGTGCGGTCTGAACAATAGGGGGTGCCACAACTAGCGAAGAAGGCACAGGTGAACTCTCTGGGGGTGCTACAACCGGCTGTGCCCTCTGCTCCATCATGAGCATCAATCGACCCATGGCCTCCTCTTAGCGCCGTGAAGCCTCCTCCTGGTGCCGAACAGCCTCCTCCTGGCGCTGTGATGTCTCCTCCTGACGCCTAACAGCCTCAGACATCTGTGCCATATGGGCACGGAGCTCCTGCACCTCTCTCTGCTGTCCCTGCCCCGAGTCCTCCTGCTCGGGCTCAGAGGAAAAAGGCTGCGAACGCGTTGGCATCCTGCGTCGCGGAGGCATCAGTCACCTAAGGAACAAAAAGAACAATCAGAACCCAAATCAACACTCGACCCAATCTAGCGAAAGTCAAAGGCATGTCCCCCTTCCGGTAGTACTATGTTGTCTGCAGCCAACATAGTTGCCACTGAAGGAAGACATGTCAATCACTCATCCCAATCCGCTCGGGAGAGTTAGGAACCCAATCGGGACTTTCGCTAAATGTTACGGCTTTGTGTGTTGGCATATTTCGTGAGTCAAGTCAGTGAGTTGAGTCGGAGTCTTGAAGTGATCAAATTGTCAATCAGCAATTGAAGACTTAGAGAAGATTCAACAAGAGCTCAAGTTGACACTCTGTATTTCGAGTCTTGAAGATTGAAGTTGAAGAATTATGGATCATATACATCAATCTCAAGGAAAATGGATTCGGATTGATCAGGTACGTTTAACTAAATAATTTTGGTGATCCGAATACATTTGAGTAGTTTAGAAACACTTGGATAAGGTTTCATTGCATAAAAGTCAAAAACTGTTTTTTCAGGAATTCCGATCAGGATCAGAATTTCCGATCAGGATCGCCACGATCAGGATCAGAATTTCCGATCCGGATCCCGAACCTTGTTTTTTTCAGGAATTGCTGAAAAAGACGACGATCAGGATCGCCGTAAATCCGATCCGGATCGTGGTGCGGGAAAATTTCTGTTAAGGCAGTTTTTGATGCTTATCTCTTTCCAAAGGTTTCTAAACTATAAATAGACATTTAGGGTTTCTCAAAAACGTGGGAGCTATACCGTTTATTTTATAAAACACTTGAGAGCAACCCTAGAGGCTAGGTTTTTACCGTTCTTCTTTATAGCCTCTTTTAGGTCAATTCGATGGTTCTTTCAAGAACATATCTTTTGTCGAATTGATCTAATCTTTGCTTAGAGATTTCTCCCATGGATCTTCATTGATAATCTAAGTAAAGGATCACCATCGAAGCCAATATTCTTACCGGCTGAGTTTGCGTCGTGGATTCGACGTGGCACCGTGGATTCGGTGTGTTGAAGGCGTTTCGTGGATTCGAAACGTGTGCTCGTGGATTCGAGTGGCGTTCGTGGATTCGAACGTGTGCAGTGGACGTGCAAACGTTGGAGCGCAAGGTCCGAAGAAGTTGAAGGAGGGGTTAAATCCGTGGAGACGGTAATCACCTTGTTATTCTTCTTTTCTTAGTGGATTGTTATTGCGTGGACATCCAACCGGTCAGCGCAAGGTCCGAAGAAGTTGAAGGAGGGGTCGAGTCCGTGGAGTCGGTAATCACCTTGTTATTCTTCAATTCTTAGTGGATTGTTATTGCGTGTTGGTCCCGTGGTTTTTCTCCTGGATTGGAGTTTCCACGTAAATCTCGGTGTGTTGATTTTTATTTTCCGCATTAATTTTTATTTTTGCACTGAGATTGGTTTTTATAATATTACACCTATTCACCCCCCTCTAGGTGTTTGATAGTACCTATTTAGATCCTTGTGGATCCTAAATAACTCTACACTAAAAATTACGGCTCTCACGTAAGTCATCCTAGGGTCCAACCACAAGCCTAGGGTTTCTAAGTACTCAATGACTTACATTCTAGGCTCTGATACCACTCTAATCTATCACGTCCCGGGGTCGAAACTGCGACCTGGGCTCGCCAACAGATCCGCCGCCCATACGGGAAGCCCCGTATAGACGTAGCGACTTACCTGCAAAAGATCATCTATACTAACAGATATCAGAGCTGAAAAGTAAATGTGGAAAATAAAAACAAATACAACTCCAAATAAAATACAACACAGTCCTCACCTCAAATACATAAAGTCTCTCAAAAGCAGAAGAAGAGTACAACTTGATACCTCACTACAAAAGTCTCTCATCATAACACACAAAAACCGATACGGGGTACATCCACTCTCTCTCAGGGGACGGCCGGTAGGGATCTATCTCGCGACTCCCTTACCTCGATCTGAAGAAGTAGGATCAGCAACTGGAGTAGCAGGAACCGGAGCAGAAGTCCCTGGGGAAAAAGACACCACGACGGGTGTGAGAACTACATCCCACAGTAGTTCTCAGTGGGTGCCGCCAACAAGCCTGACGGTCTGCCCACTACGTCTACTAGTGGCATAAAGTAACAAATGCAGTGCTGAAAGGAAAAGCTGGTAAAGTAAACTCCACAGCTACTATGCCTCTATCTAGATGCTCAAGGAGTGGAACAGAAAGAAACATGGTGCAACAACTAACTCTCAACTCAGATCACCCAATATAAACTGACTGCCTCCTCGGGTCCAGTCAAACCTGCGCCTACCTACTGCCGTTACATCGACGGAGGACCGGACTTACGTAGGATGTCCGTGACTGCCAAAACTGGCCCAGCCAGAGGGACAGTGTCCGTGACTGCCAAAACTGGCCCAGCCAGAGGGACAATGCATCGACAAGTCGCGATAGATAGTATCAGGCCCAACTCCGGAGTGGCACTCGAGGGGCGCGACCCCACCAAGTAAAGTATCCGCGTATCTCTGTCGAGCTCAAATGTGGCTCATGCAGGCTATAATCCAAATCCTCGATCAACAAGATTGGCTGTAACCAACAAAACACTGTCTCACTCACAGGCTGGAAAACTACACAGCCGAGACCCACTGTCACTCTGACGGCTCCCAAAGAACCCTGATCTACAGACTGCTATCAGACTCCACTCGGTCCCCAGACACGAGTGTAAATGCATCCCACAACAACCCGACCTCTCAGCCCACTACCCGGGTGAGGAAAACTCTAAGTCCAGAATGAAATATAGAATAGTGGTGTGGGAATGTCTAGAGCGATAAAAACCTAGCCCAAGTTGGAGTTTTCTACAGTCTGGCTGAACATGCTGCATATGACGGGGGTGCTAGGTCAAGTTCCAAGATAACAATAATTAACAGGATGTAGGAAAATAATAAATCACATGATCATCTGAATACATCAGGAACATCAATTTTCACAGACTAGCATGCTATCAATATACTATTCTAATCATGCAAGTTCCTACACATATAGAATTAATGTGCAATCCGTAGATCTTGAAGACATGGCCACCCACCTGAAGAGCTGATGTCACGCCCCGGGGTCGAAACTGCGACCCGGGCTCGCCAACAGATCCGCCACCTATGCCAACCTGCATAGGCGAAGCGTCCTACCTGCAAGAAAAGTACTACAGCTAAACATAATATCAGAGCTATAAGTAAAAACCTGCTGTATAACTAAAATCAATCACTGTACAACTGAAAATAAAACAATAATGTCCGTCTCCCAAAATAATAACCATACAATATCCTCGGGTACAAAACTCAGAACTCAACCGGAAGATATCTCCAATATAAATATCAGTGTACAGTCTCTCGATACAAAATATATCCTCACTACATCTGTCACTCAAAAGAGGAAAAATAAAACAACTAAGCTACAGAAGATCTCCTCTGAGGGGTACCGCTACTCTCCAAACATGGGTAGGGATCTAGCTCGCGACTCCCTCGCCTCGGTCAACCACCGCAGAAACAACAACACCCGCTAAGTCTCTGCAAAACAAAGGAGAGGAAGAAAAAAGGAGGGGAACCCCCCCCCCCCAAAGGGTGTGAGAACTACACCGAAAATGGAGTTCTCAGTGGGTGCCACCGTCAGGCCCGACGGTCTGCCCACCAAGTCCTCAAGAGACAAAAACTAACAAAAGCCGTAAATACCGAAATAAGGAAACTAGAGACTCTCAACAGCTATCGCACTTCTATCTAAATGCCCAAAAGGGGAGGACCAAAGGGTGGTATGCAACCACCAGGACATGAAGTGCACAATCGACCCAATCGATAGACCAGTAATCACTGGCACTGCCTGCTATGCCTGCCATGCCTACTATGCCTGCCATGCCTGCCATGCCTGCTATGCCTGCCATGCCTGCCTATACAACGGTCAACAACTCACAATGACCCTAGGACCACCGTATCGCCAAACGGTTCCCAATAATACTAGCACTGGTCTAAACCTAGCTACTAGACTCCACTCGGTCCCCCTGACACGAGTGCAACTATAAAGCAAATGTCTGTAATAAACCCAATCTAATGCCACCAGTAAAACTGTACTGCCTGCTGTGCTGTAAGACTCATCTGCGGGAATACTGACCGACTTCTGACCGGTAAGATCGCATCCCAAAATAGGTGACAGACCGACTACTGACCAGTACGGTCGCACCCAAAATAAATGACAGACCGGCTCCTGACCGGCACGGTCGCACTCTAGATAAATGACAGACCGGCTCCTGACCGGCACGGTCGCACACTAAATAAATGACAGATCGGCTCCTGACCGGCACGGTCGCACTCTAGATAAGTAGGAAACTCCGCTCACTAGAGAAATCTGATAACCAATCTGGTGCATAAATAAATGTCCGGTCAACCGCCCAATATCCGCTGTTGCCGCAATACCCTGCCGTCTGTAATCCAGCACAACCCATCCCTGACACCAATGTCCTGGCTACACTACCCCAGACGCCTGCTCGCCCCCGAGCAACATAAACCGCCTGACTAACAAAGGAGGAGAAAAGGGAAAAGCATGGTTTCTCCTAAGTCAAGTTCCAATAAGTAGTGTAGCAGTAAAAGATGGCCTAACTAGATGACCATACAAGCATGCAAATGTCCTTCACATAGGGTAAGTTCCTTAGGTAAGCATTTACAATTCATCATCATGAATATATGAATGCTGCAAGTTTTCGATAATATTTAATATGAATATTAGTCTTGCAATTCCCTCTACACAATCATCCTTCCTAGCTTACCTCCCAATAACATACAATTATTGTACCTTAAACATGCATGCATTCTAATAAAAGAATTAAAGAACCGTCCATCGGTTCTGGGAACAGAACACCCACCTGAAGTGCTCAATTCAAGGCAAACCTGGGGTTGGTGAAGAACGTGGCCATCAGAACGCACAATCCGCTGAACCCGTATCCACGGTACAAGTCGCGCAAACCTCGGCTCCTAGCAGTGTTCCAAAAACACTCGCAAACCCTCCTGGGTACAACAAAAGGTCCAACATTACACTTTATGCTAAAATATCCAAGTATACACCATCTGCTGAAACCAGCCCCGAAGATGTGCAATTTTTACCTGCAGAACGGACTTTGAAAAATCCATCAAAAATACTGTCGCGATCGTCGCGTCGAGACCTTCGAAACGAGTACCTGCATGTCAAAATCCGAGTCCCGGAGGCCGAGTTACAAATTCCACAACGCGGTGAGCGCGAAAGTCCACAACATACACCACTGTAATACATCGCACAGTAAAGGGGGAAAAGTATACCTTCGGGTGAATCTCAGAAAATTCCCCTAAGAACACGACGGTAATCCTTGCGACGCGTAGATCCAAAGAGTGTAAAGGCACACCTCAAACCGAGTCTCGTACACCAAGTTGCACGCAAAACGGTGCACACACACGAGTCCTCACACATAACGATGTGCGGCCACCAAACCTTCACGCAAAATGATGTACGCCATTAAAATCCGCACGCAAAACGGTGCGCGCCAACATAACCTGCATGCGAAACGGTGCACGTACCACGAATCTGCACGCAAAACGAGGCGCGTCCAAAACGCCAGGAACAGTTCGCGCAGTAAAACGGCACAGTGAAACATGGTCCCTAACACGCATGGGGGCGTGGGGTCAAATCCAAAATCCAAAAAGGAAAACTTAAAACTATGCCAAAATACCGCAAAAACAACAACCGGGCCTACCTCGACAATGCCGTGTCGTTCATCGCGTCCAAAAGCCTCTTCGGAACATCTTGCGTGTTCCACGGAGTCCACGGCGCGCTCGTGCGCCCACGAAAACCCCGCCCCGAATCGCCCTCTCCCTCTCCTGGTACGCTCGAGCAAAGCCAAAAGGGGAAAAGGAGGAAAAAGGGGCCATTCGGGCCCAAATAGGCCAAAACCCGACTTTCGGGCGCGCCTTTCGGGCGCCCGAAAAGATTCGGATGGCTACAGTAACCGCCCAGCCGCAGTCCACCGGTCCACGCTGTGCCAGCTTGTGAGAATTCGAATTATTATAAATAAATAAAAAGGAAAATACTAAAAGCCAAGTTGAATTTTGGATCATAAAAGCACAAGTAGCCAAAATGCCCCTTTTCTACAGTGTAATTTACACAGAAATAGGGTCAGAAATATCGCCTTTAAATCCGAGCCTGATCTCGAAGATCCGAAACCACGAGGGCGACCGTCACGATGAACTGAGCGAAAACCATATTAAGCTTGTTCAGATCTGACGGTCGGATCTTCCAGAAATCGACGAAGAAGCGGGCGGGACCCGCGACTTAAGTGCACAGTGCTTGGGACTGTTGATGAACAGTAAACCCTAAATTTGTTTCCCCTAAGAGCTAATGTTGGCCGATTTACTATCTGGACTCCTAATATAGTGATTCGAGTAGTCAATTCTAGCTATTTTCGACGTTCTGGACGCAATGGCGCTGACGGAATTTCCGTTTGGCAACTCTAAAGCCTCGAAAAATGCGAAAACTGTATTTCAGATCAGTATTTTATGGACCGCGATTTCATCCGGGCATTTTCTCGAAAAACAAAAATCGCTGCCTGATAGGATTCGTCGATCCGGACGTCGTGGCGAAGTCCGTTTTTCGATCTGACAACCGAAACGCCTCGAAAAGCGTGAAATACAGTGAAAATGCGGCTTTTTGCACATAAACCCCTGGATTTCTTGCCTCGTTTTGCGTGCCGTACCTTGGAGAAGGACTGGGATGTGAGATATTTTTGTTGTGAGGGACTGGACTGCAGATGAGGTGGCTTAGGGGGACTAAATTGCAAGTTGGCATAATGCTATATATAGCATGTATACCCGAGCTAGGGTTTCCATTAACCCTAGACCCTGGGCCAGCCCTAGCCGCCACCCTCACCTACCTCCTGTCCTCTGTCGCGATCCCCGGAACCACCCCGCACCGGCCGCCGCCCTCCACCGCCGGAGAAGAAGGAAGCCAACACTTCTTCACCTCGGGTCCGGTTTAGAGGAGTTCTTCCAGACTCCTAGAGAGACCCAAACCGCGGCTGGGGACTCCTCTGAGAGACCGCAACCGTGCTGGAGTGAGCCCGGTGCCAGCCGCCGCCGTGCGCCGCCGCAGCCAGCCTCTCCTTCATCAGCTTTTCTGGCGAAGGTAAGTGATGGAAGCTTTGATTTTATTTCGCCCTGGGGACCCTGGCATTGGTTTACTGACATCCAGAGGATTGTCCTCGTGCAGTCCCACGGTCCCCGGTGCCCCGGTTAACCGGCCGGGGAACCTTATCGCCGGAATTATCCTTCTTGACCGATCTCCAGCACCGCCGTCATCCGGCCGTCAACCGCGAGATCAGCACCGCTGGATC
The DNA here is from genome assembly GCA_029168755.2 of Tillandsia fasciculata. Taxonomy (NCBI): domain Eukaryota; kingdom Viridiplantae; phylum Streptophyta; class Magnoliopsida; order Poales; family Bromeliaceae; genus Tillandsia; species Tillandsia fasciculata. The sequence goes on from CM054945.1 coordinate 6,970,463, forward strand.
GTGGCATCTGGTCGACTGCAACCCTTCCACAAAGTTGGAGAACCTTTGGTTGAGGATCGGACCGGATCGGGAATGCCCTAGCTTGGGGGTCATCTTCCTCACGGCCGAACCCTACCGCCCGGCGCCGCCGCTACCCGACGCCGCCGGGCATACCCCTGGTAAGCCTCACAGAACCTGAGGAAGCATCCTGGCCAAGTTTGAGGGTCTCTCGATCTTCAGCTAGAATTTCGCCATTGAAGCACCTTCCCCTTGCCCGAGCTCGGTTGGCTTGGCCGCCGGCGATCGCCGCTGCACCCAGCCGCCGCGCCACGACCCAGGTAAGCTTGGTTGAGCCTTTTAAGACGTTGCATAAGGTTGCATGCAAGTTCTAACGTGAGCATGGGAACCTCTGTAGTTGCACCCGTTCCGGCCTTCAAGCTCCACCTCCGGCCATCTCCGGCGCTCCGGGCTCCGGGCACTTGCACAGGTAGGAGCTAATGACCCCTCTCATGACTCCCAGCATGTTATTTTTGGCTCGGGGTGACTCTATTCTTTGGTCCAGTTGTTCAACCCGAGCCCCTCCACTTCGGGCCTTGCCTTCGGCCGCCGCCGTCCCGGCCGCCGGCGCTCGACCTGGCCTGACCCGAGCATCATCTGGCACCCGAAGCTAACCAGTGCTCCCCTCTGATCCAAGTTTGAACCAAGTTTGGTGCAAGGTTGCCCCACGCCGAGCCTTGATCCTTATTGAAGTTGCACCACCTTGCTCCGACCAACCTCTCCGGCCACTCCCCGGTGCACCTGAGGTGAGCCCTCAACTCTATTTAGTCCCCAGTACATGATGCTCCACTGAACTTTTAAATTGATCAACTATAAATAGAAATTAAGCATGTTGCATATTGGACACTTAATGGTTATGGGCCAACTTTACCCTCGGGCCCCGTGCCAGTCAAATTTTGTGAGTACGGCCTTTGTCTCGACGTAACAAACACGCTAAAACTTACGGCGTCGATTTTGGACTCCCGGATTTCAAGAACGAGTCGAAACAAGCTAAAATTTGAGTTATTATGCAATTTAAAAATATACTATGGATCAAAATGAGATTTGGACACAATGATGACCCTTAGACAGTAAGTACACACTTATTGGACATTTTTTTTAGAGTCCCGAGGACTCTCGTTGATCGGGAATTAGATTTATCCCGCAAACCAGCTGCTCTATTGAATAAATCGGCGACGTTATCCTGTATTAGCTTTCCGTTACTGTTATGTCACCGGGTTGGGTACGTGTGAGTCTATTACTGATCATAGTTGTTTATCAGGGCCCAGTTGTTCAGGATCAGCCTCCCAGTAGCTGTGCGGGAGATCGAGGGTCTGCCTTCATCCAGGTGGGTTACTTTCGATCCGGGCTTTAGCTTTTTGGCCCTCTGGTTGCTTTAGTCCAGTCGGACACCTGTTATTGGTTAGCCTGTTGATTTTATCTACATGATCCTTCTGATTGATATGGATTTCTTTAGACCTGTCATATACCCCTGATGCTTACATATACATGCTCTATGACTACTCCTGATAGATTTTGATCGATCCACATACCTGTTTATTAGCTTATTGATTTGATCTGTACGACCTATGATGATTGCATATATCACATGATCTAATTGCTAGACATTGATTCTTTTAGACTTGTCGATGATACCTGCTGATTCCTGTCATTTGAGATGTTACTTGATATATTATCGATATGCATGATTGATTGATTCCGTAGACACATGATATACAGCTACTTGTCAGTTTTCATATCTTGTTACATAGATTGCATGATTCGAGGATACTTGTTGATTCTTGTCAGCCGATATGCATGATTGATAGATACTACTTGTTGTTCCGATATAACTGATAGATTCTGATCGATATGATAGATGATTTCCCTGTTGGGATCTCGGCTTATTGCCGACGACCCGGTCACTAGACCGTGAGCTTTTGATCATAGCATGATGACTACCACGCACGCTGTACTTCACGTACATCAGCGGAGTCATGACCGCAACGATGTTCTTTACCGGTAAAGTGGTCTAGAGAAAGGACCCGTGAGCCCCTAGATAGGCACCAGTGGGTGCGGGGTTATGTCAGCCAGCTAGGTGCCAGCTAGGTGGTATGAGCCTGAGGTCCTCGTGACCAATACTGGCATTGATTGGGTACTTGAGTTCATTTGTTGACGCATTCTTATTATCTTGCGCTGATATTGATATATATCCTACCCTGTACCCTTACTGCTCAGTTCATGATTGATTATCTCGTTTACATACACAGATTTTCAGCATTTATTACTTGCAGTTTATTACCCTTGATTACCTGCTTATTCAGTTATCTGTGGATTTGGTTGATTATCAGTAGATCTGCTTTACTGTTCAGCTTTACCCTATGATTCTTACTATCCGCAGATTATTGTACCCAGTAGGTACGATTAGCTATTTCTCGGCTCGTCGTGCCCACTGGGATACATGTACAGTGTATCTCACCCCTGGGTGACCATTTTTCAGGTCGTTCGGGTAGAGGGGTGTCGGGACGATCCAGTGAGGCTGTCACGGTAGAGCTGTCCCCCTGATGATAGATCGATGTCTGAGATCCTTTATTATTTGTAGCTGTCTTCCATTTAGGTTATTTCAGCTTTCAGCTTATTTTGATATTTCAGTTTGATGATAGCATGATATTTCAGATGATTCTTGAGGATTAGTTTTGTTTTAGTTGAGATATGCATTGCTCTTTGATTAATGATTGGATTAGCCGTGCATGTATAGGAGAGACCCTATTCTTTTGGATAGGGGATTTCCTATATGTGTGGCGGTCTGTTACGCCTGTTTTACAAACTCTGATGTATTCAAAAAAAAAAAAATTCAGACCTGATTTTTAAACTCGGGGCGTGACACAGCTGGGCGCCACGTCACCTTCGCTCGGCCAACAAGGGGATGACACATGTCCCTGGACCCGTGCACCGCGACCACGGACCAGTGGCAGCCAATCAGAGACTGCCACGTGGACCGCACTATCGCCCGGGGTAGCTGCGTCGCGTCGCGTCATCGCGTCACGTCGCGCTGACCGACGAATGGGAGGCCGACACGTGGCCTCCCCCGCTGACACCCTGCCAGGCCCGCCGCGCCTTCCCCGCGCACGCCTGTCGCCTTGGCCGCCGCGACCAATAGGGAGACGCCACGTGGCGTTCTCCACCTACCACGCGCGCCTCGGGTCACGCACCACCGCGCGCCGCGCGCGCTGCCGTGCCTCGAGATTCGTGCCACCTGCCTCGGGATCCGTGCCACCTGCCTCGGGATCCGTGCCACCAGAAAAGATTCGGGCGCGCTACAGTAACTTTCGGGTGCATCGAAGTCCGGACCGGGCTGCTACAGTGAACCGGGTTCGCTACAGTGCAGCCCGGTTCGCTGCAGCCCAAAAACCCACTTGCTACAGTACTTTTCGGGCGCCCGGAACCCACTTTCGGGCGCCCGGAACCCACTTTCGGGCGCCCGAAACTTGGGCCCAAGCCCAGTTTCGCCCGTTTTCGTCCGTTCTCATCCGTTTCTCACCCGAATTGCTCATATTCCAACTCTAAAAGTTGCCAAAGGCATCCGGAAAGATGTTCATTGTCCAAACTTCGCGCTGAGCCCAATCTTTAATATCCATTGCGCGCAAAACCACTTCTAAGCATTCGACGGAGTCATCAGACTACTCTTGTGATCCATTAATCACACTGAGTCCAACACTAGTGTCCAATTGGTGCACAAACGCCACCGACATGCCTCATAGGCCTCCAGGAGCTGCTGATCAACCAGTAATCTCGACGTGGGGATCCAGGTCATCACAGCTGAACTGTCCAAAATCCCACAGCTGAAAATACCAGGAAAATAATAACTCCAAATCCAACAGGTCCAGCACTATTCGCAAACCCTCCTGGGTACAACACAAAGCTAGCAATTACACTTCATTCCACAATTTACCCAAATAAATCACAATCTGAAATCAGCCACAAAGATGCCAATTATTCACCTATGAAAAGGGCTTCAAAAAATCCGATAAAAATACTACTGCGATCGTCGCGTCGAGACCTTCGAAACGGGTACCTGCACGTCCAATTCCGAGCCCCGTAGGCCAAGTTACAAATTCCACAGTACAGGTGCGCAAAATCTCACAACCACACAACTGTAAACTCTTGCACAGTTAAAGGGAGAAGAATATACCTCCGGGAAGGTCTCGAAAAAATCCAAGAAAAATATGGTGATAAACCTCGCGACGAGTAGATGCAAAAAGTGTACAGGCTCGTCTCGATCCGACGCTCGAGCGCGGAGCTAAAATTCCGGCAAGGTGCTGCTGTCAAGAAAAAAATCCAGTAGCAATGGGGGTTAAAAATGTACCAGGAACCCCTATAAAAGCTCGGATGAGAGGAAAGTGGTCAATACAAAAAACATAGGCCTGCCTCTCGTGGATCCAACGCCATGAAAATCGTCCAAAAATACAGTCGGGGTAGCTCTACAGACCTCTCGGACTGAAGTGCGACGATAACGGGGCTCCAACAGAATATCGTCGCTCCGCGCTACAATGCCGAAGTCGTCGACGCCGCGGCCTTCAAAAATTTCGGGCTTCCTTCACCAGATGCACAACAAGGTAAGCTTCGACTTTGATGTGGGGTGCTAAGTCTAAAAAGCTCAAAAAAAGCCTGAAAAGTGTGAGCAATGGGCCCATTTATAAGCCTCAACCCGGAAAAATCCAAAAAAAGCTCTCATTGGGCTTTTGGACCCAAGATTCGGGCGCCCGGTCAATTCGGGCGGCTACAGTGTTGGGCCCGGCCCAACACTGTGTGCGCTCGAATCGCTCCGGTGCCGCCACGTGGCCTGCCGAACAGCGAACAGCTGCGCGGGCCACTTAAGGACGGCCACGTAGGCCCCTACCGGGTCAACATGGCGGTTGGCGCCCGCCAATGCGCGGGCGCCACGTGTCCCGCCGGGGAATCCGCCGACCGGTCGCCGCCTCGCCGATCGCGCGGCATGGCCCCCACGTGCGCACGCGCCCCGAGGCCCTGGCGCACCCTTCCATGCGCCGCGCCGGATGAGCTCGCGAATCACAAGGCGACACGTGTCCCCTACACCCGGTCCACGCACCCTACTTCGGAATTCTGTGGACCGCGCCGCGTGCACCGACCAACCGGAGGCTGCCACGCGTCCCCCGCCTTGGTCCATGCACCGCCGCGCTCGCCCGGTAGACCGCGCGCATTGAGCCCGCCAATCAGGCGGTGCCATATGTCCCTGCGCCGGGTCTGTGCACCCAGCCGCGCTACTCTGTGGACCGAGCGCTGAAAACCGGCCAATGACAGGCCGCCATGTGGCATGCCGGCGGTCCATAGCCCCTCCCATGCACCAAAAGCCAATAAAAACTTCTGGGAGTCCCTTTTTGGGCATCCGGAGTCAGAATCAAACAAGCAAATAGCCGTTTTCAAGCGTTTTTCCGTGCTGAATCCATTCCAACCTCTGTTTGGCCAAAAACCTTTTCAAAATTTCGGCAAATGTAGCCGAAGGCAAACACAGCTAAAGATATCTCACAGGGTCCATCTGTGGCATCCCTTTGATGCACTATGGGCCAGATACACCAACACTAGGTGTTCTAACAGTGGATTCACCAAAAAAAGGTTGCATGGGAACCTGGGCCACTACAACTAATGTCACGCACCGGGTGTAAACCAGAATCCGGGCTCGTCTACAGATCCGCCGTGCACACGGGATTTCCCGTGTACACGAAGCGCTGGTAACCTGCTCAGATATAGAGATATAATAAAGAGCATAAAAACAGAGCTAAACTAAAACTAGTACATCTCAGACAAATACTGAAAAGAAAAGTACAACATAGCTCTCATAAATATACAAGTGTCTCTCCCAGCTCACAAAATAAAATACATCCAGCTGGCCGAAGCCAGAACCAAAAAAAAAAAAAAAAAAAGAATACAACCGTCTGAGTGTACTGGGGATACATCAAAATCTACTGAACTCTGGATCTGGGAAGCAGCTAGCTAATCAACGATCCTCTTACCTCGGTCCTGGGAAGAGGGTCCCGCAACTCCCGCAGAGGACTCTGCAAAACAAAGGGAAAAAGAAAAGGAAAAAAAGTGAGGGGTGAGAACTAGTATAAAGACAGTAGCCTCCCCTAGTAGGTAAACCTCAACTCAGACATGCCCACTAGGACTACCAGAGGCGAAAAGAAAAAGGTGGTAAGCTATGGGTATAACTACTGATAAAAGCTACCACTAATATGCCTCTACATGCCCAGCTAAAAAGATAGCTAAATGTATGCATCAGAATATCAAAGCCTGCCTGAATAAACCCAATCTATACTCCAGTAAACACTGGTACTGCCTGCGGTGCCTGCCAAATCGGGTATGCCAGCCTACGCATAACACCGATAGGGGATAGGAGTCTCAAGGACTCAAGTCTGCATATCGCGCACTTCGAAGTGGCACTTGAGGGGAGCGACCCACACGAGTAAAATGCCTGAGTAATAAGTATCCAAGGAGAGTAAGTCCGCAGGACTGGATCATGACACTGATCTAAATGGAACAGAACCATCCACTAAAAGAAGCCCAAATCCTCTCCCCGATCTGATGCAATAACAACTGTCCGGTCAACCGCCCAAAATCCGCGGTTGCCGCAATACCCTGCCATCACAGTCTGCCCGTCCCGAATCCCAAGTATCTGACTACACTATCCCAGCCCCTGCTCTAACCCGAGCATGATATCCCCTATGTCTAGATAACTGGAGAAAATAAAATCATGGTTTCTCCTAAATCAATTCCAGCATGATAGTGCAGCAGAAAAATGTGGCCTAACTAGGTGACCATTCAAGCATGCAAAAGTCCTTTTTTTTTCTTAACAATATAATTTCAGTGTTCCAATTCTTACAAGAATTACAGTATGCCTTTGTTTAAATATCAGAAGTACTAACGTGCCATAAGCTAATTTATACACATGCATAGGTTTCCCAATTATACATAAAGCATGATATGGTTTTAGCCGATTATTACCAAAAGGTTTAAACAATTGTTCCCAGGGATTCTAATCGACTTAACAGTTGTAAGAATTACCATTTATTAGCACCTAGTCCTCTAAAGATTCAAGTATCAACCATAAGTCCAATTCTTCCAATTAAGCATGCCATATTCATTCCACTAGTGTACTAGCAACATTACATAGGACTAGCTCCAATATGCCTAGTGGGTTATCGCAAGTAGGAGGTTAACAACGGTACCCACCTCGAGCGCTAAAATCCTTGTCCCAAATGCGAAACCCGCGCTCGATCCAAAAGCTCACCTCAATACTGTGAAAAATTCCCAAAAGAATATACACAAATTAAGCTTCAATGATCATGGAAAATCTGTCCAAATCTGTCAATCCACAGTTTCCCCATATTCACCTGTGAAGGGTGCTCAGAAAATTCCAAGAAAAATACCGTCGCGATCCTTGCGACGAACCGGTCGAAACGAGTCCCTGCACGACCAAACCCGAGCTTCCTTCGCTGAGATACAAATTCGGCAAGGGAGGCACCCCAAACAAAACTGTGCAGAAATTCTGTACCAAAAGACTACAGAGAAAGGAGATTTTCACCTTCGAATAATATCCATAAAAATCTGAGAAAAATCCAGGAGATTCCTTGCGAGATGTAGATGAAAAACGCCTCCTGAATCACCTCGATCCGTTGCCTGAGCACGAAGTTACAGCCAAAACAATCAGGTGCTGTCCAAAACTCCGCGAGGAAAAATGGGTCACAAAGAAGCTCGGGAAACTCAAAATTCACATGAAAACCAGGGAAAACACAAACATCAAAAATGAAGCCCTACCTGTCGAGAGTCCAACGGCGCAAGAATCGCCCGAAACGGAGGTCGGGGTGAGCCGAGGGAGCCTGAACACTGAAAAGGGACGAAACGGGTCGCCGGTGAACAAGCGTCGCGCCGCGCCGTAAAAATAGCAAACCTCGAAAAACGCGCTCCTAAAAATCCCAGGGAAGCTCAACTAAAATCATCTCAGGTGGAGAAGAAAATTTGCTAAAGGGCTCACTGTAGAAATCCGCTCAGAAAGAGAGCAAAAAGGGCCCCAAAGGCCCTATTTATAGCCCAGCCCAAACCTCCCCCCCTTGGCCGGATTCGGTCGCAACTTTTGGGTGCCCGAATCCGCCAAGCGGGTCGGATGAAGCCTGTCCGACGCGCCCGGAAGTTTGTGGGGCTGCCATATGTACACTCAACACGAAACAGCGGTACAAGGGGCTCCGCTGCGCGCCACGCGTCCCCCGCCCAGTCAACGGCTGCATGGGGTCAGCCAGCCCCGGGCCGACACGTGGCCCGCACTCGAGTGCGGGCCATGTGCGGCCGACCAGCCGCACTGGCGCCCTGTACTGGCACGCGCCCTGAGGCGCCGCTCTACGCGCCCGTGGACCGCGCCCAGGTGAGCCATCCAATCCCCGGGCAACACGTGTCGTGCACCCGATCCACAGGATCCGCACCTCTTCCCTGAACCGCGCCGTGCGCTCCCGCCAACCCGGAAGCGCCACGTGGCCACCCGCGCAGTTCATGCACCGCCGCGCCTCCCCCGTGGACCGAGCTGCGTGAGCCGGCCAATGATGGGCTGCCACGTTGTAGAGTACTGGGACTTCGGACAGCGCGCCGACCACACATGATGGCCTGGAGTGGTGAGATTGCCTCGGACATGTTGCATTTGAGTTTACAGTTGATGCTAGGTTGATTCGGATCAACGCAGAAGCTCCAGCTCGATTCGGGATTTTTCCGGGCTTTGTATGCCGATTGTGGATGAGATTTGGGAATTACCGACTTCACAATAGAGCGCCGGAAATTCGGGAACACTTGGAACAGGTATATATTCAGTTTACGACGCAGTTCGGGAGGTTCCGGACTGACGCGGAAGATCCGGGGGCAAAAAGTGAGTCGGAACTGACAGTTTCGGAGCCGGTTTTTGAATTGAGCACCCCGACTCAACGGATGAGCTTTTTGAAGAGAAAAAGCTGTGAGCGCGTGTACTTTCGATTTACAGCGGGGTTCGGGTGGTTCCGGGCGGCGGCGGAAGGCCCGAAGGCAAAAAGTGAGTTGGAAGGGGTCAATTTGAAATATTTTATTAATATAATTAATGGATTGACTTTTGAGTTGGGCTCTTGGCTGGGTGGCTGGTTGAGGGGTTTGGATTTAAATGTGAGTTTTTAAGTTTTAAACTTGGCTTTTAATTAATTTTGCACTTAGTAGTATGTTTAATTAATTAAAATGGGTTTAATCCTCTTGAGGGAGGTGACCTTACCTTGAGATAGTGTCACCTCCTTCACCTACCTCCCACCACCACCTCCTCTATGCTTCACGAAGCAGAGAAAGCAAGGGAAAGAAAAAGAGGAAGAAAGAAAGAAAGAAAGGAAAATAGATAGAAAAGAAGAGGAGAGGAAGAAGAAGAAGAGGATTTTGAAGGTTGATCTTAGTCGTGGACTCCCCATTGATGCCGTTTGGAGCTCGTGGGTGTGCGTTTGGCGTCGTTGAGGTTGGTGATTATTTGGATTGTCATTTAATTATTTATTTTGGAATTTTTTTTGAGCTTTTGGAAAATTTTTAGAGATGAATAATTGAGTTTTGGAGCTTTGGATTTTTCTTGGGGCACTTGGGAGATTTTGTTGGTTTTTTAAAGCTTAAAAAAATGGATTTTTGGGAAATTTTAGTGCTTTGAGGATTTTTTGAAAAATTTTGGAGCTTTAGAACGTGGATGGGTTTTTTTTGTTGGACTTTCTAAAGCATAGAGAGGAGTTTTTGGGGTTTTGCTTGTTGAAAACGAATGTTAAAATTTTTTAGAGTTTGGGAATTTCTTTCGAAATTTATTTTATGAGCATAAAAATTCTGTGGGATTTTTGGAGCTAGAAAAAAGGTTTTTCTTAATTTTCTGAATTTTTCTGATTTTTTTTAATTTTTTTTAATTTTTTTTGGCGTCGCCGGCGGCCGCTCGCACGCGCGGTGCTGCCTGGCCGCGCGCGGGCGCGCGCGGCAGGGCCGCGCGTGGGTCGCGCGGGCCGCGCGCGGGCCCGAGTGCGCGCGCCTGCGCGGGCGCGCACCGCCGCGCGCAGCGGGCCTCGCGCGCGGCGGGCTGCGCGCGGGGCGCGCGCAGCGCCGCAGGGGCGCCACGCGGCGCACTCCGGCGCCGCGCGGCGGGCCCCTGCTCCTCGCGGGTGGTTCCTTGGACCGCGCGGCTGCCGTCTTCGTCGCTCGGCGTGCCCCAGGACTTCGCCGACGCCTCGTTTTCCGTGCCGACTTTGTTTTCGCCGTTCGGCGTGCCCCGGGACATCGGGGATGCCTCGTTTTGCGTGCCGGGGGCTGTTTTTTGCCGGTTTTCGTCGACGGAGGCTGTTTTTCGACGTTTTTCGCCGTCGGAGGCTTTTTTTCGCCGGTTTTCGCCGACGGAGGCTGTTTTTCGCCGTCGACCGCTGTTTTCGCCGCCGCGAGCTGTTTTTCGCCGTCGACCGCTGTTTTTCGCCGTCACCGCTGTTTTTCGCCGTCGACCGCTGTTTTTCGCCGTCGACCGCTGTTTTCACCGCCGCGAATTGTTTTTCGCCGTTGACCGCTGTTTTTCGCCGTCGACCGCTGTTTTCGCCGCCGCGAGCTGTTTTTCGCCGTCGACCACTGTTTTTCGCAATCGACCGCTGTTTTCGCCGCTGCGAACTATTTTTCGCCGTCGACCGCTGCTTTTCGCCGTCGACTGCTGTTTTCGCCGCCACGAGCTGTTTTTCGCCGTCGACCGCTGTTTTTCGCCGTCGACCGCTGTTTTCGCCGCCGCGAGCTGTTTTTCGCCGTCGACCGCTGTCTTCGCCGCCGCGAGCTGTTTTTCGCCGTCGACCGCTGTTTTCGCCGCCGCGTGCTGTTTTTCGCCGTCGGGCGTTGTTTTTCGCCGTCGGTCGCGGTTTTTCGCCGTGGAGGCTGTTTTGCCGGCGCAAGCCGTATTTCGCCGCCGGTTGCTCGATTTTCGATCGATCTTTACTGATTTTGCGTTTTCTCTTTCCCTGGCAGTTTTCTGTGCAGTTTTAGCTTCTGTCTGGGACGCGACCTTGTGACTCCGTTTTGCGTGCGGGTTTCGGCGTCGTGCTTCGGGTTGCGTGCGGGCCACGTGGAGACAAGGTAAGCCCGCTGAGCCCAATTGCAAGTGTCGACAAGCAATTGGTGGCGATCTGAGGTGGGTTGGTTTTCTCTCCAAGTCTACGGACTTCCTTCTAATTCTATTATGATAGGATTGCATGCTAGTTTAAGTGTTTCTTGGAACTTGACTAGCACCCCCGTCATATGTTGCATGTATTCAACCAGACCAATAGAGAATTCTAATCTGGGCTAGGTTTTCTTATGCTTTAGACATCCCACACCATGCATTTCCTTCTGGACGTAGGGTTCCTCGCCCGGGTAGTGGGCCGAGTGGTCAGAGTTGTGTGGGACGTGTGTTACACTCGGGCCTGGGGGCCGAGTGGGGTCTGGTGGCTGTGTTAGGCCAGTGTTGGTGGTTTGGGAACCGTTTTGAGTAAACGGTGGTCCCGGGTTTCTAGTTGTGACGTAGTTTTCTCGTTACTGCCACGTTGTGATCGTGGAGTACGTATGCTATCAGGACCTTGAACCCAGAATGCTTTTGAACTCTCATGATTTTGGTATACCAGTGTTTTTCCTTCCGTATTCCTAAGGGTCGCCGGAGCTTGTTCTTGTTTGATTGGGCGAAGGTGTCACCCTTGGGAGTTCGGGAAACAAACTCGTTTTCAACTGATTTTCTCAAGAACTAAAATCCATAAAAGCTGGTTTTTCTCAATTTAAGATTGTTTTCAAAAGGGTAGATTTTACCCTCACCCCAAGGGGGTTGAGGAGAAATGATATTTCTTTATAAGGTCATCTTTTTACTAAATTCCCTCATCCGCCAGGGGCGAGGGATCTGGGTTCTAAGGGCTGATTTTGGTCTTGGGCCGAAAACAACGGGAGGCTACACCTATAGCCTGTTCTTGTTTGATTGGGGTCGTAGGTGATAGACTCCCGGGGTTTTCGGACTCTGTGCAGTTCTTGCTGTGGAGCATCTCCAGCCGTGAGTTATGAGTTTGAGCTGAGACAGTTTCCCACTTTAACCGTGAGGGGCCGGAATCCCTGAACGGTAAAAGATCGAGAACTTCGATAGACTGAGCCTAGAGTCTGTTCTTGTTTGATTGGGGTTTTAGGCACCGATCTATCGGGATTCTCGGACCTTTGCCGCGTCAGTCGGCTCCTCTCGCTTATGAGTGGGGTGTCGTTGTGGGAGCCGTTGGGAGTGGCGGCGGTCCCAGCCTTGTGGTACTTGCTTGGGAGAGTCAGTGTTGTGAGATTGAGTTGTGTTCGAGCATCGTGATACCGATCAGTTTGATCGTGGACTATAGCCTGCTGAGCCTGGCTTTTTGCCAGTTATGAGATACTTGAGTTACTTGAGTTCGGTGGGGTCGCTCCCCTCGAGCTACGCCCCGGGTGCGATGATGATACCGAGCCTGACGAGGCTGCGATGATGCGACTAGTTGATACTGTCACGCCCCGGGTGTAAACCAGAACCCGGGCCCGTCCACAGATCCGCCGTGCATGCGGTATTTCCCACATACACGAAGCGTCGGTAACCTGCTCAGATAAGAAAAGATAATAAAAGAGCATAATAATCAGAGCTGAAATAAAACTACTGTATCTCAGACAGATGCTGGAAGAAAAAGGTACAACAGTAAAATAAAATACAGATGTCTCTCCCAGCTCACAACTATAATACAAACAGCTGGCAGAAGCCAGTCCCCAAAAAGGAAAACAAAACACTGTCTGAGAAGTCCTGGTACCCAAAAATCTCCAGCTACGACCCTCGGTGGCTCTCTATCTAGTCCGCAATCCGCTTACCTCGATCAGTTGCTGACGGCCCAGCAACTCCCACTGAGGACTCTGCAAAACAAGGGAAGAGAAAGAAACAAGAAAAACAATGGGGGTAAGTACTACTATAAACAGTAGCCTCCCCTAGTGGGTAAAGCCTCAGCTCAGATATGCCCACCAGGTGATCAGAGGCGAAAAGGGAAAGGAGAAGAAGGGGATGCAGATAACTAAAGCAACTGATAAAGTGCTATCCCTAATATGCCTTTATATGACCAACCAATAAGGATGGGAAAAGTGATGCATCAGAATCAAGTAGCCTGTCATAATGACCCAATCTGACAGCCAGTGAACACTGGCACTGCCTGCTCTGCTGTCGAACTCAAGAAACCAGCATGGTGCCCGGCGCTCACACCGTGGAAAGCCTACTCCGGAGTGGCACTCGAGGGGAGCGACCCACACGAGTAAAGTATCACTGTATCAAGTATCACTGTATCAAGTATCACTGTATCAAGTATCGCTGTATCAAGTATCACTGTATCACTGTAACCACTGTCTCATAATAGCAGGACTGGATCGAGACTCAAGGAAGTGGGAAAAACCCTCCACTAAAGATAGCCCGATCCCCAAAACACCCAATCTGATGCAATAGTAACAATCCGGTCAACCACCCAAGATCCGTGGTCGCCGCAACACCCTGTCATAAACCCAACCTGTCCCAAATCCCCAATACCTGACTATACTGTCTAATAGACGCTCGAACCTGAGCGACTAAGCCGCAAGTGTCAACAATAGAAGAAGAAAAGAGCAAATGCATGGTTTCTCCTAAGTCAAGTCCCAAAAATAGTATAGCAGTAAAAGATGACATACTTATGTGATCAATTTAATCATGCATTGTTCCAACATTTCGTCCAATTTCCAAGAATAAATAATTTAGAGTGACATAAGCCAGTGTGACAGTCTCATATGAAAAATTATCAGTTTTGCAGTCCTCAATTCCTATTTAGTCTCCAAGAATACAGTCCAGATTAATTAAGCGATTAAAATCAGTGATCATTCTAACAATAATTTATCAGGGATCCAAATAACCAATAATTAATTTCCTGAAGCATGCAAGTCTACCAATCAACACATTTAGCATCGTCAAATCATGGGTACTCTGATATTCCTAGTGGGCATAACAAAGGAGAGGAGTACAACAACCACCCACCTGAAGTGCAACTGTCCAAGTCCGTACAGCTGGAAAATACCAAAACTCCAAATCCTTGCTTCCAAAATTTCAGCACACCCGAAATAATCCTGGTACAGTACAAAGCTCACTAATTACACTTAGGCTCCCAAATATAGCACTAATAATCACATACAACCTCGAATTCAGAACTGCTTAATTATCACCTGCAGAAATTGCCCAGAAAATTCCAATAAAAATATCACGGCGATCCTTGCGTCGATAGCTTCGAAACGGTACCTTGCACGCCCAAATCCGAGTTCTGTACATCAAGATAAAAATTCGGCAAGGGGGCACCCACACACTAAAATCTGTATTAAGGGCAGATTACTGTTCACTGAGAAAACAGTAATTATCACCTCGAAATAAAATTCACAAAAATCCAATAAAAATACGAGCGCGTTCCTTGCGATCCGTAGATGAAAAAGTTGTATAAGCTCGTTTCCGTCAGACGCTCGTGCGCAAAGATATGGCCGAAATACTCCGCTGCTGTCAAGTAAATCCACACAGAAAATGGGGTCACTGTTTGCCTCGGGATCCGTGCCAAAACCTCGAAACGGGAAAGCGCGACCAAAACGAAAGATGAAGTCCTACCTCTTAGGAGTCCACTGGTGCAAGAATCACAGGAAAATGATGTCGGGGTAGCCCAGGGGAGCAAAAATACTATCGCTGCGCCGAAGAAGAACACTAGGAAGCAACGTCGCGCCGCACCGTAAAATGGGGAACCTCGGGATTCGTGCCTCCAAAACTCTTGAAACTTGGCAGGGAGATCCAGCACAAAAAGATGAAAATCTTTGCTTAAGGGTGCTTGGGCTGAAGAGGCTCGGTTTGGGAGAAAAAACCCAAAAGAGTGGGCTCGGATTGGCTTTAAATAGGCTGAGGGAAAAACAATTGGATTAATACCCAATGAGTCCTCACTTTCGGGCGCTCGGCCCTTTTCGGGCGCGCACAGTGCGGCCCGGCCCAGAACTTCCGGGCGCGCACAGTGCGGCCCGGTCCACCGCGCAGCCCAGTCCACCACTCCCTCAGACCCCGCTGCACCCGGAGCACCAGAGCCCGCCAATGGCCGCGCGACACGTGGCCCGGCAACCCGTGCACCGCGCACGTCGCGCCGTGGACCGCGCACGTCGCGGCTGACCCGGGCGTACGGCCACCTGCCCCGGTCACCGTCTCCGCCGGTTGCGTGGACCGGGAGCACAGAACCGGACCAACAAGGCCTCGCCACGTGGCACCGCCTGGTGCACGCGCGCCGCCGTGGACCGCGCGCCTGCCCGCGCGCCCGGGCGCCTGCCCGCGCCCTGCCCGCGCCGCGCGCCGCCGCCTGCCGCCTGCCCGAGGCCGCGCCGCCCCCGCCGGCGCTGCCCGCCGCCGCCGGCCGCCGCCGGCGATCGCCGGCGACACTGTTCCGGCGTGAACAGTACCCGCAAGCTCAAAAATGACAAGTAAATAGCCCATCTTGACCGTTTTCGCGCGCTGATTCCAAAAACGAGGTCCGTTTGGCCAAATTCCGCCTCCAAAATTTGCCGGAGGCTCCCGCAAGCGCCGAAAACTGCCAAAACTTCCGGGAGTCCGCTTTTGGACATCCGGACTCAGAATTGGGCAAACAAAAAGCCAATCTCAAGTGTTTTTCCGCGCTGAATCCAAATCCATCCTCCGTTTGGCCTAAATCCTTTTCGAAAATTCGGCAAAAGCAGCCGAAGGCCAAAACAGCTAACCAAAGCTCACAGGGTCCATCTGTGGCATCCCTTCGATGCACTATGGGCCAGATACACCATCAACAGGTGTCTAAACAGTGGATTCACGGAAAAAGCTGCATGGGGGTTCGGGGTACTACACCCTCCCCCACTAAAAAAAGTTTCGTCCCCGAAACAAAGATAAACAAAGCAGACGTACCTCAAACTGCGGCCTCGAACAAGAAGGGGTAGGCATCTCTCATCTCTGTCTCCAGCTCCCATGTAGCCTCTCGCTCCTCATGATTGCTCCACAGGATCTTCACATAAGGAATGGCCCGATTGCGCAATTCCCTCACCTCACGAGCAAGAATCCGCAACGGGCGCTCCTCGTAGACCAAGTCCTCGCCGATCTCCAACGAAGTGAAGTCAATCACGTGCGACGGGTCAAAAACATATCTCCTCAGAGCTGAGACGTGGAAGACATCATGAACTCCGGCCAGGCGTGGGGGTAAGGCAACTCTGTATGCCACAGGACCAACTCTGTCAAGTACCTCAAAGGGTCCAATAAAGCGGGGACTGAGCTTTCCCCGCACTCCAAATCTCCGGACCCCTTTCGAGGGCGAGACCTTCAAGAAGACATGATCACCAACCTGAAACTCCAGGTCTCGCCGTCGAGTATCCGCGTAGCTCCTCTGACGACTCTGGGCTGTCTCAAGATGCCGGCGAATAATCCTGACTTTTTCCTCTGCCTCCAAAAGTAACTCCGGTCCCAAAGTCCTCCTCTCACCCACGTCACTCCAATATAAGGGAGACCGACACTTGCGTCCATACAACGCTTCAAACGGAGCCATCCGGATGCTCGCCTGATAGCTGTTGTTGTACGCGAACTCAACCAAAGATAAGTGCCGGTACCACCCTCCTCCAAAATCCATAACGCACGCTCTAAGCATATCCTCGAGGGTCTGTATGGTGCGCTCTGACTGCCCATCGGTCTGTGGGTGGAAAGCGGTGCTAAACCTGAGCTGAGTCCCCAATGCAGAATGCAAACTCCCCCAAAAGCGTGATACGAATCTCGGGTCTCGATCTGACACAATCGAAGCAGGTATGCCGTGAAGCCTCACTATCTCATCCATATATAACTGTGCCAAATACTCCAATGACCAAGTCATCTGAACCGGTAAGAAGTGCGCCGACTTGGTGAGTCTGTCAACAATAACCCAGATCGCATCTGCCCCGCTCTGCGCCCTCGGCAATCCAGTGACGAAATCCATAGTGACGTGGTCCCATTTCCACTCGGGAATTGGAAGACTCTGCAACTTGCCAGCAGGGACGCGATGCTCTGCTTTCACTTGCTGACAAGTTAAACAGTGAGCTACGAATCTCCCAATGTCCCGCTTCATTCCGGGCCACCAAAACTGTGCCTTGAGGTCCTTATACATCTTAGTACCTCCAGGGTGGACGGTATAAGGTGTATGATGGGCCTCCCTCAAAATCTGATCTCTAATCTCCTGATCCAAAGGCACACACACTCGGTCCCTGTACCGCAGTACTCCCGAGCTATCCACAGAAAAATCCCCTGTCTGATCCGCCTGAAGCTGCGTCCTGATCCTCGTCAAGTGGGGGTCCTCACTCTGAGTGTCCCTGATCCTCTCCAACAGAGTGGGCTGCAAGACCATAGACATGAGTCTAGCAGAGACCCCAGGGGATACTACCTCCAGCTGTAATCGCCTCATCTGCTCGACCAACGGCGCCTGCTGCGAGATCAATAAGCTCAGACTCGTCCTCCTGCTCAAAGCATCCGCCACAACATTGGCCTTGCCGGGGTGATAAAGGATACTCAGATCATAATCCTTTAGCAGCTCCAACCACCGGCGTTGCCTCAAATTCAGCTCCTTTTGGGTGAACAGATACTTCAAGCTCTTGTGATCAGTATAAATCTCGCAATGCTCACCATACAAGTAATGCCGCCACAGCTTCAGAGCAAACACCACCGCTGCCAACTCCAGATCATGAGTAGGGTAATTTTTCTCATAGTCCTTCAATTGCCGCGAAGCATAGGCAATCACCCTACCCTGCTGCATCAACACACACCCCAGACCACTATGTGAGGCATCACTGTAGATCACAAATCCTTCCCCCATAACTGGAAGGGCAAGGATTGGAGCGGTCATCAGTCTCTGCTTCAGCTCCTCAAAACAGCTCTGGCAAGTCTCGCTCCAAACAAACTTAACCCCCTTTTTGGTCAGCCGAGTGAGGGGAGAGGAAAGCTTCGCAAAGCCTTCCACAAAACGCCGATAGTAGCCCGCCAAACCAAGAAAGCTCCGCACCTCAGTGATAGTCGTCGGCCTCGGCCAATCTCGAATAGCATCCACCTTGGCCGGATCCACCGCCACTCCAGCAGCTGAAACAACATGACCCAGAAAGGCGACCTCCCGGAGCCAAAACTCGCACTTTTTGAACTTAGCATACAGCTTCTTCTCTCGCAGAAGCTGTAGCACGGTCCTCAAGTGCTCCTCGTGCTCCAGATCACTGCGGGAGTAGATCAGAATATCATCGATGAACACCACCACAAAGCGGTCCAAAAACGGCTGAAATATCCTGTTCATCAAGTCCATGAATGCGGCAGGGGCATTTGTCAACCCAAAAGGCATCACAGTAAACTCATAATGCCCGTACCGCGATCTGAAAGCCGTCTTGGAGATGTCCTCGGCCCTCACCCTCAGCTGGTGGTAACCGGACTGCAGATCAATCTTCGAGAACACCGATGCTCCCTGTAACTGATCAAACAAATCATCAATCCGGGGGAGGGGATACTTGTTCCGGATGGTCACTTTGTTCAATTCCCTATAATCCACACACAATCGCAGTGACCCATCCTTCTTCTTCACAAACAACACAGGCGCTCCCCACGGAGAAACACTGGGTCGGATGAAGCCCCTGTCCAAAAGATCCTGAAGCTGGGCCTTCAACTCCCTCAACTCAGCTGGCGCCATCCTATAGGGTGCCTTTGAGATTGGTGCAGTTCCAGGAACTACATCAATCACGAACTCAATCTCCCTCTCCGGCGGCATCGTCGTCAACTCAGGGGGAAATACATCTGGGAACTCGCGGACAATAGGGATATCCTCGAGTCCCAGTGCCGCCGTAGGCACCTCCACCACAGTGGCCAAAAAGGCAGTGCAACCCCTACTCATCATCCTCCTAGCTCTGGCCGAGGAAATGGTCGCTGCGAACAGCGTGCTCTGGCAGCCTCTGAAGATGAACTCCTCCTGTCCTGGCTCGCGAAGCGTCACCGTCCTTTCTCTGCAGTCGATAGTGGCGGAATACCGTGATAGCCAATCCACCCCTAGCACTACATCAAAATCCTGGAGCTGCTGCAAAACAAGCAAGTCTGCGGACAAAATCCAAGGCCCCAACTGCACTGGGCAAGCCGCACAACGCTCCACGACATGCAAACTATGATCAGGAATCCGAACCTCTAACCCATGCAATGATGCACATTCTACTAAAAAGGAATGAAAAGGAAAAGCTCCAATAACAATAAGATATGAGTCCTACCACCGGAAGAAAAACATACCTGCCGCAACCCGGTCAGCGATAGCAGGATCCTCCATCTGTGCTAAGCAATCATGGCCGCTCGACAAGGGCTGTCTCTCACCAGATAAGCGGGGTGGCGAAGATTGGTCTACCTGAAGATCTGTCGGTGAAGTTCCCGGTCGTGGCTGGGAAAAAGTAGGAACAGTTGCCGAAGTGGGTGCTGCAGCTGTCCTTGCGGGGCACGTGGCTCGAATGTGCCCAGGCTGTCCACACTTGAAGCAACGACCCCACCTCGAGTCACATTTATCTGACGGGTGCTGCCCCCTGCAGAAAACACACCTACCTGACGATCGGGCCCGCCTCGGCTGCGACCCCTGCTGCTGCTGATGCTGCTGTCGTGGCCACGATCTCTGCTGGGATGTGGTAGGGGCCAACGCCGAAGAAGGTACTACAAAGGTCGGAAGGGGGCATGTAGCTCGGAGGTGACCAGGCTGTCCACATCCAAAACAACGACCATGCCTCAGCTCACAAGTACCGGCGGAATGCTGGCCCCCGCAAAAAGTGCACCTGGCAGCCTGCAGGGGCTGCCTCAACTGTCGAGACCGTCTCTGAGAACCAGCCTGTCCATCAACATCCGGGGCTGGGCGTTTCCTCTCTAAACGCCGCTCTGAAGCCCTAGCTCTCTCTCCGACTACAGAATCACCCCTTTGCGCCAACAGCTGCTCCAAACGCTGGTCCTGACGAAAGCTCCTTGCCACCAAATGGGTCACTAAGGCCCGCAGTTCCCCCAGCTCAGCAGATACCGCCTGCCCAGGCTCCTCAGGGGGAGTGGGGGTACCCTCGGCGGAAAAACGACGCCGGGGCGACATCCTGCAACAAGAAACGACAAATCAGAAGCAAATCCCCACACGACCCAATCTAGCGAAAGTCAAAGACATCCCCCTATTTCTGTAACTTTATGTTGTCTGCAGCCAACATAACGGTTCACAGAAATAGACTATGTCGATCTCTCTTCACTCACTGGAAGAGTTAACTATAAAAATCACCGACTTTCGCAAAATGTCACGCCACTCACGCCCTATCATCCTAGGGTCTGTCCAAAAGCCTAGGGTTTCCTAAGTCCCAACTGACCTATCCCTAAGCTCTGATACCAACTTAATCTGTCACGCCCCGGGTGTAAACCAGAACCCGGGCCCGTCCACAGATCCGCCGTGCATGCGGTATTTCCCACATACACGAAGCGTCGGTAACCTGCTCAGATAAGAAAAGATAATAAAAGAGCATAATAATCAGAGCTGAAATAAAACTACTGTATCTCAGACAGATGCTGGAAGTAAAAGGTACAACAGTAAAATAAAATACAGATGTCTCTCCCAGCTCACAACTATAATACAAACAGCTGGCAGAAGCCAGTCCCCAAAAAGAAAACAAAACACTGTCTGAGAAGTCCTGGTACCCAAAAATCTCCAGCTACGACCCTCGGTGGCTCTCTATCTAGTCCGCAATCCGCTTACCTCGATCAGTTGCTGACGGCCCAGCAACTCCCACTGAGGACTCTGCAAAACAAGGGAAGAGAAAGAAACAAGAAAAACAATGGGGGTAAGTACTACTATAAACAGTAGCCTCCCCTAGTGGGTAAAGCCTCAGCTCAGATATGCCCACCAGGTGATCAGAGGCGAAAAGGGAAAGGAGAAGAAGGGGATGCAGATAACTAAAGCAACTGATAAAGTGCTATCCCTAATATGCCTTTATATGACCAACCAATAAGGATGGGAAAAGTGATGCATCAGAATCAAGTAGCCTGTCATAATGACCCAATCTGACAGCCAGTGAACACTGGCACTGCCTGCTCTGCTGTCGAACTCAAGAAACCAGCATGGTGCCCGGCGCTCACACCGTGGAAAGCCTACTCCGGAGTGGCACTCGAGGGGAGCGACCCACACGAGTAAAGTATCACTGTATCAAGTATCACTGTATCAAGTATCACTGTATCAAGTATCACTGTATCAAGTATCACTGTAACCACTGTCTCATAATAGCAGGACTGGATCGAGACTCAAGGAAGTGGGAAAAACCCTCCACTAAAGATAGCCCGATCCCCAAAACACCCAATCTGATGCAATAGTAACAATCCGGTCAACCACCCAAGATCCGTGGTCGCCGCAACACCCTGTCATAAACCCAACCTGTCCCAAATCCCCAATACCTGACTACACTGTCTAACAGACGCTCGAACCTGAGCGACTAAGCCGCAAGTGTCAACAATAGAAGAAGAAAAGAGCAAATGCATGGTTTCTCCTAAGTCAAGTCCCAAAAATAGTATAGCAGTAAAAGATGACATAATTATGTGATCAATTTAATCATGCATTGTTCCAACATTTCGTCCAATTTCCAAGAATAAATAATTTAGAGTGACATAAGCCAGTGTGACAGTCTCATATGAAAAATTATCAGTTTTGCAGTCCTCAATTCCTATTTAGTCTCCAAGAATACAGTCCAGATTAATTAAGCGATTAAAATCAGATGATCATTCTAACAATAATTTATCAGGGATCCAAATAACCAATAATTAATTTCCTGAAGCATGCAAGTCTACCAATCAACACATTTAGCATCGTCAAATCATGGGTACTCTGATATTCCTAGTGGGCATAACAAAGGAGAGGAGTACAACAACCACCCACCTGAAGTGCAACTGTCCAAGTCCGTACAGCTGGAAAATACCAAAACTCCAAATCCTTGCTTCCAAAATTTCAGCACACCCGAAATAATCCTGGTACAGTACAAAGCTCACTAATTACACTTAGGCTCCCAAATATAGCACTAATAATCACATACAACCTCGAATTCAGAACTGCTTAATTATCACCTGCAGAAATTGCCCAGAAAATTCCAATAAAAATATCACGGCGATCCTTGCGTCGATAGCTTCGAAACGGTACCTTGCACGCCCAAATCCGAGTTCTGTACATCAAGATAAAAATTCGGCAAGGGGGCACCCACACACTAAAATCTGTATTAAGGGCAGATTACTGTTCACAGAGAAAACAGTAATTATCACCTCGAAATAAAATTCACAAAAATCCAATAAAAATACGAGCGCGTTCCTTGCGATCCGTAGATGAAAAAGTTGTATAAGCTCGTTTCCGTCAGACGCTCGTGCGCAAAGATATGGCCGAAATACTCCGCTGCTGTCAAGTAAATCCACACAGAAAATGGGGTCACTGTTTGCCTCGGGATCCGTGCCAAAACCTCGAAACGGGAAAGCGCGACCAAAACGAAAGATGAAGTCCTACCTCTTAGGAGTCCACTGGTGCAAGAATCACAGGAAAATGATGTCGGGGTAGCCCAGGGGAGCAAAAATACTATCGCTGCGCCGAAGAAGAACACTAGGAAGCAACGTCGCGCCGCACCGTAAAATGGGGAACCTCGGGATTCGTGCCTCCAAAACTCTTGAAACTTGGCAGGGAGATCCAGCACAAAAAGATGAAAATCTTTGCTTAAGGGTGCTTGGGCTGAAGAGGCTCGGTTTGGGAGAAAAAACCCAAAAGAGTGGGCTCGGATTGGCTTTAAATAGGCTGAGGGAAAAACAATTGGATTAATACCCAATGAGTCCTCACTTTCGGGCGCTCGGCCCTTTTCGGGCGCGCACAGTGCGGCCCGGCCCAGAACTTCCGGGCGCGCACAGTGCGGCCCGGTCCACCGCGCAGCCCAGTCCACCACTCCCTCAGACCCCGCTGCACCCGGAGCACCAGAGCCCGCCAATGGCCGCGCGACACGTGGCCCGGCAACCCGTGCACCGCGCACGTCGCGCCGTGGACCGCGCACGTCGCGGCTGACCCGGGCGTACGGCCACCTGCCCCGGTCACCGTCTCCGCCGGTTGCGTGGACCGGGAGCACAGAACCGGACCAACAAGGCCTCGCCACGTGGCACCGCCTGGTGCACGCGCGCCGCCGTGGACCGCGCGCCTGCCCGCGCGCCCGGGCGCCTGCCCGCGCCCTGCCCGCGCCGCGCGCCGCCGCCTGCCGCCTGCCCGAGGCCGCGCCGCCCCCGCCGGCGCTGCCCGCCGCCGCCGGCCGCCGCCGGCGATCGCCGGCGACACTGTTCCGGCGTGAACAGTACCCGCAAGCTCAAAAATGACAAGTAAATAGCCCATCTTGACCGTTTTCGCGCGCTGATTCCAAAAACGAGGTCCGTTTGGCCAAATTCCGCCTCCAAAATTTGCCGGAGGCTCCCGCAAGCGCCGAAAACTGCCAAAACTTCCGGGAGTCCGCTTTTGGACATCCGGACTCAGAATTGGGCAAACAAAAAGCCAATCTCAAGTGTTTTTCCGCGCTGAATCCAAATCCATCCTCCGTTTGGCCTAAATCCTTTTCTAAAATTCGGCAAAAGCAGCCGAAGGCCAAAACGGCTAACCAAAGCTCACAGGGTCCATCGGTGGCATCCCTTTGATGCACTATGGGCCAGATACACCATCAACAGGTGTCTAAACAGTGGATTCACGGAAAAAGCTGCATGGGGGTTCGGGGTACTACACCCTCCCCCACTAAAAAAAGTTTCGTCCCCGAAACAAAGATAAACAAAGCAGACATACCTCAAACTGCGGCCTCGAACAAGAAGGGGTAGGCATCTCTCATCTCTGTCTCCAGCTCCCATGTAGCCTCTCGCTCCTCATGATTGCTCCACAGGATCTTCACATATGGAATGGCCCGATTGCGCAATTCCCTCACCTCACGAGCAAGAATCCGCAACGGGCGCTCCTCGTAGACCAAGTCCTCGCCGATCTCCAACGAAGTGAAGTCAATCACGTGCGACGGGTCAAAAACATATCTCCTCAGAGCTGAGACGTGGAAGACATCATGAACTCCGGCCAGGCGTGGGGGTAAGGCAACTCTGTATGCCACAGGACCAACTCTGTCAAGTACCTCAAAGGGTCCAATAAAGCGGGGACTGAGCTTTCCCCGCACTCCAAATCTCCGAACCCCCTTCGAGGGCGAGACCTTTAAGAAGACATGATCACCAACCTGAAACTCCAGGTCTCGCCGTCGAGTATCCGCGTAGCTCCTCTGACGACTCTGGGCTGTCTCAAGATGCCGGCGAATAATCCTGACTTTTTCCTCTGCCTCCAAAAGTAACTCCGGTCCCAAAGTCCTCCTCTCACCCGCGTCACTCCAATATAAGGGAGACCGACACTTGCGTCCATACAACGCTTCAAACGGAGCCATCCGGATGCTCGCCTGATAGCTGTTGTTGTACGCGAACTCAACCAAAGATAAGTGCCGGTACCACCCTCCTCCAAAATCCATAACGCACGCTCTAAGCATATCCTCGAGGGTCTGTATGGTGCGCTCTGACTGCCCATCGGTCTGTGGGTGGAAAGCGGTGCTAAACCTGAGCTGAGTCCCCAATGCAGAATGCAAACTCCCCCAAAAGCGTGATACGAATCTCGGGTCTCGATCTGACACAATCGAAGCAGGTATGCCGTGAAGCCTCACTATCTCATCCATATATAACTGTGCCAAATACTCCAATGACCAAGTCATCTGAACCGGTAAGAAGTGCGCCGACTTGGTGAGTCTGTCAACAATAACCCAGATCGCATCTGCCCCGCTCTGCGCCCTCGGCAATCCAGTGACGAAATCCATAGTGACGTGGTCCCATTTCCACTCGGGAATTGGAAGACTCTGCAACTTGCCAGCAGGGACGCGATGCTCTGCTTTCACTTGCTGACAAGTTAAACAGTGAGCTACGAATCTCCCAATGTCCCGCTTCATTCCGGGCCACCAAAACTGTGCCTTGAGGTCCTTATACATCTTAGTACCTCCAGGGTGGACGGTATAAGGTGTATGATGGGCCTCCCTCAAAATCTGATCTCTAATCTCCTGATCCAAAGGCACACACACTCGGTCCCTGTACCGCAGTACTCCCGAGCTATCCACAGAAAAATCCCCTGTCTGATCCGCCTGAAGCTGCGTCCTGATCCTCGTCAAGTGGGGGTCCTCACTCTGAGTGTCCCTGATCCTCTCCAACAGAGTGGGCTGCAAGACCATAGACATGAGTCTAGCAGAGACCCCAGGGGATACTACCTCCAGCTGTAATCGCCTCATCTGCTCGACCAACGGCGCCTGCTGCGAGATCAATAAGCTCAGACTCGTCCTCCTGCTCAAAGCATCCGCCACAACATTGGCCTTGCCGGGGTGATAAAGGATACTCAGATCATAATCCTTTAGCAGCTCCAACCACCGGCGTTGCCTCAAATTCAGCTCCTTTTGGGTGAACAGATACTTCAAGCTCTTGTGGTCAGTATAAATCTCGCAATGCTCACCATACAAGTAATGCCGCCACAGCTTCAGAGCAAACACCACCGCTGCCAACTCCAGATCATGAGTAGGGTAATTTTTCTCATAGTCCTTCAATTGCCGCGAAGCATAGGCAATCACCCTACCCTGCTGCATCAACACACACCCCAGACCACTATGTGAGGCATCACTGTAGATCACAAATCCTTTCCCCATAACTGGAAGGGCAAGGATTGGAGCGGTCATCAATCTCTGCTTCAGCTCCTCAAAACAGCTCTGGCAAGTCTCGCTCCAAACAAACTTAACCCCTTTTCTGGTCAGCCGAGTGAGGGGAGAGGAAAGCTTCGCAAAGCCTTCCACAAAACGCCGATAGTAGCCCGCCAAACCAAGAAAGCTCCGCACCTCAGTAATAGTCGTCGGCCTCGGCCAATCTCGAATAGCATCCACCTTGGCCGGATCCACCGCCACTCCAGCAGCTGAAACAACATGACCCAGAAAGGCGACCTCCCGGAGCCAAAACTCGCACTTTTTGAACTTAGCATACAGCTTCTTCTCTCGCAGAAGCTGTAGCACGGTCCTCAAGTGCTCCTCGTGCTCCAGATCACTGCGGGAGTAGATCAGAATATCATCGATGAACACCACCACAAAGCGGTCCAAAAACGGCTGAAATATCCTGTTCATCAAGTCCATGAATGCGGCAGGGGCATTTGTCAACCCAAAAGGCATCACAGTAAACTCATAATGCCCGTACCGCGATCTGAAAGCCGTCTTGGAGATGTCCTCGGCCCTCACCCTCAGCTGGTGGTAACCGGACTGCAGATCAATCTTCGAGAACACCGATGCTCCCTGTAACTGATCAAACAAATCATCAATCCGGGGGAGGGGATACTTGTTCCGGATGGTCACTTTGTTCAATTCCCTATAATCCACACACAATCGCAGTGACCCATCCTTCTTCTTCACAAACAACACAGGCGCTCCCCACGGAGAAACACTGGGTCGGATGAAGCCCCTGTCCAAAAGATCCTGAAGCTGGGCCTTCAACTCCCTCAACTCAGCTGGCGCCATCCTATAAGGTGCCTTTGAGATTGGTGCAGTTCCAGGAACTACATCAATCACGAACTCAATCTCCCTCTCCGGCGGCATCGTCGTCAACTCAGGGGGAAATACATCTGGGAACTCGCGGACAATAGGGATATCCTCGAGTCCCAGTGCCGCCGTAGGCACCTCCACCACAGTGGCCAAAAAGGCAGTGCAACCCCTACTCATCATCCTCCTAGCTCTGGCCGAGGAAATGGTCGCTGCGAACAGCGTGCTCTGGCAGCCTCTGAAAATGAACTCCTCCTGTCCTGGCTCGCGAAGCGTCACCGTCCTTTCTCTGCAGTCGATAGTGGCGGAATACCGTGATAACCAATCCACCCCTAGCACTACATCAAAATCCTGGAGCTGCTGCAAAACAAGCAAGTCTGCGGACAAAATCCAAGGCCCCAACTGCACTGGGCAAGCCGCACAACGCTCCACGACATGCAAACTATGATCAGGAATCCGAACCTCTAACCCATGCAATGATGCACATTCTACTAAAAAGGAATGAAAAGGAAAAGCTCCAATAACAATAAGATATGAGTCCTACCACCGGAAGAAAAACATACCTGCCGCAACCCGGTCAGCGATAGCAGGATCCTCCATCTGTGCTAAGCAATCATGGCCGCTCGACAAGGGCTGTCTCTCACCAGATAAGCGGGGTGGCGAAGATTGGTCTACCTGAAGATCTGTCGGTGAAGTTCCCGGTCGTGGCTGGGAAAAAGTAGGAACAGTTGCCGAAGTGGGTGCTGCAGCTGTCCTTGCGGGGCACGTGGCTCGAATGTGCCCAGGCTGTCCACACTTGAAGCAACGACCCCACCTCGAGTCACATTTATCTGACGGGTGCTGCCCCCTGCAGAAAACACACCTACCTGACGATCGGGCCCGCCTCGGCTGCGACCCCTGCTGCTGCTGATGCTGCTGTCGTGGCCACGATCTCTGCTGGGATGTGGTAGGGGCCAACGCCGAAGAAGGTACTACAAAGGTCGGAAGGGGGCATGTAGCTCGGAGGTGACCAGGCTGTCCACATCTAAAACAACGACCATGCCTCAGCTCACAAGTACCGGCGGAATGCTGGCCCCCGCAAAAAGTGCACCTGGCAGCCTGCAGGGGCTGCCTCAACTGTCGAGACCGTCTCTGAGAACCAGCCTGTCCATCAACATCCGGGGCTGGGCGTTTCCTCTCTAAACGCCGCTCTGAAGCCCTAGCTCTCTCTCCGACTACAGAATCACCCCTTTGCGCCAACAGCTGCTCCAAACGCTGGTCCTGACGAAAGCTCCTTGCCACCAAATGGGTCACTAAGGCCCGCAGTTCCCCCAGCTCAGCAGATACCGCCTGCCCAGGCTCCTCAGGGGGAGTGGGGGTACCCTCGGCGGAAAAACGACGCCGGGGCGACATCCTGCAACAAGAAACGACAAATCAGAAGCAAATCCCCACACGACCCAATCTAGCGAAAGTCAAAGACATCCCCCTATTTCTGTAACTTTATGTTGTCTGCAGCCAACATAACGGTTCACAGAAATAGACTATGTCGATCTCTCTTCACTCACTGGAAGAGTTAACTATAAAAATCACCGACTTTCGCAAAATGTCACGCCACTCACGCCCTATCATCCTAGGGTCTGTCCAAAAGCCTAGGGTTTCCTAAGTCCCAACTGACCTATCCCTAAGCTCTGATACCAACTTAATCTGTCACGCCCCGGGTGTAAACCAGAACCCGGGCCCGTCCACAGATCCGCCGTGCATGCGGTATTTCCCACATACACGAAGCGTCGGTAACCTGCTCAGATAAGAAAAGATAATAAAAGAGCATAATAATCAGAGCTGAAATAAAACTACTGTATCTCAGACAGATGCTGGAAGTAAAAGGTACAACAGTAAAATAAAATACAGATGTCTCTCCCAGCTCACAACTATAATACAAACAGCTGGCAGAAGCCAGTCCCCAAAAAGAAAACAAAACACTGTCTGAGAAGTCCTGGTACCCAAAAATCTCCAGCTACGACCCTCGGTGGCTCTCTATCTAGTCCGCAATCCGCTTACCTCGATCAGTTGCTGACGGCCCAGCAACTCCCACTGAGGACTCTGCAAAACAAGGGAAGAGAAAGAAACAAGAAAAACAATGGGGGTAAGTACTACTATAAACAGTAGCCTCCCCTAGTGGGTAAAGCCTCAGCTCAGATATGCCCACCAGGTGATCAGAGGCGAAAAGGGAAAGGAGAAGAAGGGATGCAGATAACTAAAGCAACTGATAAAGTGCTATCCCTAATATGCCTCTATATGACCAACCAATAAGGATGGGAAAAGTGATGCATCAGAATCAAGAAGCCTGTCATAATGACCCAATCTGACAGCCAGTGAACACTGGCACTGCCTGCTCTGCTGTCGAACTCAAGAAACCAGCATGGTGCCCGGCGCTCACACCGTGGAAAGCCTACTCCGGAGTGGCACTCGAGGGGAGCGACCCACACGAGTAAAGTATCACTGTATCAAGTATCACTGTATCAAGTATCACTGTATCAAGTATCACTGTATCAAGTATCGCTGTATCAAGTATCACTGTAACCACTGTCTCATAATAGCAGGACTGGATCGAGACTCAAGGAAGTGGGAAAAACCCTCCACTAAAGATAGCCCGATCCCCAAAACACCCAATCTGATGCAATAGTAACAATCCGGTCAACCACCCAAGATCCGTGGTCGCCGCAACACCCTGTCATAAACCCAACCTGTCCCAAATCCCCAATACCTGACTATACTGTCTAACAGACGCTCGAACCTGAGCGACTAAGCCGCAAGTGTCAACAATAGAAGAAGAAAAGAGCAAATGCATGGTTTCTCCTAAGTCAAGTCCCAAAAATAGTATAGCAGTAAAAGATGACATAATTATGTGATCAATTTAATCATGCATTGTTCCAACATTTTGTCCAATTTCCAAGAATAAATAATTTAGAGTGACATAAGCCAGTGTGACAGTCTCATATGAAAAATTATCAGTTTTGCAGTCCTCAATTCCTATTTAGTCTCCAAGAATACAGTCCAGATTAATTAAGCGATTAAAATCAGATGATCATTCTAACAATAATTTATCAGGGATCCAAATAACCAATAATTAATTTCCTGAAGCATGCAAGTCTACCAATCAACACATTTAGCATCGTCAAATCATGGGTACTCTGATATTCCTAGTGGGCATAACAAAGGAGAGGAGTACAACAACCACCCACCTGAAGTGCAACTGTCCAAGTCCGTACAGCTGGAAAATACCAAAACTCCAAATCCTTGCTTCCAAATTTCAGCACACCCGAAATAATCCTGGTACAGTACAAAGCTCACTAATTACACTTAGGCTCCCAAATATAGCACTAATAATCACATACAACCTCGAATTCAGAACTGCTTAATTATCACCTGCAGAAATTGCCCAGAAAATTCCAATAAAAATATCACGGCGATCCTTGCGTCGATAGCTTCGAAACGGTACCTTGCACGCCCAAATCCGAGTTCTGTACATCAAGATAAAAATTCGGCAAGGGGGCACTCTCAAACTAAAATCTGTATTAAGGGCAGATTACTGTTCACTGAGAAAACAGTAATTATCACCTCGAAATAAAATTCACAAAAATCCAATAAAAATACGAGCGCGTTCCTTGCGATCCGTAGATGAAAAAGTTGTATAAGCTCGTTTCCGTCAGACGCTCGTGCGCAAAGATATGGCCGAAATACTCCGCCGCTGTCAAGTAAATCCACACAGAAAATGGGGTCACTGTTTGCCTCGGGATCCGTGCCAAAACCTCGAAACGGGAAAGCGCGACCAAAACGAAAGATGAAGTCCTACCTCTTAGGAGTCTACTGGTGCAAGAATCACAGGAAAATGATGTCGGGGTAGCCCAGGGGAGCAAAAATACTATCGCTGCGCCGAAGAAGAACACTAGGAAGCAACGTCGCGCCGCACCGTAAAATGGGGAACCTCGGGATTCGTGCCTCCAAAACTCTTGAAACTTGGCAGGGAGATCCAGCACAAGGAGATGAAAAACTTTGCTTAAGGGTGCTCGGGCTGAAGAGGCTCGGTTGGGAGAAAAAACCCAAAAGAGTGGGCTCGGATTGGCTTTAAATAGGCTGAGGAAAAACAATTGGATTAATACCCAATGAGTCCTCACTTTCGGGCGCTCGGCCCTTTTCGGGCGCGCACAGTGCGGCCCGGCCCAGAACTTCCGGGCGCGCACAGTGCGGCCCGGTCCACCGCGCAGCCCAGTCCACCACTCCCTCAGACCCCGCTGCACCCGGAGCACCAGAGCCCGCCAATGGCGCGCGCACGTGGCCCGGCAACCCGTGCACCGCGCACGTCGCGCCGTGGACCGCGCACGTCGCGGCTGACCCGGGCGTACGGCCACCTGCCCCGGTCACCGTCTCCGCCGGTTGCGTGGACCGGGAGCACAGAACCGGACCAACAAGGCCTCGCCACGTGGCACCGCCTGGTGCACGCGCGCCGCCGTGGACCGCGCGCCTGCCCGCGCGCCCGGGCGCCTGCCCGCGCCCTGCCCGCGCCGCGCGCCGCCGCCTGCCGCCTGCCCGAGGCCGCGCCGCCGCCCGCCGGCGCTGCCCGCCGCCGCCGGCCGCCGCCGGCGATCGCCGGCGACACTGTTCCGGCGTGAACAGTACCCGCAAGCTCAAAAATGACAAGTAAATAGCCCATCTTGACCGTTTTCGCGCG
Organism: Tillandsia fasciculata; assembly: GCA_029168755.2. Lineage (NCBI taxonomy): Eukaryota > Viridiplantae > Streptophyta > Magnoliopsida > Poales > Bromeliaceae > Tillandsia > Tillandsia fasciculata. Next base: position 7,001,880 of record CM054945.1, read on the forward strand.
CTGATTCCAAAAACGAGGTCCGTTTGGCCAAATTCCGCCTCCAAAATTTGCCGGAGGCTCCCGCAAGCGCCGAAAACTGCCAAAACTTCCGGGAGTCCGCTTTTGGACATCCGGACTCAGAATTGGGCAAACAAAAAGCCAATCTCAAGTGTTTTTCCGCGCTGAATCCAAATCCATCCTCCGTTTGGCCTAAATCCTTTTCTAAAATTCGGCAAAAGCAGCCGAAGGCCAAAACAGCTAACCAAAGCTCACAGGGTCCATCTGTGGCATCCCTTTGATGCACTATGGGCCAGATACACCATCAACAGGTGTCTAAACAGTGGATTCACGGAAAAAGCTGCATGGGGGTTCGGGGTACTACAGATACACTAGAGTTCGCTTGAGATAGTCGGACAGGACGCCCCACGTAAATCCCGTCCTCATGTGGATGTGTGGGTGGTGGGTAGTGCGATCCCTAGTCGACAGGCGCAGGCTTGACTGGACCCTATGTGGCAGTCATAGAGATTGGGTGTTATGTGAGAAAGTATGCTATCATGTGTCATAGTTCGGTTACCTTTGAGCATAGTACTTATGACATAGTGTCAGTATTGAGTGGATGATACCATCATCTGTGTTCTTTCTCGTTGAGCATAGTAGATAGAGGCATGGTAGCTGTAGATATTTTCCAGCTTATCCTTTCATTATTTCAGTTCATTCTGTTATCTTAGCCTCTAGTAGACTTAGTGGGCAGACCGTGGTTCTTGGAGACGGTACCCACTGAGAGCTACTGTAGGATGTAGTTCTCACACCTCTGTCGGTGACAGGTTGCTGAGGCTTTCTTCCGTTCTGCCCGAGCTGGCTTGACGGACAGAGGACAGGGAGTTGCGTGATAGTTCCCTACCAGCATTATTACTTTAGAGTGAGGTAGATGTACCATCCCGGACTGTGGGAGTTGATCATGTACTGATTTCTAGTCTTAGCTATCTCCCCTGTGGTTTTGGTAGATATTGTATAGGTTGTTGGCTATTTGTATCATCTTGTATTCGGGAGATAGACTTGTTTTTATATTACAGCTTTTATTACCCGCTCTGATATCTGTATAGCTGTAGTTCTATCTTTTGCAGGTTAGACGCTTCGTCTGTACGGCAGTTTCCGTACAGATGGCGGATCTGTTAGCGAGCCCGGGTCGCAGTTTCGACCCCGGGGCGTGACACACATGGCCCCGGCCGGTCCACGGTCAACCCCCATGCACGAATTTCTCCGTAAACTTTCGGAAGTCCGTTTTTGGTCATCCGGACTCCAAATTTAACAAGCAAATAGTCGTTTTCAAGCGTTTTTTCGTGCTGAATCCAAATCCGAACTCTGTTTGGCCTAATTCTTTTCTAAAATTTGACAAACACAGCCGAAGGCCAAATCAGCTGAAAATATCACACGTGTCCATCTGTGGCACCCATTTGTGCACCATGGGCCAGATACACCAACACTAGGTGTTCTACACAGTGGATTCAACGGAAAAGCTGCATGGGAAATTCCAGAACACTACAACTAACACGCTACTAACATCCACGGAGATCTGGATCATCACAGCAGTGGCTCCAACAGCAACCCGAGAGAGAGAAAGAGGGGAAGAGAGATATCCATAGAGATTTAGAGAGAGATTGACACAGAGAGAGAGGCTTGGGATCACCTTGTTGACAGGAAGTTCACCGGAGTTCGGGTTTAGGGTTTAGGCGAGGCATGTGGAACGCGAGGTGATGGCTATAGTTTTCGAAAGAAATGGATAAGAGAAGAGTTTAGGGTTGTGGGTTATAATTTTTTTTTTTTTTTTTTTTTTAATATTTTTACATAAACCCAGTAAAATAGTACTCTCGTCCACAAATCATTGGCACAACACATCCGAGTCCTCTCAATAATAAAATTTTTCAGTTTTACACATGAAATATCATAATTTTTGCAAAAGACCCGTCGATCCATTTTGTTTTTCTAACTTCAAATTAGTGTCATTTGCACTTATGTAACTTTATTCTCAAAATATTAGTTTATTATGCGAAAGTGTAGCAAGATACATCATAGGACTTAGTAAGTAATCATTTTTGTTTTATTAGAAATCACTCCAAATTACATAATAATCTTTCCTCGTTAACAAAATTACTGTTAAATATCACGAATTCTACATTTTCAAATATTAACTCCACTTTTCTATATATTAATTGCACCTTATTTGTCATCTTCTGGCCAATAAATTATTACTTGAACATAAGAAAAATAAAAATGCACAGAGACCCTATAATTATTGTAAAATTGTTTCGGAACTTTAACCATTTTTGTTTACACCTCCCAACCTTTTGATTATTTTAATTACTCTACTTGAAATTTTATAAAATTTAATTGTTTGGTTAGTTGCTATCTTTGGTGGTTGTTTTCAAAGAACTAACTATATGTCGACCTATTTCTAGATAGTCATTTAAACTTTAAAATTTTCAAATTTGGTAAATAAATTAAAAAGTTTCCATTAATAAATTAAATATATATATATTTTATAAATTTAAGTGACTAACATTACCTAAATAATAAAATGCAAAAGAAAAGTTTGACTCTATTACATGCACATTTTATGACATTAAAATTTAGAGTTATTACATATTATATTACTTATATATATGCCTAACATTGGACATACACTAAGGGCCTCTTTGATTATCATTACTGAAAAATAAAATAAAATTTTATTTTACAATATATTTGATATTTTGAAAATTTTAATATTCTATAAAAAATATTATTCTAATTTTTACTGTTACGATGGTGAACTTTTAAAAAATACTCGGCTATAAATTTAAACATTCAATACAAAAAAAATAAATTTTAAAATTAGAATTTAAATTTCAAATTTAAAAATTTAAAATTTCAATTTCA
>CM054945.1:7004874-7028714 GCA_029168755.2 Tillandsia fasciculata
TTACAGAGTTTTTAAAATATAATTTTGGTCTAGATAAAATAAAAAATTATGTAACTCTAAAAAACAAATCAACGATTTTAAATTTTTAAAACTGTTTTGGTTCATACTATACAGTTCCACAAAAGTTATTTCAATTTTAAAATTTAAAAAATATAAAAAAAATATTAAGTTTCTATTTTTATTTAAAAAGTTCAATTTTTGAAATTAAAAGTCCAAATTTAATATTTGACGTTAAAATTTTAAATTTCAAACTGAAAAATTTGAAAAATAAATCTAAATTTAAATTTTTTAATATGAAATTTACAAATTATAAATTTTAAAATTAAATTTATTTATTTTAAATAATAAATTTAATGGTTAATTTTAAAATCAATATTATAAAATTAAAAATTTAAAATTTGAATTTTTATGTTTAAATTTTAAATTTTGAATTTTAATTTTTATGTATTTTGGAAATTTGAAATTTTGAAATTTATTTTTAAAATTTTAAATTTAAATTTGAATATACATTAAAAATTTTAAAATTAATATTTAAAAATTTTAAAAAAATTTTATTTTGAAATTTAAATTCTAATTTTAAAATTTAAAAATAAAAAATTAAATTTTAAATTTTTGTATTGAAAATTTAAATTTTAAATATTTAAATTTTTAATTTAAAATTTAAAATTTATCATATTTTGAAAGTGAGGGAGCCCAAGGATATGAATTCTTTTTCCTTTAGAATGAATTTTAGTTTATCCCATTTTTTAGGATATAGTATAACTATATTCTAAAAAAAAATTATATTTTGATTCATTCAGACGCTTTATAGAAAAAAAAAAAAAAAAAAAAAATCATGATATATATATAGTTTAACTATGCTATATGTTTTGGTGCATCCAAACGGACCCTTAGCCAGTATTGCTATAACATATAAATCTAAATAATTTTATCTTAAAATTTCTATCTGAAGATAATAATAGTTGAAGTTTCAAATTATTTGATTATTGGCTAAAGTCTACTGTATATTTAAATTACTAAATATTTTATTTATTTATTATATTTGGTTTTATTAGAATGTTTAATTTACTAAGCCGAATCAACTAAAAGATTAATGAAGCAGAATAGTGCTCATCCTCATTCCTTCTTTTTTTTTTTTTTTTTTTTTCTGAGAAAAATGAATAAATAACAAGCCAATTTTATTGAAGATATCGGAATAAGATATCCGGTGATATTCTTTTCAGTACTAGAATTTTCTATTGTAAATTAAATTAGAAGTGTGATCAAATATCTGGAGCAAAATTATATATTTGGTATTCAAGTCATATTTTTAGAAACAAATAAATCAATATGCTATCCTATCAAATCATAAATATCAAAACTTTAAAAAAAAAACAAAATTCAAGCTCATAATTTTTAATCGCATAAGAAAATTTTTATACAAAATAAATTATCATCTGAATCCGATAACTTATTTTGACACGTGAAGAAAGCCTAACAAAGCTAGTCTCAAGTTTCCACACGAATTTAAATTTAGTGAGAGATTTTTCTATCTATTTAAATTTTGGATTGGTATGCAGATTCCTGAGGCCCAATTTTCAGTTTAGCACTGTTTCAATCCAGTTTTGTCTTACTCTTCTTATTTACTTTGGACAAATCTTTTGAATAAATTAAAAAATAAATAAATAAATTTCATCCTATTCATAATCCAGTTCTTTCAATCCGATTTCAGTGTAAAATGGGAAATATTGCTCTATTAATATCACAATACACATCAACAGTAAAACCTGCTCTGTTAATATCACAATACACAGTAATTTCATTCGCGCTGGTCCACCATTCATGCTGTTCTCTTATGCCCATGGCCTACACCAAACTATTACAAGGCAGTCACAATGAATATGCCAGCTTTGATTTGTCACTTTCAAATGGATTCAAGACAGTCAGAGAGCAGGGCAGCAGGACCACTCCCTCCTCACTTTCAAAAAGACCGGCCGCAGATTTGGCAGCAGCTTTGTTTTTGAAAAAGCATTAGTGAAAATTACACTTACAAACAAGCTTGTGGGACAGATCACCACCATCCTGATGCTTGAAGATTCAAACTGGTGGTTTGATTGACACATCAGCAAAATTCAAGAGTATCCCAAAAAAAGCTTTCCAAGGAGTGCCAACAAGTCAAGAACATAAATGCAGCATTGTCAGCGGAAGCTATTGCAGTACTCTCATCTTTGAAGTTGCATGCATGAAACACCTGAGGAATTACGACGTCTGAACTAGAATAAATAACAACTACAACTGCATGCATCTATCTCCCATTTTTCAAAGACCCAAAATAGAAATAGATACATCACACTTTCTAACATGAGGGATCCAATAGATAGAATTACATTAGCAGCATGCATTACATGACACAGAGAGGTCCTTCAGAAAAGGACACCTATATGATCCGGATCAGTAGTTAGTAACAACAATTTCCCTACATAACCTGCAAACAAAATACACTGCAAAACTCCCCAGCGGAGGAATTTGAAATTTAAGGCCGAGAAGATGGCGTAATCCACCACCCTTTAACCCCGCTGAGATCAGCAGCTGCTTCCTAGTTGCTGAAGCACCATCTCCATTGTCGGCCTCTGGCTCGGAGATTCACTCGTGCAAAGCAATGCAATTCCTGCAAACTTTGCCGCCTCTGGTTTGGAGAAGTTGCCTTTGAGATTCTCATCAAGAAGCTCTTCGAGACTACCGTATTCCGCACTGATTCGGAGATGGGAGACCGTCCTTTTTCCCGTGAGGATTTGGAATATGATGATCCCGAAGGCATAGACATCGCTTTTCTCTGTGAACCGGCCGGTGGTGGTGTACTCGGGAGCCAAGTAGCCCATTGCGGCACTGGATTTGAGGGTTGAGAAGACAACATCGTCTGCCAAGAGCTTGTGCAGGCCACAGCCAGAGAGGCGAGGGGCGAAATGGTGATCGATGAGAACCTTCTCTGCCGAGATGTTTTGGTGGACAAGAGAGGGCTTGCTTGGCTTGCTGCTGTGTAAATACTCGATGCCTGAATATCAAAGCAAGAAAAATAAGCTTTCCTGTCATAAGCCGAGAAGAATCAATTAGGACTATGCGATCCATCAGGCTAAAACTACCGATTTTTCTAAACAGTACACTCATATATCTGTGCTCGCACACTTTCTAACAGGCACAAGCTACAGGTTTGAAATTAGACCACTAGAAAATTTTCAAAGTTTTGAGGAAATGTAGACCACCTGGAATCCCAAACTCATGGTCTCCAACAATAATTCCATGCGACGCAACCACTTTCTATAGAAGCTTAAGCTGTTTGAGATGTTTTATATACGTTATTTCAGACGCCAACTTCATATTTTATAGTGAAAATGTGTATGTATGTGAAGCGACAATGAGAATTAACTGGGTTATTCATTGATGAGGGTTATTCATCGTTGAATAGCAACAAAACAACTAAGAGTCTGAAAAACTTGACATTAACTAATCTACAAGCTGCGAGTGAAGTCATTAGAAAGCCAGAACCTAATTTACTAATTATATTCCAAGCTCGAAAAGAATGCTGACTGTAATCAATGCAGAAGGCATCAAGCAAAACTCGTGAACTGCAGCGATATACTATGTAATAAGGAGAAGTATTATCTCAATACCTCTAGCAATGCCCTTGATTATAGAGACCCTTGTGATCCAGTCGAGAATCCGGCCATTCGCACCATCCTTCACATCGAGATACTGCGATAAGTTCCCATTCGCCATAAAATCATAGACAAGCAGACACTCTCCTCTTCCTCGCGAACAGCAGAAACCCCTCAAAGTGACAAGATTGTCGTGCCGCAGCAAAGTAAGCATCTTCAGTCCCTTCAAAAAATCAGCCTCCTCTGATTTACAGCTCATCTTACTGATGCTCTTCACCGCCACCGCACTTCCATCTCTAAGTATCCCTTTGTAAGTCGCAGCAAAATTGCTCTTGCCGAGAAGGTTAATGTCCGAGAAGTACTGAGTAGCGCACTCCACCTCTTCCAGATTGAATCTGAAGCTTTGAGACACTTCTTGGGAGAAGCCAGCACCGCTCCTTCCATCAGATAAAGGATCCCAACCATTCGAGTACTCGATATTGATCAGTGGGGAAGCATTTTTTCGATACAAATCTTTCGGCTGGTCAGTGCTAAGCCGGCTATCCGAGACCTCAAGGGAACTACCAATCTTCTGCTTCTTGCGGCGGTACCACGAGAAGGCAAAAAAAAGCCCACAAATTGTCCCTCCAACAGCAACCGCTACTGTGCCAATAACAATGGCTCCCACATTGGATTTGGATGAAGCTTTTGAACAATGGGGGGTGCCCTTGCAATGCACATTGAAGTTGGCTGATTGGGGAATCTGCTGCTGTGGCTTAAAACTGGACGAGCCCGGACCGAACGGCTCCGGTTTGTTGGGTTTGAGGGCGTCATCGGAAGGGCAAAATTTAAGCGAATCGAACCCAACTCCGCATAGACCCTTGTTGTTCCCATACTGAAATCCTTTGTTTAGCCGCCGTAAACCTTAATACAGATCGAAGAAAATAAATTTTAGATTAAACAGGAGAAGAGAATTATTATGGCGAGGAGATCAAACGAGAGCGAGCGAAAGTTGTTACCGGGAGGGACGCTGCCCGAGAGAGTGTTGTTCCGGAGGTCGAGCACGGTGAGGAGAGGGATCTGAGCAAGTTTAGTGGGTATCGAGCCGAAGAGCTGATTAAAGCTCAAATCTACCGCATTAACTGGGAGAGATCCCCAAGAGTCGCGGGGATAGCTCCGGTTAATTGATTCGATTGCAGGGCGAGAACAGTAAGCTTCTTCAGGAGACTCAGCTGGTTGGGTATACTCCCTGTTAGTTGGTTGTAGCACAGCTGCAAAACTACAATGAATGTAGGAGGAAACAAGCCAATATAAGTTAAAATATAAGCAAAAAATACAAAAAAATAAATAAAAAAACAAACAAACAAGAAAATTTTCAAAAGTTTATGGGAAAAAAAAAAGAGGAAAAATTGTATTAGCTTTTCACTTATTATTAGACAACTACTACCAAATCAACTATGCATCTTGGGGGGAGGGCACAATAGCTAGATTAATAAAGGAGAACACCCCAAATGTGCTACTTATTTCTAACATTGTTCCAGCATGATATGGCAACTGGATATAGAGGATTCTTAAAGCAGCTACAAATAGAATAGGAAGCTAAAGGCAAAAAAAAAATAAAATAAAATAAAATAAAATAAAAAGGGGGTGGGGATTAATCAAGAGCATAACCAAGATGACATAGAAATAGAAGCTTCAAAACACCCAACACCCATCATATAATATAATGGTACTTCACAAGAAATAAATGTAAGTAAAATGCATGTGAGCCAAATCAAGTTGAGCAAAAATCCAAGCTTTTATTTATGTCTTTTCAGACCAAACAAATCAAAATAGTACTCAAAAAGAGGAAGAAACAAAAAAACAAAAAAAAACACAAAAAAACCTTACCTTGGAGACTACTCATTTTCCCAATGTCCGCAGGGATGCTCCCGGAGAGGTTGTTCACGTTGAGGTAGAGATCAGTGAGCTCGGAGAGGTTCCCAATCTCCTTGGGTATCTCCCCGGTGAGGGCGTTGTAGTGGAGGTAGAGCCCGGAGAGGCACCGGAGCTCGGCCACGGCGGGGGAGATGGTTCCGGCGAGACCCCGCCCCTGGAGCGAGATGTTGGCCACTTTGCCGTGCTCGTTGCACGCCACCCCCTCGAACTCGCCCCCTGCGCCGCCGCAGGGGTCGCCGTCGCTCGTCCAGGAGCCGAGGACGCGGCCCTTGGGGTCCAGCGACGACTTGAGCGCCATGAGCGCCCGCAGCTCCGCATTGCCCCGCGCGATGGGGACGACGACAACGACGAGGAAGAGTAGGAGGAGGAGGAGGGTGATGGGGAATGGAGACGAACCCATATGATAGTGTTGAGGCGGGGGGGGGGGGGGGGGGAGAAACCGGAAAGGAGAAGGGACAGAGAGAGAGAGAGGGGAGTAAAAAGGAGGCTCTTTTTTCAGTCTCTGCTCCACAACAGTTCACACACAAAAATGGGCCTTTAATTTCTTCATATTTTTATTTGTTGTTGAGAAATGAGAATATAGCGGGGAGTGAGTGGTGGAGAGCGGGTGAGAATAGCAAAACGCCAAATTAGAAGAGAAATAAAAATAGAATAGAATAGGAGGAACATGTATTTATTAGAAAATTAACGGGCTTTGTTTCAAAAATAATAATATAGTAAGGAAAATTTTTGAATTTTTGAATTTATAAATAAAATTATACAGTATTTATTTAAACTATAAATTATATTATATATAATAGAGTCCACTATCCAATTTTACAAAATTTTAATTTTTATTTTATAATTTTAATACGTCAAAGTTCAATTAATATATTTTATGTAATTCTAACAAATGTAAATTTATTAATTAAAATTAAAATCTAAAAAATTAGATACCATAGTTCAAATAAGTTCAATACATTTTTATCTAATTTTTATATTTATTCTATTAAAACTTAGATAACACAGTTTGTAATAACATAAGTATTTTATTACTACATTATTTATGTTTTATAATGCAAATATTAAAATAATACAATATTTTAAATTAACTTTAGTATTATGATCTGTTATTTATATATAAGATAGAAATAAGTTAGAAATAAGTGAGAATTATTATCAACAATACTACACTTGCACATTTCTAATCATATATTTCTACAAATAATAATAATAATAATAATAATAATAATAAAGATATACTATACACACACCAAATTCCATTTCAGGATGGATTCGTCACTTATTATTTCGAAGTAATAAGTAAAATTCATTCTATTCTGGAATGGACGGATATAAAATATACACATTTTTCGAGATATACAAAAATTATTTTTCATAATAATAAGGCTAAATTACATAAAATTCTTTATAAATATCCTTTTTTTTATTTTTTTTTTCTTGATCTTTAAAAACCTACATTTTACTCCCTCAAAAATTTAAATTAATGCATTTGGCTCCCTCCGTCGTTTTATCATATTTTCTCTCAATTTTTTATAATTTACATCGAAAATATCTTTTGAAATAATAGAAATATATTAAAAATTTTCTTTATAGTGTAAAGATAATATGATAATTTTATCATTTTTATTAACACCGTAACTCCTAAAAATATTTTTTAATATTTAAAAATATATATATATAAATTTTTGAACGTCAAAAAAAATAAAAAAATGAATATTTATATAAAAAAAAATTCTGTATTTTAGCCTAATAATAACTATAATTACAATTATATCTTTCACCACCATATTTTTGTAAATTGCAAACACATTAATAGGCCTTTTCGAAATTTTCTCCATTTTAAAATCTCAACTTCAACCCACTACCCAATTATCTCTTAAAAGAAAATACCAAAATAATAATAATAATAATAATATTTTGTTTTTTTTTTATTATTTTTTTTTTAGCGGGGGAGGGGGGATTAGTGGTAATTTCGTCATTTTGTCTCTTCATTTGGCCTCTTTTATCAATCCATCTCACCGAACTCCCTCGCTGTAGTAGTCGTTTTCTTGAAAATAATAATTATATCAGGTAAAATACATTTTCAAACTAATTATATTATATCAAGAGAAGGAAAAAAATTTATAAATTATAACAGAAGCAATATAGTAATTATATATTAAAATAATAATTTAAAAAATTTATATTTTTATACAAAATAAAGATATTTAATTGAATGTAGAGAGAATTTTCTCAGTATTATCGTTTTTTTTTATTAAGATTGTTTCTTTTAAATTGAATTATTTATTTACTTTGGATAAAATTTTTGTTGAAGTTTATGATTTTATCTGCCATCAATTGTTACTCATTTCAGTTTCACATACTAAAAATTGATTAAAATTATTAACCACACAATCTAATTCATCTATCAAAATGGACCCAATATATTCTCAGATGAAATCGCTGGTTTCTATCTATTAATTATAAATTTATTATTTATAATGTAGAAACTGAAAAAATAATAATAATAATTAGAATAGTAGTTAGTGTCTTCGGAGAAGGAGAAAAAAAGAAAAAAAAAAAAAAAAAAAAAAAAGTTCAATGTAGAAAATATTACTTGTAGACTCTTTCGCAAGGAGAAAGTCTATTATACAGCAACTGTATTTAGGGATGTCAACGGTTCAGATTTTCAAAAATTTAAATCTGAACCCGAATCCGACTATCAAATTCGAATCCGAATTCAAATCCGACGAATTTTAAAAATTCATATCCAAATTCGAATCCGACCAAAAATTTAAAATCAGAATCCGAACCCGAATCCAAACCCGAAATAATTATTTTTTTTTCTCTTTACAATATTTCAAAATATATTATATTAAATTTAAAATTTTAAAATATAAATTTATATATATATATATATATATATATATATATATATATATAACGTAAAATTAATATAGTTTCGGCTCGGGTTTGGATTCTGATCAGGTACAATCAAAATCTATATACAAATCCAAATTCTATATTATATATATATATATATATATATATATATATATATATATTTAAATTCATATTCGTTTAACATCGGATAAATTTATTTCGTTCGGATTCGAATTCGAATAAAATTTTGAATATCGGTATCTATTAATATCCCTAACTATATCACATCATCGTATTCAATAAATCACATATCTATTAAAGTATAATAAAAATATTTTTTAAAAAAATTATAATGGAATTAAAGTAGAAGGTGTGTGCTACATTTTCATAGAAAGAAAATTTTTTGGGTGTCCAAACTTTTTTTTTTTTTTTTTTTTTGGGAAGTCCAAATCTAATCTTTTGTTTTCCCCAGCGTCCACTGCAGGTGCAGCCTTAAACGCTTTTTTTAGTCTACTTTCCTCGGCAGAAGAAAAGGCTGACTCATTTACTTTATTACCCCTGCATGGTACGAATATCACAGAAATACCCTTCCTTGCATATCACTCATGTTGTTCCATCTCGAGCTACCCGTCCAATAGAAAAATAATTTCCCATTTCAAAATTTGAATCTGATGTTCTACAATAATATCCATTGTGTAAAATTACCAGCACCTACCCTCATGTAATGTAATAATAAAAGGGTAAAATTTATGTAGATTGTAGATAGGAATGTCAATTACTATTTATATTCAAAATTTTATTCGAATTCGAATTCAAACGGAATGAATTTATCCGATATTAAATGAATATGGATTAGAATATGAATATAAAAAATAAAATCCGACGAATTTGAATTTGAATATAGATTTTGATTGTATCCGATCCGAATCCAAATCCGATCCGAATCCGAATTAATTTTATGTTATATAATATATGTATTTATAAATATTTAATATTATATTTAAATTTATATTTTAAAATTTTAAATTTAATATAATATATTTTGAAATATTATAAAGAAAAACAAATAATTATTTCGGATTTGGATTTTCGAGTTCGGATTTGAATTTGAATTTTAGATTTTTGGTCTAATTCGAATTTGAATATGGATCGGATTCGGGTTCTGATTTGGTAGTCGGGTTCGGGTTCGGATTCGAATTTTTAAAAATTCGTTCCGAATCCGACCCGTTGACATCCCTAATTGTAGACACCCCATTAACTTACAGACTATTTTTTTAAAAAAATATTTTTGATATATTCAAAAAAGAATGTATGATATATATTTTATTTATTTATTTTAAAATGATTGGTGACTAAATCTCCACCTCTCGATGCATAGAGTGTATATCGTACATCTATTTCTGTATATACAGATAGCATTGCTCATTTTAAAAACGTCTTCCTATTTTTACTTTTTTTTTATTTATATTTTTAAATTTATTTAATTATTTAATAATTTTAATTTTAATAATTTAGTTAAATTAATTAAAAATACTATAACTTTGTTAGTAATTTTATCAAAATTAGTTGCTGATCATTTTTTAGCAAATAATCATGAATCAGCTAGTGACTGCTGACAGCCGAGAAATAACTTTCACAAAATTTTAACTAAACTAGTTTAAATATATAAATCCAAAAATAATAATAATAATAAAATAATATATGCCTAGAAAAAAAAAAAATAAAAAAAATAAAACGAAATTGACTTATAGTTGAGGGGATCTCCATACTTTTCACCTCCAAGATAAGAAAAAAAATAAATTGCTACTTTTACATTCCCTTGTATATTTTACGTTCAATATATTATAGAGTAAAAAAAATTTTACTAGTCACGTTGTATGACCAATAAAATTTATTTTATTATAAAATAAATATAATATAAAATAGAAAAATACTAGATGTATATTTCAAATGGAGTATACATCTTATATCCACTCTATTTTGAAATAGAATAAATTTTACTCGTCACATCGATATGATGAGTGAATGAATACTCACCTCATAATAAAATTGGTGTAGAATGTACTAGCATTGCTCTATAAAATATACATATCTAAACAAAATATATAAATAGTATTTTTTAATTCAAATAATTTAATTTTTAATATACTGACATTGACATTCTGATGTACCACATAGAAATAATTAAATAATATTATACATATACCCTAAAAATATATATATAATATATATATATATATATATATATATATATATATATATATAATATATGTATGATGTATATTGTCATTTAAAAAATAAAATATTTTTACTTGTTCGATATTTCATCCATTAAATGAGTAGGGTTTTGAAGTGTACAAATAAATTTTTTTCAATAAATTTTGGTTAGGTAGATTACCACACATCCCTAAAACTAATCCAGTCAAGCTTAAAAGTAAAAAAATATTTTTTATGCATTCCAAATAAAATATATATCTTACACTTCACTTATCATAAGATGAGATAAATTTTACTAGTCACTTTGAGTGATTAGCGAAAAAAATTTCATCCTTGATTGGATGAAATGTGTATCATACACGATAGCATTGCATAAGCCTAGTTGGAATTTTTTTAGGTGATGTACATCTTACATCCTATTCATTTTAGGATAGAATGAATTTTACTCGCCACTTCGAAGTGATGAGTGGATGAATGTCCATCCTAGGATAGATATAATGTAAGATGTACATCCTAAATGAGGTGTTTAGATAGTATTGCTCTTTTTTTATATACAACTAAAAAAATATTATCTGTGTATTTTATTATAAAATGTAAATTTTAGAGTATCCAAAGAAGCTTGGAAAAACAAATATATCAATCCTATCCTTTGAGAGACTTTGAGGTAAAATCCACACCCAAAACATACTATTACTAAACAACTAGAGCATGTTTTGTTGGAAGTAGGGGTGGCAATTCAGCTCGTGAACCCTAGCTCGTGTTCGGCTCGAAATGAGCTCGAGATCGAATCGCTCGTTTAGTAAACGAGCTGAACACGAGCCGAATTTTTTAGCTCGTTTAATAAACGAGCCACGAGCTGGGGTCAACTCGTTCGTGTTCGGCTCGATAACAGCTCGAATATATATATATATATATATATAATATATATATATATATATATATATATATATATAAAATTTAATTATTATCCTAACTTAAATATAAAATCTAACTCATCAAATTATAAAAAGTTTATTTATTAATGCTGAGCTAGAATATTTTTAAAAATATTAAACAAGTTTACTCATTGAAATTGACTTTTCACTACAACAAAATTAGGCTATACCGACACTTTTAAGTGTTTCTAAAATAAAAAAAAAAATGTCGCTGACAAAAATACTGACACTTATTATAAGTATTGCTATATGTGCCGTCGCTAGGGTGTATAGCGACACATTTTTGTAATATGTCCAAAAAATGTGTCCCTATAACCTAATTTTGGATATAGATAGAACATAAATAGGACACTTATACAAAAGTGTCACAAACATATGTCCCTATAACCTAATTTTGTTGTAGTGTTTTGGTCATTAGATCAAAAGTCAACAATAATAATTATTTGTGAACCATTGTGTATGATCCAAAAAACTATTAGAATTAATTCAACGGTTAAAAATTTTATAGTGCTAACCCTTTAGTACTTTCAAAAGTATATTGGACGAACTATATATATATATATATATATATATATATATACACACACACACACACACACACACACACGAGAAATGCTCCGGTAAACTTTACTATTTAGATTTTAGGCCAACCTAATATAAAAAATTTATTTTTTGTGAATTTTAATTATTAGATTAAGATTTTAATTTTTTAATTTTCTTTCAACTTTACACCTAATAGTGAAAATGAAAATCTAACTTGTTGTTCGCGAGCCAGCTCGTGTTCGGCTGCTTAACAAACGAGCCGAACACGAGCCGAATTTTTCAGCTCGATATTTAAACGAGCCAGCTTGTGTTCGGCTTGTTTATTAAACGAGCCGAACACGAGCCGGCCCCGGCTCACTCGTGTTCGGCTCGTTGACACCCCTAGTTGGAAGGAATCAAGACTTGAAATGAAAATCGGAATAAACCATTTTCATTGTTGATGTTTGGTTTGAAATATTAGCATTTTCATTTTCATTCTGGAGATAATTAAATTATTTCAAAATGACTTCTAACATGAAGGTGGGAGTCAATTTTGATTCAGCAACGAATTAAAAAAAAAACTCTTTTTTAATAATAATTATTTAAATTCAAATATACATATAAACTTAAATTTAGATTAAATTAAAATTTAATATATACATTCAAAATGATTAACTTTTAAATATTAATTTTAATTTTAATTTCAATATAAATTTGATATTTGAATTTTAAATATAATTTTATATTTTGAATGTAAATTTAACTTTAACTTTAAATTATGAATTTTAATTTGAATTTAAATTTTGATTATAAATTTAGATAATAGATTAAATTTATCTTATTTAAATAATAATTATAAGTTTATTTTAATTTCTAATTTTATTGTAAACCAAACAATTTAGAAGATTTATCATTTCCTTTCTTATCCATTTCGGTTGCTTTTAATGTTTTATATGTAGGTTAACCTGTCCATCCATTTTGTTTTTTTTTTTGCAGTGTACAAATAATATTTTTCAAAATATAACCTCCAGAATCACAAAATGGGGCACTACCCACGAATTCGGATAGGTTGATTATAGCTTCCTTGTAATTTTATTAAAAAAAAATAAAGGCATAAATATTTTTTTTCAAATAAATTTTTATTTTTTTTTTTATCCATATACACTCTATTTTGGGGGTGTATAATTTATATGGAAAATACTTTTTGTACACCTCCAAGTGAGGTGTATATCCTACACCCCACCCATTCAGGGGTAGAGTGAATTTTACTGGTCACTTCGAAGTGATCGATAGGTTATTCCTCACTCTTGAATGGAGTGGGATGTGTGATATACACCTCATTTGGGATGTATAAATAGTATTGCCCAATTTATATCCATACATCTTAAAAAAAGAATTTTTTTACTTGTCGCATGACAAGTAAAAAAAATATCAAGTGACAAAAAAAAAAAAAATTATCCTTTAGATGTATGAATATAAATCAGAGACTCTAAGACAATATTTGGTTGGGGGATAAAGGGGGAATAACCATTTTTATCCCCCAATTCTTGCCAAACAGTGTTAGAAAATAACATGGGATAAATTTTTTTTTTATCCCTGGCTTAACGGGTTATTCTGGAATAACCCGTTAAGCCTTATTCCTCTCCCCCCATGGAATAGGGTTTTATCCCTGGGGTAGTGAATGGGCAAAGTTGTAATTTATTATTTATAATTAAATTATAATATAAAATATAAAATATAAATTATAATATAAATTATAATATAAATATAAATTATAATATAAATTATAAATTATAAATTATAATATAAAATATAAATTATAATATAAATTATAATATAAATTATAAATTATAAATTATAATATAAAATATAAATTATAATATAAATTATAATATAAATTATAATATAAAATATAAATTATAATATAAATATAAATTATAATATAAAATATAAATTATAATATAAAATATAATATAAATTATAATATAAAATATAAATTATAATATAAATTATAATATAAAATATAAATTATAATATAAAATATAAAAAATAAAAAAATATAATATAAAATATAATATAAAATATAATATAAAATATAATTTATTATTTATATTCTTAAAATATAATATAAAATAAAAAATATTATTTTTTAACATAATTTATTATTTATAATTAAATTGCTTCAAATTTAATATAATAATTAAATTAATTTTTCTATAAAAAAAGCTAAGGGCAAAGTTGGTATTTTATAAAAATTCTATCTTCTTTTTCCACTATCCTCTACTATTCCATAATTTTAACCAAACACAATTTTATATTCCAGAGAATACCAACTTTTCAACCAAACACAATTTAACTTTTATACTTCATTATCCCGAAATAGCAAGCTATCCCAGGTATAAAAAAATTTATATCTCTTAAATTTATTCCTGAATCAAACATTGCTTATAAAATAGGATGTATAAATTTCATTGCTCAAGAAAATTATATATATATATTTTAATGGTGGTGTAAATCTTACATCTTATATTTTAAAGTTCACAAAAATTTAAATAATTTTTAGTAAAAAAAATTTAATGTGATAAGTAAAGAGTTGATGGTTTTTGATTGAAGTTGTATATTTTATTCCGAAATGTACCAATAGGAGATAGGCTGGAATGCTATTGATAACAAATGGACTTTGTTGCCACCTATTTATTTTCAATGATAAAACTTTCAAAATGACTATCGGCACAGTTAAATATGATCTAGATTATTTAACCTATCTGAAAATTAAATTTTATATTTTTTCGATATTATTTTCTTATCCATCTAGTTGACAAAAAAAAATAAACGGATAAAAATAAATATTCATAAAAAAGTGATGATAGGAATCTTGTTATAATAGAGTATATATTTTATTTTAAATAATTTAATTTTTTTTTAACTAAAATTTAATTAATTTGATTTTTTTACACCGTTAAACGAGTACGAAATTTATATTTATCATTAAAATTATAAATTTTATAATGTTTTGATCATCAAGTTATTTCGATCATTTAGATCATATTCAACGGCACCAATTATAAATTTGAAAAATCTATTATTCAAGATAAATGATTGACAATAAAATTTATTTAATACTTAGAGTTCACAACTGATACCATTCCAGTTCAATTCGCGCAATTTGCGAAGAGGGACGAGGGCTATGACATTCTTTTCCGTGCGAAACTCCCTCCTCTCACATGGATTTTTTTAAGGTTTTTCTTTCAAAAGTCACAAAGGGTTAGGAACTTAGGACTTTCGTCCATATCTACAAAACAACGGTCGAAAAAATCAAAGCCGTCGGATTTGGAATGGGATGACCGTTGGATGCCCCGGTGGTCTATCCTGCGGCCCAAATTGAATTCGGTTCCACCTAACTTAAAAGAATCTAATCATTAGTTTTAAGAATTAGAGAGATCAGTAGTACCTCACAAAAAGTCCAATGTTCGTCACCATCATCCCCTCCAGATGCATTGTCGACTTTATTAGATTAAATTAATTCCTGCAGCAGGTATGTTTTAGTGTATTAAATTGTAGAATTTATCATATTAATTAGTTGTGATGCATAATATTTGTAGAATCCACTATCAAGCCATAATAGACGCCGAATTTTATAATTAATTTATTGTAAAAACTAAATTGTAATTTTTTTTTTTACAAATATTTATTTTTTTACTTTTAAAAATTTATATTTTATTCTTAAAATATTTAAATTGATACATTTAGTTTGTCTCCATAAAGATTTCGTCATTATTCCGTTCATTTATTATAAATTAAACTAAAAATATTTTTTAAATGATAGAAATATAATAAAAATTAATTTTACTTTTTTATAAAATAAGTAAGAATAACTTGATCATTTCACTATTTTTATAAACATTATAATCATTTGAAAATATTTTCTAAAATTCTAAAGAGATAAAATATAGATTTTTAAAAATCAAAATAAAAAGTAAAAAAAAAAGTTTTTATAAGAGAGTTTTCTATATTTTAGCCTATTATAAATATACGAAGCAACGAAATAAATAATATAAAATTTAAATCACTTATAGAAATTCAAATTTTAGAGCTGCTGACTTATCAAGTGATTGCCTTGGGATTTTTTTTTAAATAACCCTTCCAAATACTGATATTTGCCAAATAATCCTGCAAAAAAAGATTTTGTAAAACTAACCCTCCTTTTGCCAGTAGGGCGCCACGGAGGTTGGATGACCTGAAGGCGCTGAAGCGTTCAGCGTCTTCACAAAAAACCTGTGAAGACGCTGAATGAATCAGCGCCTTCATGCTAATGTTGAAGGTGCTGTTTCATTCTGCGCCTTCAGCATACACTATTGAGGACTTAGCCAATTTTCCGCGAAACATTAGCTAAGTCCTTAGGTATACCTCCTATAGGATGTTAAAGCGCTGTTTACTTCAGACGCCTCCACCAAATATTTAAAGGCGCTGAACGATTCAGTGCCTTAACATATATTCACGCCTTTAACATATATGTTAGCGCTGAATTAAGTTCAGCGCCTTTAACATATATGTCAAAGGCGCTGAACTATTCAGCGCCTTTAACATAAATGTTAAAGGCGCTGAATGGTTCAGCGCCTTTAACTTATAATATTAAAGGCGCTGAACGATTTAGCGCCTTCTTCACCACTATACCCACCCGCGCGGGCAGTGTTACGGCTTTTTGGTGTTGGCATATTTCGTGAGTCAAGTCAGTGAGTTGAGTCGGAGTCTTAAAGGGATCAAATTGTCAATCAGCAATCAAAGACTTAGAGAAGATTCAACAAGAGCTCAAGTTGACACTCAATGTCTTGAGTCTTGAAGATTGAAGATGAAGAATTGTGGATCAGTTACATCAATCTCAAGAAGAAAGTATTCAAAAGGATCAGGTATGTTTAACTAAATAATTTTGGTGATCCGAATGCTTTCTTATAGTGTAGAAACACTTGGATGAATTTTTTAATTGCATAAAAATCAAAAACTGGACATGGGACATGTTCAGGATCCGGATCAGATGATCCAATCCGGATCCCGAAGGGTATTGTTCATTGGCAAATCCAATCCGGATCCAAGGCCTTCCGATCCGGATCCCGAACATTGGATGTTGCTGAAATTCATGAACGATCCGGATCGGGCCTTGCGATCCGGATCCCGAACCCTTGGATTTCTGGAATCGTCAATCTCGTTACGACGATCCGGATCGCAGTAATCCCGATCCGGATCGCCGTCCTGAAAATTTCCAGATAAGGTATGTTTTTGATTCTTATCTCTTTCCAAAGGTTTCTAAACTATAAATAGACATTTAGGGTTTCTCAAAAACGTGGGAGCAACCGATCATTTTATAAAACACTTGAGAGCAACCCTAGAGGCTAGGTTTTTATCGTTCTTCTTTATAGCCTCTTTTAGGTCAATTCGATGGTTCTTTCAAGAACATATCTTTTGTCGAATTGATCTAATCTTTGCTTAGAGATTTCTCCCATGGATCTTCATTGATAATCTAAGCAAAGGATCACCATCGAAGCCAATATTCTTACCGGCTGAGTTTGCGTCGTGGATTCGACGTGGCACGTGGATTCGGTGTGTTGAAGGCGTTTCGTGGATTCGAAACGTGTGCTCGTGGATTCGAGTGGCGTTCGTGGATTCGAACGTGTGCAGTGGACGTGCAAACGGTGGAGCGCAAGGTCCGAAGAAGTTGAAGGAGGGGTTAAATCCGTGGAGACGGTAATCACCTTGTTATTCTTCTTTTCTTAGTGGATTGTTATTGCGTGGACATCCAACCGGTCAGCGCAAGGTCCGAAGAAGCTGAAGGAGGGGTTGAGTCCGTGGAGTCGGTAATCACCTTGTTATTCTTCTATTCTTAGTGGATTGTTATTGCGTGTTGGTCCCGTGGTTTTTCTCCTGGATTGGAGTTTCCACGTAAATCTCGGTGTGTTGATTTTTATTTTCCGCATTGTTTTTTATTTTGCACTGAGATTGGTTTTATAATATTACACCTATTCACCCCCCTCTAGGTGTTTGATAGTACCTATTTAGATCCTTGTGGATCCTAAATAACTCTACAATTGGTATCAGAGCGGGTTTTAGGTTTATCTATCATGATGGGTGAAAGTGGTAATATTTTTAGACCTCCTCTTTTTGATGGGACCAATTATGCATATTGGAAAGTGCGGATGAGAGCTTTTCTCATCTCTATTGATGAGCGGGTATGGCAAACCGTGGAATACGGTTGGGTGCATCCGGTTGAGGAAGTAGGAAATTCTACTACCCCAAAACCTCGCTCTAGATGGTCCAAAGAGGAAATCGAAAGATCTTCTTACAATGGGAAAGGTATGAACGCTTTATTTAATTCTCTTTCCTCGACTGAGTTTACAAGAATTTCCGCGTGTGAAACCGCGAAGGAAATTTGGGATATTCTCAAAATTACACATGAGGGTACTAATCTTGTAAAAATTCAAAAGCTCCAGATGCTTACAAGTCAATTTGACTCTATTCATATGGAAGAGCATGAATTGTTTACAGATTATTACACTAGACTTCAAGATGTAATTAATACATGTGCTAATTTAGGAGAAAAGATCCCGGAGTCGAAAATTGTAAGAAAGATACTTCGGACTCTTCCGGAACGGTTTAGGGCAAAGGTTACCGCCATTGAAACCGTTAGTCATCCGGATGAGATGAGTGTAGAGGAATTAGTAGGTGCTTTGCAAACTTATGAGATGACTTTTCCTACTAATCAAAATTTCTTCCAAGTCTTCTTCTAAGCTTACAGGTATTGCATTCAAATCAACAAAGGAAGAAGATAGCGAATCAAGTTCCGACGATGAAATCTCTTTTGCCGATTTTGAAGAACAATTGGCGCGGATCACAAAGAAATTTCGTCGGAAATTTTGGAAGAATCGAACCGATGGATCTTCATCCACGAAACCATCTAAAGGATCATCGGGTTCTAAATCCTCTAAACTCAAAGGCGTTGCAAAACCTTCTAAAGAAAAAGAAAAAGATGATTTCGAAGGGGAAATCCGATGTTATCGATGCAAAGGCTACGGCCATATTTCAACGGATTGTCCTTCTAAGAAATCATACAAAAAGAAGGCTTTGCAAGCAAAACTTGGGACGATTCTAGTTTCGATGAATCGACCTCAAGTGAAGAGGAAAAAGAAAAATTGTTGCTTTTCATGCCTCTCAAATTCCCTCTTCTAATTTGTGCTTATCATCTTTAGTCACTGACTCTATTCCTTTGATTTTGCATGAAACATCAACATCCGGAGGAGAGTCATCAAGTGAGGGGGAGTCGGACGAAGAAGAACTCGTTGAGGCATACCAACAACTTCTTGCGGAATCAAAGAAGATGGCCAAGCATATCAAGAAGTTGAGGAAGCAACGACTTGAGGTTCAAGACGAGAATCAAGCTTTAAAGATCAAACTTCATGATCTCGAGGAGGAACAGAGCTTTTATTGGATAACAATAAAATCCTCCAAGAAAAGCTAAACCAATCGGAGACAAACGTTAAATCATATATGGACAAGATTGGTTTTCTTGAAAAGCAGTTTGAAGAAATTCATGTCACCAACCAAGCTTTGACCAAGCAAGTTCATGAACTCAAATCCGACATACAAAGGCTTTCAACCGGTTCCAAGAAACTTAATTGTATGTCCGGATTAGGTCAAACAAGCAAGGTTGGTTTGGGATTTAAAAAGAACCAAACTGTGCATGCTTCAAGTTCCACAATAAATTGAAAGGAAGAACTTGTCACCTATGTGGACTTGAAGGACATTTGGTGAAGAATTGCCCGAAAAAGAGAAAGAAGAATCTTCGGCAACTTCATCTACGGAGCGGACTCAACGGAATCAAAAGACACATCAAGTCAAAGGAGTTCACTCAACCCACCAAAGGTCCGAGCCACAACATCAATCATACAAGTGGATCATTGCGAGGCAAAGACCTAAGGTGGACCAACAGTCAAAGCTACCAACCCCCGGGCACAACGAATCAAGACAACCCAAAATCCAGCGATTTTGGATTCGGAAAGGTGATATCTTTCCTTGTCTTAAGTTCTAAATAGCTTATGACTGTATGTAATGCTTTGATTGGTTTTCCCTTCATATTTTTCTTAATCTCTGCATTACATGTTTTTCAATGCTCTTTGTTTTTATACTTTGTTTTTGAACAAAAGGGTTTTTAACGAACAAGTGCATTGAATAAAAAGGGGCTTCACGTTCATTCACTCCAAATTAAATTTTCTTGGATTATCAACTTGACTCCATATTCATAATCTTGAAGACACTTCATTTAGGAGTTGTTTAATTGAGCATTGGTTAAATTGACTTTAATTGCATCCTTTCACGCATTTAGAAATTTATTATGCTTTTGATATCATAATATTTCAATGTTGCAATGATCATTTATGTTAATTAATTCATCTTTTAAGTGATCAAAGTCAATTTCTCTCTCAATGATCTCTTGGTATAGTCATTATCTTATTTGATTGCTTAGTCGAGTATGAATGCGAGATCAATTTTTGGTTGAATACCTTATATATTAAATAATTGATAGCCAATTGAGGGGGAGTCAAAGAAAAGTAAAATGCTCAAAAGATGTGGAAAGAGTTACATCCCAATGAGGAGTGTGAAAACTACCACCACATGGAGGAAAAGAAAGAAAGAAAAAGATACTCCATGAATGCAAAGCAAATTTTTGTTTTAAAAATTTTGATGAAATGCATATTGAAATACTTGACTCAGTCATATTTCATGGTTGGTATAAGGTGGGATTTTTGATAAAAGATGCTCAAAGAGCCACTCCTTCAACAGATTGTCTAGATATATTATCTAACTTATCTGGGATTTCAAACATCTATTGATCTTTGTATTTCATTTTCTTTACCAAAATTGATGATTTGATAAAGGCATTACGCATAAGATCATGTTAGATGTAATTGAAGTTGTTCAACTTTAAGGGTTTTAATTCTCATAAATTTTCGTTTCATTTTTGAGTATTTTTGATAGATTTGGTATAATCTATTTCTTGTTGCATGAAACGATGACTTTTGTTTAAAGTTGATGCGCTAAAGTGCTTACATACTCTTTCTGGTTTTTATTTTTCTAAATTATTCTAATGAAAGAAATTTGGATTGAATGACATCTATTAATTCATTGTTAAAGCACTTATTTTGTTTTCTTGATGGAATACAAATCGGTAATTCAAAGATTTCAAAATCTGGATTTGTTTCAAGAAATTATTTGATTTTTTGTTCTTGAGTACCGGTACGCAATCTGCATTTTTGTTATATACCGGAACTGAGCTTTTATCTCTCTTTCTCTATGAACTAATGTTGTTAGTGATTTCCTTTTGTCTAGTATGTTCACTGTTTGACAATTTGTGACAAAAAGGGGGAGAAGAGAAATGACGGAGATGAGATCATCAAGAGAGGACAAACGAAAATAAAAAATGGGGAGAACGGAAATGATGATCGTATCACAAAGGGGGAGAACATAGATGCTCAAGAACATGGAGAACATGGAGAACATGTTAGAGATGCTCAAGATAGGGGGAGATAAAGAAAAATTGAAAGAGCCGAAAAACAAAAGAACCAAAAGGAAGAATCAAATGTAGGATTTTAATTTCTAACGACTAACGTTTGATTTTGTTTGGAGTTTTGTTTTGCAGGAATTACATCACTTTAAGACTCCAAGTCCTAAGTCATAGAGTATGTTCTAGGACTGTTTGGTTCAAATGTAATTTTGTATTTATTGGATCTTTCACGCAAAGAAAATCAATGTTTTGGTGATGACATTGAATTTCGATTTTTTGGTTTAAGATGAGTGACTTGAGCGTTTTTATGTATTTTTGGGTTTTGTCACGAAATTGCCAAAGGGGGAGATTGTTACGGCTTTTTGGTGTTGGCATATTTCGTGAGTCAAGTCAGTGAGTTGAGTCGGAGTCTTAAAGGGATCAAATTGTCAATCAGCAATCAAAGACTTAGAGAAGATTCAACAAGAGCTCAAGTTGACACTCAGTGTCTTGAGTCTTGAAGATTGAAGATGAAGAATTGTGGATCAGTTACATCAATCTCAAGAAGAAAGTATTCAAAAGGATCAGGTATGTTTAACTAAATAATTTTGGTGATCCGAATACTTTCTTATAGTGTAGAAACACTTGGATGAATTTTTAATTGCATAAAAATCAAAAACTGGACATGGGACATGTTCAGGATCCGGATCAGATCATCCAATCCGGATCCCGAAGGGTATTTGTTCATTGGCAAATCCAATCCGGATCCAAGGCCATTCCGATCCGGATCCCGAACATTGGATGTTGCTGAAATTCATGAACGATCCGGATCGGGCCTTGCGATCCGGATCCCGAACCCTTGGATTTCTGGAATCGTCAATCTCGTTACGACGATCCGGATCGCAGTAATCCCGATCCGGATCGCCGTCCTGAAAATTTCCAGATAAGGTAGTTTTTGATTCTTATCTCTTTCCAAAGGTTTCTAACTATAAATAGACATTTAGGGTTTCTCAAAAACGTGGGAGCTATACCGATCATTTTATAAAACACTTGAGAGCAACCCTAGAGGCTAGGTTTTTATCGTTCTTCTTTATAGCCTCTTTTAGGTCAATTCGATGGTTCTTTCAAGAACATATCTTTTGTCGAATTGATCTAATCTTTGCTTAGAGATTTCTCCCATGGATCTTCATTGATAATCTAAGCAAAGGATCACCATCGAAGCCAATATTCTTACCGGCTGAGTTTGCGTCGTGGATTCGACGTGGCATCGTGGATTCGGTGTGTTGAAGGCGTTTCGTGGATTCGAAACGTGTGCTCGTGGATTCGAGTGGCGTTCGTGGATTCGAACGTGTGCAGTGGACGTGCAAACGGTGGAGCGCAAGGTCCGAAGAAGTTGAAGGAGGGGTTTAAATCCGTGGAGTCGGTAATCACCTTGTTATTCTTCTTTTCTTAGTGGATTGTTATTGCGTGGATATCCAACCGGTCAGCGCAAGGTCCGAAGAAGCTGAAGGAGGGGTTGAGTCCGTGGAGTCGGTAATCACCTTGTTATTCTTCTATTCTTAGTGGATTGTTATTGCGTGTTGGTCCCGTGGTTTTTTCCTGGATTGGAGTTTCCACGTAAATCTCGGTGTGTTGATTTTTATTTTCCGCATTGTTTTTTATTTTTGCACTGAGATTGGTTTTTATAATATTACACCTATTCACCCCCCTCTAGGTGTTTGATAGTACCTATTTAGATCCTTGTGGATCCTAAATAACTCTACAGGCAGCAGTGCGCTCATTTCTCTTCAATCCCGCACAGGAGCCGCACAGTCCTCTCCCGCTTCGAGCACAGTCCTCTTCGCTCCGAGCCGCTCCCGCACAGTCCTCTCCGCTCCGAGCACAGTGAGATCGCTCCCCACAGTGCCGATCTCCCTCCCACCCTCTCCCGCACAGTGTCGATCTCCCTCCCGCACAGTGCCGATCTTCTCTCCCTCGCGCCCTTCGCCGTCGCCGTCTCTCTCGCGCTCTCTCTCTCTCACGTGAGCTCGCTCCCTCTCTCTTCTCTCTCTCTCTCTCTCTTTCTCTCTCTCACTGTGAGAGATCACTGTGAGTCTCTCACAGTGATCTCGCTTCACTTGTGAGAGAGTGATCTCTCACAGTGAATCTCTCACTGTGAGAGTGATCTCTCATAGTTAGAGAGCTTTCACTGTGAGAGAGTGATCTCTCACAGTGAGATCGCTC